>CAWUFW010006960.1:600000-1074807 GCA_963921515.1 Calotriton arnoldi
TTTTAGAACAATGCGTTGCTTGAAATTGCGTAGCTTGCCCAAACGGTCACAAAATACCTCACTAAATTCACTGACCCATCTTGCAGCATTAACATCTTGCATCTCTCCAATAGTACTTAAACTTGAATTCATGAAACGATCCCTATTTAATACTAGATCAGGATGATTGGGATCTAACACTATGTTGAGATCACCTTGGTCGTCCCAACCCAATAAATTTGATCCATTTTGTACCACAAACACACTGGTATTGACAGAATTGTCAAAAAACTTAAGATCAGCCTTGAACTTGCCAACAACTTCTACTTTTTTGCCCCCATAAGCACACAGCTTAATATCAGATGACTCAAGTACGACATCATGAAATTTGGCGAACTCATTTTCACAAAGAAGAGTCACAGGAGAACCAGAATCCGCCATAATATTTACATTATGGCCATTAATTAAAAGATCACACAGTGGAGGTTTTCTCTTACCAATTTGTTTGATAAGAGCACAATTTTCATCAAATTGAACACATTCCTCTTCACTTATCATTAATAGATAACCATCATCACTCATATTTCCAGAGTCAGCATCAACAACAAAGTCATCCTCGCACACTGCACTAACAGCTTGTCTACTTTGACTACTTGCTGTACAAATGCGAGAAAAATTACCTTTACGGCCACATTTAAAGCAAGTTTGACTTAAAGCTGGACAATGTTTGAAATTTCCCACATGAGACCTACTACCGCATCTGTAGCAAATAAAATCCTTTTGAAGTTCATTGAGGATAGTTTTTTTACAAACTTTAAATTTTGGCTTTTAGGTTTATCACTCCCGCTTTTGTGTATAACATTAATTTCCTTGGAAGAACTACTGGCAGCTAATTCTTTCATGCAAATATCAGATTGTTCAATACTTCTTGCAATTTTCAAGGCAAGCTCCAAACCAGGATCCTCACTAGCCAGTAACCGTTCCTGGATTCTTCTATTACACGTTTTTTCAATTAGTTGATCCCAAATTATTTCTTCCTTCAAGTCTCTATAATTACAGTTCAAGGACAAAGTACGTAAAGCTGAGACAAAGTCATCAATGGACTCTTCAGGAAGTTGTGCACGTTGCAAAAACCTATGTCTTTCCAAAACCACATTCTTTTTAGGAGAAAATCTTTTACTCAAAGTTTGAATTAATGATGCATATTCATCAACAATAGGCTCAGCATCTCCCTCACCACTGGGAAGAACGTGAACAGTTTCAATGTACAACGTTTTTAGAATTGAGCTGCCCTCATGGCCTAAGTTGTACACTAACAATGCTTTCTTTTTCTTGGATGTGAACGTATCGCCATCTATAGCGTCAAGATACGCTTCAAAAGCCTCACGCCATTGTATCCAACTCAATGGAGGAGAACCAGGATTTGCCAGGAAAGGAGGTGGCAGAGATATTCCTTCCATCAGTAAAAAAAAAAATATATATATATATATATGCACGCAGAGTGAGTTGCTGCCGAAATGAATGTTAACAAGGTAAGAAAAGTCACTGTTTGGTAATTTACTCCATAGAAATAGAGGAAATGAAATTCACAGGTGTGGAAAACAACTGTGCACTGAAATGAGCTATAGACATCAGCAAACATATATGTGAAGCAAACAATAAAAATAGAATTGCAAAGTATAAGTGATGTAATGCAATAAACTGTGCACATTAACAACAAGCTGTGCACATCAGCGAAGAGAAAATAAAATGTCAAATAACTAATTAAGCTATGTGCATCAGCGTATAATCTACACACGAAGTGACTGTTGCCATGGTTACATCATTCATTGCCAATGCGTATTTATACATGTAATGTAATGTAATGGCACATTTGTAGAGCGCAACTGTCACTCCGAGGAGCATCATGGCGCTAGACGGAACCCATACATGGAAGCAAAAGGCCTGGCTGACTGCTAACGGTAAGAATAGGGAATCAAATCAGAGTTTTGCAGAGAGTGTCCGATGCACTGAAGATCCAGGTTTTTAGGACCTTCCTAAACCTGGACTCGGATGTGATCTGGCGAAGCTGTAGAGGAAGTTTGTTCCATGCCTTTGAGCCTATCACTGTGAGCGATTTTCCTCCCTTCGATGCCAGTCTGAAAGCTGGTATTTTTAACAGATTGGCATTTGATGATCTTAAACTTCGTGAGGGAAGGTAACGCTTGAAACGTGTCGGAGATAATGAGGGCCCAAGGAGTGGAAGGCCCTAAAGGTGATGATGAGGGCCTTGAACAGGACGCGTTTATGGATTGGCAGCCAGTGGAGTATATCTAGCGCCGCCGATGCAGATGACCTCCTGGGCCACTTCAGTACTAACCGTGCTGCTGCATGCTGGACCATTTGTAGCCTATGTAGAACTGACTTGTTGGTGCCTGCGTAGAGGCTATTACAATAATCTAGCCTAGATGTAATTAGGGCTACGGCAACTGTTTGCCTTGCTGCAATGGGAATCAGATCGAAAAATTTCTTTAGGCTTTTTATGATGTGAAAGCAGGTGCCGGCAACTGCCAAAGCTTGCTGTTTAAATGATAGAGTGGTATCAAATTTTATTCCCAAGTTCCTGACCACATTTACTGTGTTTGGAGGAGGGGTGGTGTTTGCTGGCCACCAGAGTTTGGGCGAGAAGGTGTTTTCTTTGCCTAATGGTAAAATTTCAGTTTTTTGGGAAATACACTTCAGGTGGTTAGTCTTCATCCAACTGAAAGTCGCAGTAAGGCATTGGCGGAGATTTTCTTCCGCCTGGGTGGTGTTATTGTCCAGAACCAGGATTAGCTGCGTATCGTCCGCATATGAGATGGTATCTATAGTAAAGGATGATATCAGCTTGATCAGTGGAGCCATATAAGCATTAAAGAGGGTCGGGCTAAGGCTGGAACCCTGGGGTACCCCTGCGAGAAGTGCCTTTTCTTGTGAGTTGTATTGGCCTAGTGTGATCACTTGTCTGCGATTCTGCAAGAAGTTCTTTATCCACGCTAGGACAATACCAGAGATACCAAAGGATGCAAGACGGTCTAAAAGGATGACGTGTGAGACCGTGTCGAAAGCAGCCGACAGGTCTAGCAGCACCAGAACTGCTCTCTTTACCTGATCCATGGCTGCTTTTAGGGTTTCAGCCGTATACAATAGGGCAGATTCTGTGGAGTGTTGGGCTCTGAAACCGGATTGGTTGGAGTGGAGCAGATTTGCTTTCTCCAGATATGTTGTAAGTTGGCTATTGACACATTTTTCTGTCATCTTACACAAACTTGGTAGGAGAGAGATAGGGCGCAGATTGGAAAGAGTAGCAGGATCCGCAAGTTGTTTCTTTTGGAGAGGCTTTACAGCTGCAAGTTTCCAGTCTGCCGGAATCTTGGCTGTGGAAAGAGACGAGTTTATTATATTATTTATATTGGGGTTCACGATATCGATGAGAGCGTGTAATAGTATGGGGGGACAGGGATCAAAAGGGGAGCCCGATTTAATAGACAATATCGCCTGGCGCGATTCCTCCAAGGAAATTGGTTTAAAAATTTGCATACGGGCTCTGTCCCGGTCTGCAGAAAATTAATTATTAATGAAAGAAAGAGTAGGGGGGGAGAAGTCTTTTTTTAGTATCTGAACTTTCTCTTCAAAAAATTCTGCAATTTTATTACAAAGACTCTGAGAGGGGGGAATCTCTTGTTGTAAACTTTTAGGATTCGTAAATTGATTGATTATTTTGAAGATCGCTTTATGGTTTGTGTTGGTGGTTTTAATTGCCTCGGTATAATAGGCTTTTTTGGTAGTTTTAATCAGGGCATGATATTTCCTAAGGGCTGCTTTGAAATTCTTTAGCTCTGTCTCATCATAATTTCGACGCCATCTGCGTTCTAAAGACCTGACGTGGCTTTGCAATTCTTTCAGGGCTTGCGAGTACTATGGGGCAGAGGGCTTCTTGTTTGGTCGGCTGTAATGTGAAACCGGAGGTACCAGCTGATCTCTCAGGGCGTGTATCCACTGTCCAAAAAGCTGGGTGTCTGCTATAGGGTCTCCTAACAAGTTAGGTCTGCACGCCAATGCGTCTGGGAGTAGATCTGGATGTGCTATTAACTCCTTCCATCTAGGCTTGTCCTGTTGAGGGGCTATGGTGCTATCCCTAAAGAGAGGCCTATTCTTTGACAAAATCTCAAAAGGAATTAATTTGTGATCGGTCCATGTTTGCTCGACTGGGGGCTTAACTTTAAGGGTTTCCAAGTTGGAACAAATACAGTCCAATGTATGGCCTGCACTATGTGTGGCAGATATGGACCGTTGTTCTAGGCCAAGTATGTTCATTATCTCCTTAAAACATGTTGCCCCTGAGTCATTTTGTGAGTGAAGATGGAAATTGACATCACCTAGCAGTGTAAAATTAGAAAATCTGAGAGCTAATGCGCTGACCACTTCTCCAATATTATCTAAAAATTCCTTATAGGGGTCCTGTGGGCGGTAAAGAAGTACTCCCGCAAATGAAAAGGAATCATGTAGCTGGAGGCAAAAACTGATGTCCTCCGCTCCTTTTAAGTCGGGTAATTGAGCTATAGAGCACATAAAAGTGCTGTGATTAATAATTGCAAGGCCTCCCCCACGTTGTTCTGATCTGTCTAATCTCTGAATGAGATATCCGGGGGGGGAGGGCATTCACAATGTCTGGGTTACACCAGGCCTTTAGACATGTTTCAGTCACAAAAAGGCAATCAAGATTGTTATTAGTTATTAAATCATAAATATGAAGAGCGTGCTTACACATTGACCTTGCATTTATAAGGCCACCGCGCAGGCTGCTCAGCATGGCCTTCTTTTTAACTACAGGGACCTGTGTGGGCTTGAGAACCTTTTTAAAGTTCTTGCAACTAATAGGTCCCTCCCATTTAGCGGCGTCTAAATAATTGTGACAGTTGGGTAGAGCTGTATTTAAAGATAGTATAAACTCCCTCGTAAGAGGCTGTTCTGGCAGCAGAGAGGTCGCATTTCTGGCCCTGGGCCCGGTCCAGGCGCGGACAGGCGCAGACGGGCTTTCCTTTGGCGCACCTTCGGCGCGCCAGCGGCGCACCCGCTGCACGCATCCGTTGCGCGTCGGCGCCATCTACGGTTTATATTGTTGATTGGCAGCAGGCAAAGCCAAGATACTAGACCGTCTCTTTGTCAAAATGGCCCTCGCAAAATGTGCAACAAGAAGTGAGAATTGTAAAAGCAGGTCGCGTTTAACCTCCCTCCACTCAATCAGCACAAGCTGTGGTGGACCGGGCAGCAAACTGCGCCCACAAAGGTAGTGTAATACATTTCTTAAAAACAGTATCTAGAGCAAGAAGTGTTTTAAAAATAACATGCAGTCAAGAGAACAATTGACATTCATGCAGGCAATCGCATTAGGTAGGTTAAGAAGATTATAAAAATGGCATAGTGCGTGTCCCCGCAGCGCGAGCTCTGCAGTTCACCAAATACCGATTAAGCAGCTATTCCGCTGCGGGTCGGCGCCATCTCCGGTTTATATTGTTGATTGGCAGCAGGCAAAGCCAAGAGACTAGACCGTCTCTTTGTCAAAATGGCCCCCGCAAAATGTGCAACAGGAAGTGAGAATTGTAAAAGCAGGTCGCGTTTAACCTCCCTCCACTCAATCAGCACAAGCTGTGGTGGACCGGGCAGCAAACGGCGCCCACAAAGGTAGTGTAATACATTTCTTAAAAACAGTATCTAGAGCAAGAAGTGTTTTAAAAATAACATGCAGTCAAGAGAACAATTGACATTCATGCAGGCAATCGCATTAGGTAGGTTAAGAAGATTATAAAAATGGCATAGTGCGTGTCCCCACAGCGCGAGATCTGCAGTTCACCAAATACCGATTAAGCAGCTATTCCTCTGCGCGTCGGCGCCATCTCCGGTTTATATTGTTGATTGGCAGCAGGCAAAGCCAAGAGATTAGACCGTCTCTTTGTCAAAATGGCCCCCGCAAAATGTGCAACAAGAAGTGAGAATTGTAAAAGCAGGTCGCGTTTAACCTCCCTCCACTCAATCAGCACAAGCTGTGGTGGACCGGGGAGCAAACAGCGCCCAAAAAGGTAGTGTAATAAATTTCTTAAAAACAGTATCTAGAGCAAGAAGTGTTTTAAAAATAACATGCAGTCAAGAGAACAATTGACATTCATGCAGGCAATCGCATTAGGTAGGTTAAGAAGATTATAAAAATGGCATAGTGCGTGTCCTCGCAGCGCGAGCTCTGCAGTTCACCAAATACCGATTAAGCAGCTATTCATATTCATGCTAAAAGAGCTGTGTGAATCAGCGTGGTGATCAAGAAACAGCTGATGCACAAATACGGCTGGACGGACAGGCAATACTTATGGTGTGCCTATCACCCTAATACACTACTGATTTAAGATGGCCGCCGACGTGCTGCGCGGCGTAATGACCTAGTTTCACAAATACAGCTAGAAGGACAGGCACTTAAGGTGTGCCTATCACCATCATACAATACCGAATTAAGATGGCCGCCAACGTGCTGCGCGGCGTAATGACGTGGTTGCTCCAGATGTTGCACAGACGTTGCAAAGAGCCGCTGCCACACGAGCTCAATCGCGCGTGGTGGACACGAGCCCCAGAAATGCACCTTGACAGAAAACCAAATGGCTAGCGATTCTTTAGCCACGGACCCAGTAGGAACCTCACATCCTCGTTGAAAGCGGAGGCCGGAAACAGCAACACTGCAGAACAGACGTGATCGCAGGATGTGATCACTGGCAGACCGGCACTCAACCAAGAAAAACAGGTTCCAGGAAAGGCGAAGGCAGCATGGAAGAGGTAGACAGACTGAGGGCCACTCGTCGCCACTGAAAGGACGTACCGAGCCGGCATTCATTCAGGCAAGTCCTTTAATGACCGTCAGCTTCGACCACCAAGCAGCAACTGCCGCCCCGAGAATACCCCATCCACAACATTCCCAATTCCATCACAGAACCCCACAGAGTGGTATAGCGGCTGGCCCAGGCGGCGACGGAGCCGTGAGAGGTGCTGTGAAGTGTGCGACCGGGAGAGAGGGTCATATGCCCCCAGCCGGGATGGGCTTCCTTGCCGCCCCCGCCGACCGTTGATGAAAGATCGAATCAGTGAACAGCCAGGAACGATATGCGGCTGGGCAGGTTGTGGCCTGCTGACCGGCGACGGAGGCCCAGGTGTATTGAAGGCCTCCAGACTGAATTGTTCGCGGTGTTGGTCCGCTGCTAATATCTCAGCACAGGGTAGCTCCCTGCTTTCTGAAGGGCATTCATGCTTTGGAGTGGTGAGGGCCCGTGACTGTCAGTCCCCTTCTTACCTGCTGAATCCCTACAGTATAGTGGGCGTCAGTGGCGGGGTGCCCTAGATCCATGGGCAAGCAGGTGGAAACCCCCCAGCGGAGTGAGGACGCTGGACGAAATCGAGGCTGCTGGACTGGTAACAGATAGGAGTATAGCACTGGTGAAATGGAGAGAGTGTGATGGGCGCCCTATTTGGCGTACGCCGATGTGAACTGCGGGACTAGTCTGTTATATAGCACTTGGTAGAGAGCTGGACTGGTGATATTGGAGGGCGGTGATAGATTTGGGTCCCCAGATCTACGACACTTTTGGAGCAGGTCCGCTCCCCCTTGAACTTCTATATGTTGAGTGTGATCCCCCACACCCTCCCCGAGCTTGCTGGAGGGTGATGCCTGAGCAGAACTGGGTGTGGGTCTGACAAATGAAGGGAGTAATTTCCTTGAAATTGCACGGTGGCAACGGGGAGCAGTACCTGGCTGGGACTGCGGAGATGGGTAAGCCGCGGGAGAAGCGTGCTGGGAATACCCCGGACCATGAGGAAGACCAACAGGAACAAGCTCATGGTAGCCCTGAGCCTCAGTTACAATTGGATCCTATCCAGCAGCAGTTGTACAAGATCCTGGAGGCCATATCGGATACGAAGACTATGCTCCATCAGGACATCAGCAAAGTATCGGTGGCCCTTGGACTCCTTCGCGCAGAACACCAACAACTTAACAAAAGGGTGAAGGTGGTGGAGACTGGACTAGAGGAACTATCACCCACTCATAAGGCACTTTCGATACAAGTGGCAGAACTAACTGACAGGGTCCGGACCCTGGAATGGTGGGCAGAAGATGGATAAGGATGTAGCCGCCGCAACAACGTACGAATCCTTGGCCTGCCAGAAGGGATTGACAGGGCAACATGGTGGTATACTTGGAACCGTGGCTCAGAGAGGTGGTGGCTCCGGGAGCATTGACGCAGTTCTTCACCCTAGAGTGGGCGCACCGAGTGCCGGCTCACCTGCTGGTGCCAGGCCGCCCTCCGCGACTGGTGGTGGCTAGACTACTGCACTATAGGGACAGAGACAATTATTTTGCAGAAAGCCAGCACAGATGGCCCCTTTGTGGTGGATAATGCCAGGGTCTCCATGTTTCCCGACTATACCCTGGAGGTCCAACGGAAGCATGTCTCATACATTGAGGTCAAGAAGGCACTCAGAGAGGAGGGCATCCAGTACTCTCTTATGTTGCCAGCCAAGCTCCGCATCATGGTAGATGGTCAGACCAATTTCTGTGAGGACTCCAAAATGGCATGGGATTGGATTGAGGCTTACTGCACTGAGAAACTTGGGCCAGGACCGAAACCACAGCAAGCGGCAAGAGGCTGCGGTCCCAAGAAACGCTCCCAGAGGTGATTTGAATGCATTGGGCAAAGAAGCCAAACTCTTCGCAGACAGAGCGGGAAAGGGCGGCAGCGCCACAAGCGGTGGCGGACATTGCCTGGAAAAGTGGTACCCCGTCTGAAGAGGGATCGAGATCCATGAAGGGAACAGGGGGTTCGGAGATGGACTTCTCTGACAAGAATAGACTGGAGCTCCCGGTGGTGACCCCGCACACTGCAGATGACATTATATGATAGAAAAGCCAGCCTGGGTTGGTTGTAAGCTTGGGCCGGTGCATGAGGCCTGGGATTGGATTGAGGCTTACTGCTCTGAGAAACTTGGGCCAAGACCAAAACCACAGCAAGCGGCAAGAGGCCGCGGTCCCAAGAAACGCTCCCAGAGGCGATCTGAACGCATCGGGCAAAGAAGCCAAACTCTTCGCAGACAGAGCGGAAAAGGGCGGCATCGCTACAAGTGGTGGCGGACATTGCCTGGAAAAGTGGTTCACCGTCTGAAGAGGGATCGAGATCCATGAAGGGAACTGGGGGTTCGGAGACGGACTTCTCTGACAAGAATAGCCCGGAGCTCCCGGTGGTGACCCCGCACACTGCAGATGACATTATATGATAGAAAAGCCAGCCTGGGTTGGTTGTAAGTTTGGGCCGGTGCATGAGGCACCGTAATATGCCGAAATTTGTTCTATATTTTTGCTGCATACGCTAGAGTAGGCAACCTTGTGACGCCACAACTCCCCTGGAGGCCCTCACTGTGTTTGGTTTGGGTCTTCATTGTTTTACGCAATAGTGCACTTGGAATTTGGGCAGATGGCCATTGCCAGAATGCCCTGGGGCCAGGGAGTTGTTTTAAGTTGGGGAATCCTGTGTCTGATTTGTTTTGTTCCTCATGCATGCAGAGATGTCTTAGGTTTGCGCCCTATTAGCTTGGCTAGGGGGGAATCCTCAAGCGGGATGGGGTTTGGAATTGTACAAGGCGATGGCCGTACACCAAGACCTAAAGTTACTTACGTGGAATATTAGGGGGATGGGGTCTATGTCTAAACCCCATAATATTCACAGCTATCTGAAACACAGAGGAGTGCAGATTGCATTCTTACAGGAGACACATCTGGTTCAGAGTGAGGTTGGGAAATTAAGGAGAAGATGGAGGGGACAGGTCTTTGCCACTACATTCTCTGCGTACGCCCGAGGGGTGCTGATATGGATACGGCTGGGGGTCCCCTTTGAAGCAACACGCACACTAATCGATAAAGATGGGAGGTATGTGTTGGTTGCGGGGCGATTATTAGGTCAGGAGATTACACTATGTTGCTGTTATGCGCCCAATCATGACCAATTGGCATATCTGTACTCCCTTTCCACTCACGTGGCGGAAATAAAGGTGGGGCAGATGGTGATGGGGTGATTTTAATTGCATGGCGGATGTTCAGTTGGACTGGTCCCACCCCCCACTGGCGGGAGCACAGGCGCATAGACTGGCGGCAGGAATGAGGGAATGGATGACACACTGGTACTTGCAGGACATATGGCGGCTCCAGCATGGTGGAGATAGGGAATACTCATTTTACTCCCACTTACACCACCTCCATACGAGATTAGATGCATTCTGTTGTTCCACGGCTATTGGTGCTCTCATTACAGGTACTGAATATCTAGGCCGCACATTTTCAGACCATAGCCCATTGCTGATATCATACAACCCTCGCAGGCGGTGGCCCCCGGTGCCTACTTGGAGGCTTAGACCTGTGGCACTGGAGATGTACCATTTGTGGAATCCTTACAATCTATAATAGATACATACTTCATTGAAAACACAGATACGGTCTTTACAGTGCTAGTTAAATGGGAGACTTTTAAAGTAGTGGTGAGGGGTCATTGCATGGGGCAGACGACCGGGATACAAAGAAACCTACATAGAGAGCTTTTGGAATTGGAGGGAATAATGCATACACTGGATAATATGCAGGGCCCCAGGGTACAGGCACGTGACGAATTAGCGACTAAACGGAAACAATATGATGAGGTACTGGAGAGGTTACGTTCTCATGATTATAGAGCATACATGGACAAAGTGCAAGGTGAGGAAGGGAAGGCTGGGCGCTTGCAGGCGTGGCTAGTTAGACCTGAGTCACGGGTTTCCCCGATAACATGTATAAGAACCAATGATGACGTGATTGAACACGACCCAGATAGGATCAATGGAGTCTTTCAGAGTTACTATAAATGGATATATACTGCCCGCAGTGTGCCTTGCAGGGGTAGATTGGCACATTCCTGGCCCCGCTGGTCCTCAGAGTGGTGGATTATGAGGCTGGGGAGGAGTTGGGGGGGCTGGTTACCCTACAGGAAGTTAGAGGTGCCATTACCCTGAAGGGCGGTGGTAAGACACCGGGCCCTGATGGCCTGTTAGCCGAGTTTTATGCGAAATATAAAGCTGGACTGGCCCCACGCTTGGTAACTATGTAAAATGAGGCCCTCCAGCTAGGATATCTGCCGTCTTCTGCGCGGTCTGCATTAGTGATCCCGCTTCCCAAGACTACGGGCCAGGTGGTGGGGGTGAAGGATTTCAGGCCCCTATCTATGCTCAACACTGACTTTAAGTTACTAAGCAAGATTTTAGTACTTAGATTACTCCCCCACATGAAACATCTGATCCACCCTGACCAAAATGGGTTAATCCCCTCCCGTAATACATTGTATAATTTACGTAGTTTGTATTCGGTGCTCTACCACCCGGAGAGTAAGTCGCTGACACGAGCTGCCTTTCTCTCAATAGATCTGGAGAAAGCGTTTGATATTGTGAGCTGGGACTATTTGAATGCAGTAATGCGGAAAATGAGGCTGGGGACGGGGTAGCTGAAATGGGTCCAATTGCTGTACCCTTCTCTAACGGCGAGGGTTAATACGGGCAATAACATTGCTCACGAGTACCCCATATCGTACCAGACCCGCCAGGGATGACCTCTGTCCTCGCTCTTGTATGCGTTGGCGGTGGAACCGTTGGCTGAACTTTTTTGCAAAGGGGGAGAGGGCCTGGAAATGTCGTTGAATGGTAGAATATATGTGATCTCTTTGTATGCCGACGACTTGCTGATCTATTTGGGAGATGCTGTGAAAGGGGTGGGAACTGCTTTCAAGTATTGGAGAGTTTTGGTTGTCTGTCGGGCCTTCGGGTTAACAACCACAAGACGCACTTGTTCCCGGTGGCTGGACCCTCGCCTCGACCATGGGATCTCCCTGTTGAGTATAACTGGACCCTCAAACCTTTAAATATCTGGGCATCCAGATTTTTTACTCACTAGAGGACATGAGAGAGGGTAACCTGGGCAGGGCACTCCGCTCGCTCCACTCTAGTGTTGCTTTTTGGAGCTCGTTACATCTACCATTGATGGCCAGTGGAGCACGCACACCGCGCCTGCCCATGGATTGTTTGCAGCACAAAAAAGGAACAGGAAGTAAGGAGGGGAGAGATTTTTATATGTAAGAAAAAGTTGTGATTGGAGGCACAGGGGCGTCACTAAGTGAGTCATCACGGCGAGAGGGATGAAGGGGTAATGTCCTATATAAGCAGGGCTTTAAGTGGGCCGGGTCTCATCGGTGGGGAGCACCGGCAGTTTTTTAAAGGAGGCCTCAAAACGGGTCTCTATCGGGCTCTGTTTTGTGCCCTGGCACAGGCAGGCTGCAGTGACAGTGGGCACATCGATGTGCGCTGCTCACACTGCTCACTTCTCACTAGTGGAGATGTTATGGCATGACGTGAGCAATAAGTGCTGCAGGGCCACTAGTAGCATTTGATTTACAGGCCCTGGGCACACACGGTGCTCTTTGCTAGGGACTTTCTAGAAAATCAAATATGCCAATCATGGATAACCACTTACCAATATAATTCCGACAGAGAGCATATGCACTTTGGGCACTTTACCAATGCTGATCAGTGCTAGAGTCCTAGAGCTAACAAAAACAGGTAAAAAAAATAGGAGGAAGAAGGCAAAAGGTTTGGGGATAACCCTGCAAAGAGGGCCAGGTCCAACAGACTTCTTTTTGATATTTGTGCTATTGATGTTTTTCCAGGTTTCCAAGCTCATCGCCTGCCATGCGGTACATACGGGCCGTAGCAGCTTTCCGCGGCCCTGGTACTATGGTGCATCTCTTTTATTGCTTGCGGTGCACCAGGATGGGATGGCTAGCTTTCGGCTTCCCCGGGTTGTGGGGCGCCTGTGGTGGATGCCAGGGCGGGATCTTGTGTCTGCAGTTCACCTGCGTCACTGCACTTTCATGTTGTCTGCTTGGCAGAAGCTGTGGCGGTATGGGGCAAATGGTGGGTGTCTCCATGGGCAGCTGAGCTCTTGCAGGGGTCACTGCTGTGCACACCGATGACAGGTGTGGGCTGTTGCACGGAGCTCTTGTGGATATTCTGTTATGGGGATTTCTCCCCCAATGGTGTGCTGATGTTCACTGTCTCCTGCTTTCACTGTGCATTGGAAGGAGCTGTGACACTGTTGCCAATTTCCGTCCAGATTGCTTCCATCTTGGCCCCTCTTGTTGGCTGCTCCTCATTCATTACTGGGGAGTTTTGTCTTCAGATCATGTGGTTTGGAAGGTGTATGGTGCCCCTATGGAGTTTTTTGAGGCCTCTTATTTGGTTCCCAGGGTGGCCTTGTTTGGGGCATTCTCGGCTCGATCCTTGGGGAAGGATTTTGTGGCTCTGGCTAAGGTTATGCAGGACGGTTCGCGTGTGTTGGGTGTCTGGGTCCAGACTGTTCGGTGAACAGTTTGAGGGTTTGCCTGGCTGTTCGTCTTGGATACATTGCAGGGCTGGTCCTTCAGATCCTCTTCCAGCTATTCTTTTAAGCCTTGAAATCGCTAGGTTGCCGGGGAGCCTGGGGGCTTTCCTCGTGAGGAGGCCTGTTCCTGTTCCTTCCATGGGGGGCAGTCTGCCAGAGAGGGGTAGGTAGCTGGATGTCTTTCCTGTTGCTTCCCTTGTTGTCTCCTGGGATCTTTGGAGCTGCATTCGTTCTGCAGGTTGCGTTCCTCCATGTTTCCGTTTCTCTGTGTCTTCAGAAGTTTCTGAGGTTTGGTGTGGTGTCGGGGCTTTACCAGTTCCTGGTCCTGCCGTTCAGACTGATTACCGATCCACTGTTTTTTTGCTATAGTGTTGGCTTCCCTGATGGCTGTTCTTCATCTGATGTGGATTTCCTTCTTCCTGTTTCTTGATGGCTGTTAGTCATGTGGGTTTTTCTTCCACTGACTTGTTCCATGTACTGACAGTGCTGGGTCTTTTGTCATCTCATGGCTTCTTAGTGTCTGCGAAGTCGTTATTTCGGTGGGCTCAGTTGACTGTATATTCTATCTGGGCCTTTTTGAACGGGTAGTTCTGTATTGTCAGGCCGCTCGCCTGTGCAGGGTGGGTTCCGTCCGCTTGTCCGTTTGTCTTTTTCCCCAGATGTTAGCCTGGATGTATCAGTTGTGTGGTCGCCCTTCGGTGGACCTTGTTGGAAGCCCTGACACTGCAATTCTTCCCAGGTTTGTTCCAGAGGAAGGGATGTGTCATCTTTGGGGGTGGATGCCCTGAGGGGTCCCTGGCTTGTGGGCCTGCTGTTTACTTTCCCACTGTTTCCGTTAAGTCGGAGGTTTCTGGTTTGGGTTCGGGTTTGGGGGGAGATGGGTTAGGTTGTTCTGGTGGCTCCTGCGTGGCCCGCACTGTTTGATTTCTTCTGTTGATGGGGATGAAGGTGGGTCTGAAATGGAGGTTTCCATCTCCCCTGTAGTTTCCATGTCTCCAGGTACAATCCCCGACGAGGCTTGTGTTGCCAGCTTAGTGATTGAGGGGAGAGACTTTTGGCCTCTGTCTCCTCTTCTGTGCAGGCGTCCAGGCGCTTGTCTCCCTGGTCTTCTTATGCCAGACATTGGAAGTTGTTTCAGACTTGGTGTGATCGCTGGCAGTTGCTTCCTCTTTCTGTTTCCCTGCCTCAAGTGCTGGTGTTCTCTAAGCTGGTGTTCAGCTGGATCTTGCCACTCATAAAATTGGGTGCAATGTACAGCATTTACACTTTTCAGTTCCCCTGGGGGCGTCTGGTGGACGCTCTGGGTCTGGTTTCCAGCATCTTTATGGGATTTTATATCCGTCCAGTCCCCCAGGTGTTGTGTCCGTCTTAGGATTTGCTGCTGGTGTTGCGGGCTCTTCTGTATCCCCATTTGAGCCGCTGGAGTCTGTGGGGTTCCGCCCTCTCACCTTGAAGTTGCTGTTTTTCTGGTGGTTGTCACGTCTGCTCTCAGACTGGGAGTGTTCAGCTCGTTGTCTTGCTTGTCCCCTTTTTTGGGTGTCTGAAGACAGGCTTGTTCTTCAATTCGGCCCTGGCTTTGTGCCCAGGGTCAATTCTTTTTTCATTGTCAGCGGGAAGTCTTTCTTCCGGTGTTTTGTCTGGATCCTCAGTCTCCCGTGGAGGTGGCACTTCATTCACTGGATGTGCGATGAGCAGTTCTGCTCTGCCTGGCCTGGTTGCAGAAGTACCGGGTTTCTTGCACTTGTTAGCTTTGTTCCTGCCCGGTAGAGGGTTAGACCTTTGACTCAGATTTTGGGCTGGTGGATCTAGTCTGTGATTCTTCTGACTTCTATGCAGTTTGGCCTGTCTTCTCCTCTGGGGGTCCAGGGGATGTCTACTAGGGGTATGTCTGCTTTCATGCCTGAGTTACAGGGTGCTTTTTTGCAGGAGCTCTGTCAGGCTGCCATTTGGGCAGTTCCTTCTCCCTTTGGGTCTCTTTGTCAGGTGATCCTGAGTCCCGTGGTTCTGGACTTATTCTGTTCCGCGGTGCTGGCTTCTGTGTTGTACATATTTTTTTGCCTGTGGCTTGTACTTTTGTTTGCATTTGCTGTGCAGTTGTCCTGGCCCACTTATTGGCTTGGGTACATCTCACTATGTGAGTGATCAAGGCGAGAGGGACGAAAGGGTAATGCTGCGACTACTTAACAGTAATAGCATTACTCGGAGTCCTTCTCTCCTTTTCTCACCATGATGACTCTGGTCATCCCTCCCGTCCTTTTTGGCCAGTCCTCGTGTGTGATGTTGGGCATGGTATGGAACAGGAAGTAAGGGTGGGGTTTATATGTGAGACAGGGTTGTGAGTGGTGGCACACAGGAGCCTCACTAAGTGAGTCATCATGGCGAGAGAAGGACTCAAAGTAATGCGATTAATGGTAAGTAATCACAGCATTTCAATGGTTACACTATTCATATGGGTGACATCCAACTGCCAAATGTGTGACACTTCGAGTGACACTGTATCGTAAGAAAATCAAAGCATTGCCCAGTATTTGGGTGCCTCTCTGTGAGTTGCTACAGTCTGTGGAAAAGGTACTGATATTCAGACTGCTTTACCCATCCATGTTCACTCGGCAACACCATTTTCCTCTGCCCACTCTCACTATTTGCCGTTTATTTCCTTTTTCTGACACCATCTTTCTGAAATCTTCCAACTGCTTTTCTCAAACACCAGCTTCTTTCATTTTCACTATATCCTTATCATGCACCTTCTTGTGTTGTCCCACTTTATATCCACTTTTCTGTCCTCTCCTCTCGACACACCATTTTCTTTTCATTTGATGCAGTCAATTTCGACATCTGTGCACCTCCTTTACACGCTTTCATGTGAAATGGTCATTATGATTGCCACATGTGTGACCATTGCTCTGTCTGCTTTGCATGAGAGAAAAGGAAAGGGTGTCTCCCTGTAGCCAAGGGACTAAGGGCTTCCTCTCGACGAAGCACTAAACATTTTAGCGTCGTGGATCACTTCGCTATTGTGGCGCTACGCGGAGACATGCCTTTCCTTTTCTCTCGTAAGGCTAGTTGCCTGATAATATGGGGAGAGTATACTACAGTGATTGATATGTGTTTCTTGATATACATTGGTCCCCTAACTGTTCTAACTTTATTTAGGAGGTAGGGATATTTAATAACATCATTGATGAAAACCGCTGAACTTATCAGGCTTTAAAGACTGGCTGAAACATGTTGACGTATCAAGGGTTGAGGTGAGAAGGTCCTATGCTATCCTGCTCTGATTTTTAGGTCGAGAATTTAAGACCTCGTGTATATACTTTAGTATATACTTATATGTGTATGTACTTTGTGGGCACTGGAGATCAGCCCTAGGACTTGCCTGCTTTCACTTAGGGACTTTTTTTCTGTTCAGCTGCCTCTATTTAACTGTCTTGATAGAAAACAACCAGTAGAGGTCAGTAAAATACCAGAATTGCTTTCTGCTTGTTCAACTGCCGCTATTTAACTGTCTTGATAGAAAACAACCAGTATAGGTCAGTAAAATACCAGAATTGCTTTCTGCTGAGGGACTTTCTTTTTTAATTTTCCTGGCAACTGCCTCTATTTAACTTTCTTGATAGAAAACGACCAGCAGAGGTCAGTAAAATACCAGAATCACTTTAGCATTCTCTAGATTCCAGTCCATAGAAATTGTCTTCCACGAGCACCCGTAGACAATAATATTTTTTTGAAATCTTGTATTTTCAGTGATATGACCACCGAAGGTTCTGATTTTATATTAAAAACAGAGCTTCGGACTATACCATTTCCTGCTGAAAGGCAATATTTCTCTCCATGTGTTCCCATTCCTGGCGTGTCACGCAGTTTGGTGCTTAATTTCCCTCCATATTAAAGAACAGTAGATGTTTCAGCACCCAGGCTAATGTGCTGCATAGCTAAATACATATAAGGTCCCAAAGGCGAGACCGATTACATTGCAAATGCTTGTTCTATATGGTTCTTGTTTTTTCATCATTTTGTTCACTCTCTTCTTGTCCTTTTTTCTTTCTTTTGTCCTTTTTCTGACAATCTATCTTCTTTAATTAATATTTGTCCCTTTTTTCATACTTTCTATACTCTTTTCTACCTATTTCTAGCGTTATATATGCTTTCCACTTTCTTTTCATTCCCTTTATTTATAATTGCATATTTCTTTCTATGCGCTAATCAATTTTGCTGGTACAGTTATGCTTGTCCCTTGAAAAGTTTTATTACTTGTAGGATTCTGTTATATCTTAACTACTGTTTCAAAGTTTTACACTATTTATTGCATTATATATGGCTTTAAGAATTGTCTCTTGGAATCTTAAGGGTTTAGGTTCTCATATAAAATGTCAGAGGGTACTAACACATATTTCTAATTGAAACTGAGATATTGCTTTATTGCAATCTCCAAACTTAAACGACAATGGGTTGGCCATGTTTTTGCTTCTCCTGGCACTGAAAAATGCAATGACGTAGCCATGTCACAAACGTTTAGATATACAAGTTCTCACACACGATACTGATACAATGGGTAGATAGGATTCTGTTTTTTTGTTGGTTTGAAAAATTCCTATGACTCTTTTTAACTTTTATGCTCCCACCTCTCCAGATAATTCTTTTTGGCCCGGAATCCATTCTAAATTGATGACTTACAAAGATGATTATTTATTAGTAGGGGGTGAATGTAACATGATTTTTGACCCCATCATTGATCGCAATTCTAAAGTTAAATTAATTACTTCTCATATGCACAATTTACATCTATTATTCAACAAAGGTCTCTAGTGGACGCCTGGAGATTATGAAATCCCACGCTTTTAGAATATTCATTCTTTTCCCATGTACACTCTTCCCAGTCTTGCTTAGATTATTTGTTCCTTTCTAAATCACTTGCACAGCTTATTCCACCTTCTGATATAGGTTCTATATTAATTTCACACCATGCCCCTGCCACTTTGGATTTGGATCTTTTTCCAGCTACTCAGGGTACTTGAAAGTGGCGATTCAATAACTCCCTTCTTTTGGATCCTAATTTTACTCAAAGTTTTGAATCATTTGCACCTACCTTTTTTTGTGAAAATGAGAGCACAAACACCTCTCCCCAGATTATATGAGACACCTTTAAAGCTGCCTCTAGAAATTTCATTATTTCTTTTGTATCTCATAAAAAGAAACTTTCGTTAAATATATTGAAGGTACTCACAGCTCGTATTAAACAATTAGAACATACTTATCATATAAACTCTAAAACTTTCTTAGAGGATCTTATTCAATCCAAATTTGCCTTTAATAAGCTATCCACAGAGAATGTCACTTCATTGTTGCTTAAAGCCTCTTCGAAATACTATGGTGGTCAGAATAAAGCTGGGAAACGGCCGGCAAGTTATTTTAAAGTTAAAAAGAAACGGACCAAGATTGACTCTATCCTCACCTCTACCAATCGTATGGTTCATAAAAATGAAGATATATCATCAGAATGTACGCATTAAGAATCTCTATACTCCGGAGTCTCCTACCCTTCAAGACAATATCTGTCAATATTTATTTTCCATTACTCCACCTTCTCATCTTAATATAGATTTTTCATTCTTGGATGATGATGCTGTATGCACTAATAAACGTGGTAAAGGGCCAGGTCCTGATGGCTTTACTACTTGATTTTTATTCTAATTTCTCTAAACCTCTGATTCCCATACTGCATCAACTATTTCTCTTTTGTATATCTTCTCGAACATCTAGTGGTTCTTTTCAGGATGCTTTAATATGTCTTCTTCCTAAGGATAATAAGGATCATACATTGTGTAAAAACTATAGGCCCATCTCTTTAATTAATGTAGACTATAAAATATTTACTCTATGTTTAGAATCCTTATTACATCATTTGATTGGGCATGAACAATGTGGTTTTATTAAAAGTACACATATTTCAGATAACACTAGACTGTTTTTCAATGTCCTCAGCAAATCCAAATCTTATAAACACTCTTTAGCAGCTATCTCTTTAGAATCTGAAAAGGCGTTCGATTGTGTTAGCTGCCCTTTTATCATCTCTACTCTATCCCAGGTTTGGTTCTACTTTTCTTAATTATGTCTCTGTTGTATTCCTCTCCTACATCCTCTATTTTAGTTAACGGTCTCCTCTCTCCATCGTTTTCTCTATATCGAGGTGTTTGACAAGGGTGTCCTCTTTCTCCTCTTCTGTTTCTTCTTGCCCCAAACCCTTTTTGATAAAAATTCATCTAAACACCCAGATTATCGGCTTTCAATATGGTTATGTTCATTTAAAACTTTCAGTTTATGCTGATGACATTTTACAGTTTATCTCACATCCAAAAACTTCATTGCCTGCCTTCTTTTATTAGAGGTTCATCTTTTTGCCTCTGTGTCAGGGTATAAACGAAATGCTGACAAATGTGAAATTCTTCTGCTAAATAAATGATGTTTTCATGTGGATTTTTCTTCTTCCAATTTTAGTCGAAATTCGGATAAAATCAAATATCTTGTTATATGGTTTAAATCTTCTATCAAAGAAACTGTGTCACTTAACATGAAAGAATTACAAGCAACACTAAAATCTCTTACATCTAGATGGAATCCTTTATTTTTATCTTGGTGGAGCCACCTAGATACAATAAAGATGATGCTAGTCCCTACAATACTTTTTTATCTTTCTAATATTCTTTTAAATATTCCTAACTCTCAAATTCAGATATTATTTTCTATTTTATCAAAATTCTCATGGAATAACAAAAAAAGTGGATGTCTCTTCATAAACTCAAAAGACCTAAACATTTGGGGGAGTTAACTTTCCGGATTTTCATTCCTATCATACAGCATTTTCCCTCAAACAATCTTCTTTGTTATTACAAGAGGGTGATAGATTCAACTTACCCTTATGGACTCATATTGAAAAATCCTTTATTCAACCATTTTCTTGTAAATAATGTTATCTCTATCAAATAGACCTTTGTCATTATCCCTTCCTATTTTTAATAACACTTGTAAAATTCTCCAACCCATTTTTATTCTTTATCGAAATGCTAAGGATCAATTTTTGCAGTCCTCAATATAGTATAACACATATCTTAAAATTAATAACAAAACAATATTTTGGAAGGAATGGCATGCTAAAGGACTTCATTGGATTTTTCAACTCTTTCAGGATGATCTCTGTATACCTTTTGTAACTGCTCAACACGTTTTTTCTTACCTTCCTCTTATGAATCCAAGAATATATCTTTAATTTTGTTGTTCAATAACTTCTAATCAACTTTTACATATTCCTCTTCCTACTTCCGGTTTACTTCCGGTTTTAGCTACTTCTCCTTCTGCGTCTCAAATATATAAACAATTAACTGCTTTTTCAGACACTCAAAATAAAACAGAGGTGGAACTTTTTTAAGAGTCTGATTTCCAAACTTCCTTTTCTATTCCCGTTTGGAATAAGATTTGGAATAAAATAAGGAAATCTTCAAGAGCAGCTAATACCATTCAAACGTTATATTTAATTTACGATAGGCGTATGTATACTTCTGTTTCCTTATGTAAAATAAACCCTACACTTACTACTTCTTGTTGGTCATGTAATGCAAACTCGGCAGATCTCAAACATATGTTATTTGAATGTCCTCATATTTATAATTTTTGGATATAAGTTTGGCAATAGATCGATGGCATTTTTTGCACAGAAATCTCAATCTCCTTTAATTTTGCTAAAATCTTTCTAGGTTGTGTTTCTGAAGATTGGGTTTCTCACTCTAGTAATATCCACATAATAGATTTATATCTCGCAGTTGCTTTTCAACTGATTACCAGGGCTTGGAAGGATTGTACTAAGGTGTCTTACCAAGCCTGGTGGTATGGTATCTGTTATAATCACAGATTGGACAGGGCTTTTGTTTCTCCACTTTCTCTTGTTATCAAGTGAGATTCTCTATGGTTACCCATAACTATTTGTTTAGATAGGTCTGCAAATAAAACAGGTTTTCATAACCCCGGATTGAAGATGCACCTGAACCCCACGAATACTTTGTGTATTCTATTTATTGTAATGATTAATCATTTTCATTTTTTCTTACTCTCTGCTTTAGACTAATCAGTATACAATGGTTATGTTTATTATAGATGTCTACAATTGTCATTTTTGTTTTTTCTCACCTTTATTTCCTTTTTATATTGCTTATCTAGTGAATGAATAATTTTGCACAGATGACTTTTCTCTTCCATTTTTTCATTTTGTACTTTTCTATTTCTAGATAATATCTTTCCTTTAAACTTATAAAAAAAGATCAGTTTCAGTAATAAACCAATCTGTGGTAACCCTTGGAGGAAGTATATTTCCTTTTGCTTCCTGTATCAGTTTGCTAATCTCATGTACCTTCTGTAGAGACTGTGGTTTGAGGCTCAGCCGCAATTCAGGATTTATTGGGGATCATTTCAGCAATCAGCCAAGCTTTACAATATATCTAATTTACCTTCCGCGGTGCAAAGTTTATCTGTGACCTGCAAGAATAATTTCCCTTTAACTGAAACCATACAAGCTGTAAAGTATTTTAGAGATTTTTAATTAAATTTACCATTGTAGAAGTTTTTTATATTACTGATAGACTGTTTACATTTGTGCAGCAAATTTTAACCATTTATGCCACACCAAAGCGTGGGGGTGTGGCAGAAGGGAGTTGTGCTGCAGCATCACCAAAATAAACATGCTGGAGTTCAGAGAGTGAACGGGCAATAAAGATTTCTTTAAATGTTGCTTTCATCTTGACACATTTGTAGTGTTTCACAGACAGAAGTCAAACGTCAGGCTATGTCTTTTTACAAATTGCTGCTTATTCTGTTAACAGTGAGAGTGATGTTTACTTTTTCCACTACATAGTTAAAGCATTTTGTAAAGCGAACAATCTGATATTCTTGCTGGGGGAACAGGGGACTGAAAGGAAAGGCTGGAGGATGCCAGTTCTTTTGTTTAAATACCTGTAAATTAAATGCATAAATATTTCGAAATAAATCAGTAGTTGGGGAGGCTCAAATTAAGCAAATTTTTTTGTAATTCTGAAGTGCGATAAAAACAAAGATTATAATAGGATGAAAACAAATCAAGAAAATTTTCTTGGCAATGTGGAAATGATAACTATATTTGCTGAACCATGATTATTTAGACATTGCCTGTGTGCTACGGTTTGAGTAATAAAACTGCACGTCAGTTCGAATTTTGTGGCCATTTCAATGGATAATATCTGTCTGTAAATGACAGTGTGCTACCACTTCCTGCTTTAGTAATATATTTGCAACAGTATGCTCCAAAATGCACCACTAGATACATACCACTTTCTTAACTCTTTCCTGCTGAACTGGCGTGGTTCATTTGCTAAACTATTCTTTGAGTGATTTTATGAGTTTGGGCCAGGACCATAACTCAGTTTTAAATGTGGTTTTTCAGCAAATTTCACTGCTTTATGATTCTTATCTTTTTTTCTAATTTGTTTATTGATTTTTCCACAAAGAGTGCAAACATACAAAACACATTGCATAGAGGGTGAAAATTCATTGGGTTTGTACATGGTGGCTTATAATATGTAATTCAATACAAGAAACAATATTATGACAACAGAAAGATGTGTGTGAAACCCACTAATGCCATTGCGGGATCAAACTGAATTGTGATGTCTGTCATCGTGGAGAGGAGAGAGAATATAGTGGACCAATAGCGACTTATGAGTGGGAATGTCCAGGTCCAGTGTGCAAACTTGGCATCTGGGGCCTGGCACTTGGAGCAGTGAAATGAGAGGGTGGGGTCAAATTGGAACTCCAGGCCTCCCTCGTGCGCTTGGTAGAATTAGGTTTCATGGCCAGACAGGCATCCTATAATCTTGAGATTAGGTGATCACCATCAATGTCAAATATGACAAGCACTAAGGGCGGGAATTCATTCAGGGCGAGGGAGTACGTAGATATACAGAAGCACATGGTATTATGGAGTCTTCGTAATACAAAATGATTCATATAGGAGGCATTCTGAAAGTGGACATCATCAGCATGGGTGAGGACATGACCGCCGGGAACGTCATCTCCTATGGGATAGAGATCGTGATGCTGTAGGGTGTGCTGGACAAGCTTTTTGCGCATAAGGGGATGCCAGGTATTGTCTACTAACAGGATAGCAGGAGAGTAGAGGATGCCCGTCTCCTAGAATGAATGATTCTTATTAACAAGCTCTGTCACATGTAACCTGCAGCCAAACAGCTGTGCAGGTTGGCCCTGGAGCTAGTCATGTGGTTAACTCTAGATAACTGGAATTCTACTTTACAAGAGATTTGCAGGTTTGTATGCTATCCCACCCCTTTTTTCTCTCCACCACTCCAACTGCCATACCCCTTACACATTAACCCTCATCCACCTGGTGGGTGGGAACAGAGTGCCTTTTAGGCAACAATGGACAACGTAAGTGATTTCTTTTTTTAGAAGACTTCAATATAAAAAGTAAATAAAGATTTATATTCAACTATTAAATGGGGGAATGACAACCAAATTAAGAAGAATTTGGTAAAGAGGTAATAAGTGTTGCTGTTTCATGTATGGTCTATTTTTAGTCATGTAAAAAAACGAGTCTTGCCAAATTCAATAGGTATGTATTAAAACTGTAACTGACTGCATTGATTGGCAAGTTTGAGTAAGTGTGGTATTTTGCATAGGCGATTGGATGAATGCAACATTGAACCAATGGGTGAATGAAGGGATACATAAAGGAGCATGGACAATGAGTGATTGAGTGTATGAACAGATGGATGAATGACTGCATGAACAGAAGCATCAAGGATACTTTGCTATTGGCCAGACCCTACAGCTTTGACAATGCTCATTTTTTTGTCATATGAGACGAGCTCAGGCTATAGCTAAAACAGGCTATAAAAGACAGAGGGAAACTAGTTTAGGTGATTAAAAAGGAACATATGGGGAAACTTAAGGCGGAAAAGGTAAAGAAATGGGGCTTCTTCAGTGCTGCATCATCTGACTAATATTTCAATTTTCTGTACGCAGATAGGTAATGTTCGCTGATATTTTTTTCCTCTGTTTCATGTTGGTTTTATCTAACTCAACAAATAAAAGGAACTGAACTGACTTCCTGCAGTAGTATGTCCCTTTGCCCCTTCCTTCCCTAGAGCGATGCTCCTGAACATTTCTGAAATCTTATGCATTGATCTTTGCTTCAAGTCTCTTCAGTAGCTGTGCTCCTCCTGTCAATATCTCCGGTACTCCTGTAGTCTGTGCCATGCCCTTGCTGTCTCTGCTGCCATTCAGCAGCATCTCTTGTATCTTTAGTCTCTAATGTGCTTTTGCAGTTTCTTTTGAACTCCCACAGTCAGTTTTGTGCTCCTGCATTCTAGGTTAGACTCCTAAAATACCTCTTGTCCACCAGTTAGTCTGTGGTGTATCCAAATCAGTCTGGTTTTACGCTTAAACATCTGTGTACTGCTCCAACATAGTATGCTATGCTCCAGCAATTTATCCCATGCTCCTGATCTCTGCTGTGTTCCAGCACTTTATCCAATGAGCCTGATCTCTGCTGTGCTCCAGCACTTTATCCCACGCTTCTGATCTATGCTGTTCTCCAGCAGTGCATCCCATGCTCCTGGGCTCTGCTGTGCTGCAGCAGCCATGTCAAGCTCCTGGGACCAGTTCTTTGCTTGCTCCTGCAGTCTGTGCTGAAGATGTCTGTTGCACTCCTGCCATGCTCCTCAATCTTTGCCATCTGCCTATAGTATATCCTGTACCTTTTGCCTCTTTTGTGCACCAGCAGTTTATGATATGCTGTTGAGGTCCATACTCTGTCCTTATACTGTGTACTGTGCTTCTACAGTCTCTTCAATAGAAGTGCTATGCAGGCAAATCAAATGCTGAGCTAGCGTGTAGAGACTGGTCAACAAAGCGACAGCACCAAAGCCCCCCTACCTATTGTTTTATAGGTCTGCTTTTGAGTCCACTAAGCTGTCTCGCCAGACTATTGGTTTTCCAAAATAATTGATAAATATACATTAGTAAAGGGGCTGTTGGTCAACTGCCTTTATTTATTGGTCTTGTAAATTGTTATTCACATTTTGTTTCCAGGTATCACAGTCACAGCACGGGGAAATGGTCAGACCACTTTACCTATTGGCTCCCTTCACTTTGAGTGACTGCAAAAAGCCGGTGCATATTGTTCACATCTGCCTAACAATAGGTCCTGTCTCTCCTTCGAAAAGGGGGTAAAGAGGACCAATGCTCACCAACTGCTTATTACTAGCCTGATCTTTGGCAAATTGGGGTACTGTAATAGGCTTGGAGCAGGGTTTCCAAATTGTGATTTTTTTCCTATTGACAATGTACTCAACCTTTCCACTGGTGTACAATTCCCTGACCTTGCCACCCCTTGTATCATCCTATGGACCTTCACTGCCCATAGGTAGTCCTCTACAGTGCTGATACAAAACCCCTGCATAAACACGGTCTCTCGCAGACCCATACATTTTTGCCTGACCTCACTTCAGCTCATTCCATTTGATTTGCCATCTATATTGGGATGCTCTTCTTTTGGATTTGTGGGTGATAGCCTTTTGAAATAGTTCATCTCTGCACTGAAGAGC
Organism: Calotriton arnoldi; assembly: GCA_963921515.1. Taxonomy (NCBI): domain Eukaryota; kingdom Metazoa; phylum Chordata; class Amphibia; order Caudata; family Salamandridae; genus Calotriton; species Calotriton arnoldi. Next base: position 626,122 of record CAWUFW010006960.1, read on the forward strand.
TTAGATATAATTGCATTGCTCCATGTGTTACTAATAAACAATTCATTCCAGAAAATGAGCCAAAGATAAAGAAAATAACAAAGTAGATAAAATACATCCCTTCATTAGACCATTTAGGAAAGAAATCTCAGAGGTATATTCAGACCCTATGTCTAGTGAAAGTCTTCACTAATTTTCCAAATATAAATGTATCAATGGACGCAATAAAAAAAAAAACAGTTAATTAGTTTTTGCCATAAAAGCGGGCAACCAAGTTTATCAAAAGCATTGCTAAAATCAGCAAATTCCAGAAAATCAGCCAAAGAAAATAACAAAGGAGATAGAATTAAACCCTTCATTGGACCATTTAGGAAAGTAATCTCAGAAGTATATTCAAAAACTATGACTAGTAAAAGTCTTTATTAATTTTCAAAATATAAATGTATCAATGGACGCAATAAAAAAAAACTGTTAATTCGTTTTTGCCATAAAAGTGGGCAACCAAGTTTATCAAAAGCATTGCTAAAATCAACAAATGAGACAAAGATTTACCTTTTGTGCATTTAAATAATTTTCAGCAATCATTAAAGATAGAATAGCCGCTGTGGAACAGCCCTCCCTAAAACCACAATGTTCAATCGGAAGAAGGTGATTTAATTTTACCCAATTGGAAAGTCTTTGTCAAAGACATTTGGCAAAGACTTTTCCAATTAGATCTAAAACTGACAATAAGACAGTAACTCTTAGGATCATTCCTGCCCCCCCTTTTCGTAAAGTGGAATGTTGTGACTCCCCTTCCATGAATTCGGGACACAGCCCATTTCTAAGCAGAAGTCAAATACGTTTTTCAGATATGCTGCCTACGAACTGTGTCAAAGGGCAATATAATGCCAGTAAGCATCCTGAGGTATGCCATATCCAGCGCAAAGCTGGGTGAAGTACATCACTCCCTCTTCATCAAAGAGGTCCCTCAGCCTCTTACAATTGGCTTCCTGCCACTTAATGTAGCCATCTCCTTTAGTGCCAGGGGGAACTCCGGGTGGCCGATGAATGGGGTCAAAGTTGACGTCAGCATGGATAGGCATCTCACTACTTGTACCCTGTCTCATACCCCCACCACTGCCCTAGTGACAGGTGAAATGTACACCCCTGCAGGCCGGTGTTTCTTCAGCAGCCAGGGAACTTTCCGTATGTGAATCCTGGCAACTGCATGGTCAATAAAGCACCAATGTTTTTCCGATGCCATCCTATATCATTCAACCATATGATGCTGTTGGGCTGCCTGGTAATATCTTTCCAGATGGGGAATGCCCAGCCCACCATCCTTTTGTAAAAGTATGTCTGTTGCTGGGCCATGTGGGGTCTTTTGCCTGCCCATACAAAGCCTCCAATGAGGTGTTACAGCTTAGACAAGACCAACGGAGTGGGCTGCAGCGGTAGTATCTGCATATATAAGATTCGAGGGAATAGAGTAATCTTGACCGCTGCCAGTCTGGACAAGGTGTGCCTTTTCCAGGCCGAAAGTTCAGATTTCGTCATAGCGAGTAGGGTAGCATAGTTTTCTTGAGACGTACGTTCAGGTGTGGAAAAAGTCCGTAGTCCCAGATACGTCACGCCTTCGGTCGCCCAGACAAAATGAAACAGGGCTGTCAGGCTGAGGGCCTGTGTTTTTTTAAGCTTGGCCTTGAAGCCAGACACCGCCCCGAAATCGCCCATTGCCTACAGAAGTGGGGGCAGGGACAGGAACAGCTGTGTTAGAATCAGTAGTAGATCATCTGAATAGAGTGAACTTTTGTGTTACTTGTCTCCTATATGGATCCCAGAGATGTTGGTATGTTGACGGATCCGCTCTGCAAAGTGCTCCATATAGAGCACAAATAATAAGGGAGATAGTGGGCACCCTTGTCGTGATTCCATGCAAGATCTTAAAGGGGCTGGATGAGGTTTCATTCACACTGACCTTTGCCACTGGTGAAGTATAGTTACAGCGTATCCAACATTGAAATCCCCCCTCAAGCCCGAATCTGACAAGCACCGCCTCCAGGTAAGGCCAATGCACCCTGTCAAAGGCCTAATCAGCATCTATGGACAAGAGCAAGGCAGGGATCTGGGAGCGTTGTGATTTGTCAAGAAGGTTGCATAGTCGCCTAGTGCCATCACTACAGCCCCTCTCAGGGACAACCCTGAACTGGTCAGGGTCAAGGAGACCCTGCATGTACGGTGCCAGAAGGGAAGACAACACGCTAGTGAAAATCTTTAGATCAACATTTAATAGGTCGGTACGATGCACATCTCTTCGGGTCCTTACCTGACTTTGGAAGAACCACAATTGCAGTCATCAGCATGGAGGGAACATGGCACCCAGTAGTGCTAAATGAATTATATGGGGCAGGCGTAAATGATTTGTAAAAGTCAGAGGTAAGGCTGTCTTTGCCGGGTGTCTGTCCTCGGGGCTTATATCAGTGTCCAGTTTGACCGCTTCGGAGTCAGGGAGTGGGGCCACTGGAGAATGTGTGACATAATTTACCGCCGCCCCCTCATCGAGCATCTCCGTGGAATAAAAACGCTCAAATTCACCTGCTATAACGTCTTCGGATCACAGCTCCTCCCCATCAGGACCCTCAAGTTCATGAACTCGGCCTTGAGCTGTCTGAGCCCGGAATCTGTGTGCCAGTATTTTGCCTGCCTTGTTGCCTCCCTTATAATACTCCTGCCTGGTACACAGGAGGATGTTTTCCACCCTGTCCATGTCCAACGCCTTCAACTGTTTGCATGCTGTGGTAAGCTGGTGCCTTGCTTGAGTGGAACCCGTGCGCAGGTGGACTCACTCCAGTTCTGTGACCTTTTCTTCTAGTTGCTCCTTCTTAACCTTCCTGTTTCTATTGAGCTTAGCTGCAATAGTGATAAACTGACCCCTGAGTACCGCCTTTAGTGTGTCCCACAGCAGTTCAATTGGTGTGGATCCATCATCGTTAGAGTCCAGGAAGTCCTGTATGGACTTCCGTATTGCCACTTCATTGGAGTCGTATGTGAGCAAACTATAGTGCAGCAGCCACACCCTATGAGGGGGTGGGCCCCCCTGCAGTCTCAGAGAAAGGGTGATGGGAGAGTGATCCGACAGCGCTGCCACTCCTATTTCTACCACCATTGTGGCCAGGGACATACACGGGGAGGTCAGAAAGAAATCTATTTAAGCATATGTCTGGTGTACTGCAGAAAGAAAGGTATATTTCTTAGAGGGTAGGACCCCAGCCTTCCCCAAGGCTGGAGACAGGGGCAAACAGTAGGAGAGACATAGTGAAACAGAAAGAAAAGGGCTGTCAAGTGAGGAGAAAGGTCACAACAGGAACAATGAAGTGGTGACAAGTCCTTTGTGTGAAGGCAGGGTACCGCCTATTCAGTTGCTGTGGTCCAGCGCCAACCCCCCATCCTGCCAGTTAATGGCCCATCCAATCACATCTAATCCCTCTAATGTGCGGCCCACCGATAGAGCCCACCGAGCTCAGGTCACAAGCGTGGCACCGGGGACGGGTCGCACAAGATGCAATAGATACCCTGTGCTGCTTCCCTCCAAAATAAAGCCAGGCAAGTGCAAAGGAGCAAAAGAGACTCCCCCACCCCAGATAAGCACACTTCAGTGACCGAGGGGCATAAGGCGCCAGGAGGGCGGCTCCCAAATAGGCCCTAGGAACAGGCAGTTGACATCCTCCCAGTGGGCTGGATGAAAGGAAAGTAGAAAACCCATAGAGATTTAACATTAACATGTATGTCAATAACATATAAAGATTCCCAAAACTGGGAGAAAGTGTCACCAATTAAGGAGGGTCCATATGCCAAACGATCAGCCATCTCTGTGTCTCAGGAGCAAGGAGGAGAAGGGGGCCCCGCCAGACAAGACAATCGCAGGCAGGGCTTTCCAGGGAAAAATCCAGCGGGGCAAGGACACGTCCTGCCGATCCGGACCAGCGGTGAATTATGAGCCTGCAGCATCCGATGCATCTTCGTGTTGCTGAAGCTGGTGTAAGAGAACCTCCCTTTCTCTGAGGCTTTCAGCATCCGAGGGCCTCGGCAAAGGGTCTTTTCTATTCTGACGTCAGCGACTCGATTTGTTCCCCGGCTGTATCGCGGGTACTCACTGCAAAGTATCATGCTCCCCGTCTGGGTTGAGACCCAGCACTAATTGCACCCCCTCCAACATGCGGACCATGTGGGTTTCCTAATTCCAAATGAAGGTTAGCCAAAAGGGGTGTCCCCACACATAGCGGACACCATTCTCCCTCAGGAATGCCGTGGCCGGCCGCAAAGCCTTTCGTCTCTGGAGGGGAAGTGAGGAAAGATCCTGGTATAACCCAACCTGCATACCTTCAAAGGATATTGTGTGTAGAGTGGAGACAGGTTAGAATGTCCTGCGGTCAAGCCAGGCCCGCGGATGGGCATACAGCTCTGTGCGTGCGGTCCAGAGGTATGTCTCTGTTCCCTAAGGCTTGTGCCACGTGCCTAAAGAGTTGTACCACCAAATCTTCCAGCTTCCCTGCATCCACTTAATATGAATGTTGGAGCATCTGCACCTGTTTTCCATATCTTCCAGACGGTAGTACAGGTCCTCATTACTGTCTCTTAGCTCCAACATCTCATGCTCATTGTCATGGAGCTCCTCCTCACGACGGTCCCTGGCCCTTTCCAGGGAGTCGACCCTGTCCCCCAGCTCCAAAAGATTGGATTTGATGGTTCTAATGTCAGTGGCGAAGTCCTGTCACAGGTCCGCAAAATCATCCAGCAATGTGCCAAACAGCTGCTCCAGGAAGTTGTGTGTGACTGATTCCTCTTGGCTGACATCTTCCGCCACTGGGGCCGGGGCTCCAGCAGAGGCCTGTAGCAGGGAGTCAGGGCACACCTCACCTTTTTTGCATTTGCTTTATGCAAGAGGTCCTTTATAGAAGTATCCTTCTTTGAGTGGGCCAACACCATCTTCATGAACTTCCGGTTGACAGGACCATCACCCTTGAGGCTCTCCTCCCATTGTTGCCTTGGAGGCTGGCACCCCACTGTACATCAGGCCACTTGCCTCAGGAGCTCGCCAGTCCAGTGCCACCAGTGCATAAATCTCCATATTCCAAGCGCTGTCACTCCGCCTGCCAACCTCACTCTCCAACTGCCCGTCGGCCGCCGCAGGCCACGATGCACTGTGCATCGTGCGGCCACAATTGGGACCCTCACCACAGTTGTCGCTCTCACCAGGGAGTACCCCTGCAAGCTCGCTCCCACCAGGGCTCTCAGCAGGACAGCGATCGCCCTGGTAAGCCCTCCATTAATAGCGCAAAGGCCTCTTCCAGCGGAGCTCCACAGACAAGTTGCTATGCTGTCGCCATCTTGGCAACACCCCCATGTGTGCAGTTTTACTGTAATTTCAAACTAAAAAGATAAACTTCTTGCCAGGGTCTACCTCCCTTTTTAACCTCCCTTTTTCATACACATATAACTCACCCCTATTGTATATTTAAAAGGTTGGACATTTACTTTTACATATCATGGCTGTGAAAAATGCCTGTTAGGCCTACATATCCCTTAGGAGAACATTAGGTTGCCTTATTACATTTAATAAGTGCAAACCTTTGATTTGGAACAGGTAAGCATTTTTTGTGTCAATTAGAAAGTTGGTATTTTGCTGCCCTATTTGGTGACTGCAGCCTGTTCCTTGGACACATGACTGAGAATAGCTGACAGCCGGACTTTGTTTATTCCTCCCAGACTGCCGCACATTAGAGGGAACAGATGTGATTTGATGGGCCATTGACTGGCAGGTTGGTGGGGTTGGAGCTGGACCACAGCAACTGAATAGGCTGTGCCCTGCCTTCACACAAAGGACTTGTCACCACTGCATTGTTCATGTAGTGACCTTGGGGCCATGGCAGGGGAGTTAGGAAACTTCAAGGACTTCAAAAGGAATTCTCTAGAAGCTTCTCCTACCTCAAAGGAGGTACCAGGTATTACAAGAGGACCCTCAGACCCACTCTTCAATACACCTCTGGATCTGTGGCTACTACAGAAGGACAGTTGTGCTGCCCTCCTGCCAGAAGAACTGCTACCCTGCTGCCCTGCTACTCTGCTGTCTCCTTGCTGAGAAGGATCTGCCCCTTCATCCCAGGCTTAAGTGACTTAAGGGGTAAGCTGACTGTATGAAGCTCTGGAGGCCTCTTTGCAACTACCCAGATGACCGGCTGCCTGGACCTGCCTAAGCCCTGCTGGCTTCTGCTGGAGTGAGTTCCTGATCCCCAAGAGGTGGCCCCTCCAGTTATGGTTCCTTGGTGTGCTATCAGTTGAGCTCTGTCCCCAAGAAAAGGAGACATCCCGAGATTTTGGGCTGTTAGTGACTGAACGGGCCTGTTTGTGCTAAGATCTTTCCACCTTTGGCGCCCACCAATGCGAACCTCCGATAAACCCACTTCGTGCCACAGCAACCGCCCGCCTTACCCGGCAATGCCAGATCCGCACTTACCACTAAAGCATCAACAGCCCATTGTGACCACCATCGTGAAGCTCCAGCAGCAACCGTCTGATGTTCAACAGGATCCTTGTGCCACAGAGATAAGTGTCTGCAACACCTGAGCTGTTCTTCACACTGCACCAGTGACCAACTGTGACAGTCCAAGGTCCCCACTGCCCCTTCCACAATGAACAGAACTCTTTGGGCTTGACTTTTGAGGTTAATTCTTTCAGTGGGATTAACCTGGTCCCTGTGCCTAGTCCGAGCTCCATTGCGGTTGACCTGAACTCATGACTTTCACCCGGTCTCACATGCCTAGATAGCCACAAGTGGAACTTTGTAATTTTAGGAGCTTTACTTACCTGGAACCTTTAAAATTGCATCTCAAGAGGGGGCGTGGCCAGGCAAGATGGCCGGGTGGACGTAATCCACACCGGCTCCGGAGACCCACACCATACGGAGAGCGTATTCACAGCGCTAGCAACCTGCAGACTACCTGAATTTGTCCAGAACGAGTGCGGGAGGCAGCGGAGTCGACGGCGGTGCTGGGGAGATGCCGCAGTAGCGGGAACTGCCGTGACCCAGGCCCTAGACCGAAGGCTGCCGCGAGATTAAGATGGCGCCGGCGAGGTCGTAGTGAAGGGACCGTCGCGGGAGTGACCCGGCGGACCCATTGAAGCGACCGGAGGAATGGTGGAGCATTGAAGTGCCCTGGGGGGGCAAGACACAGTGCTGAGGTGAGCCTGGCGGGGGGCCTCCACTCGGCGATACGGTGCATCAGCGGTAGCGGGAACTTCAAGCGCTGCGGGGTTCCCATGAGTCGCAAAGCGGCCCGTTTGTTCCTCCGGAGACTGTTGAGTGTGGCGGGGGGTGGAGGAATGAGCCCCAAAGAAACATGAATGTCTCCCCCCCTCCACAATTAGACTTGCTGGCACTGGGGCATAATGCTATAGAACCCATGAGGGTGTTAAGGAAGCCTGCCTGACTCTAAGATGGAGTCCATGTGACGGCAGCCTAACGGCAAAGGGGGCACAGAGTGGTTGAGCAGGGAATTTGGCGAGGTGACAGGAGCATGAGGGAGCCAAGCGGAAACCCTATCCTTGGAGAAATGCAAACAAGTGCGGCGATGTAGTAACTAACTAGAGATATCACATGCCTGACTCCAAGATGGCGTATGGGAAGCATTGCTGAGACAGTGAAGGCCCAGAGCTTCATTTAAGAGACATTGCATCAGACTGAGAAAGAGGGTGAACTCGCAGTGACCGTGTGGCGTCCTCAATATCGGCGCGATCCTTGAGCTGGGTGCTCTTTCTGCCCTCCTGGGAATCTATCAATACGGGGGCTAGCGCAGATTGCAGTCAATACAAGGCCTGATCGAACCCTACAACAGGAGACGGTCAGCATTACAAAACCATTCCACGCTCCATAGCAATTCCTTGAGGGGAAGGGATCTGCACTGGCAGAGAGAGCTCTCTGAGGTGTCCATATGCCGCCAAAAAAGGCGACGAACAAGGTCACCACGTACTTCGCAGCATCAGAAAAAAGGCAGGAACAGGACCCAAGTGGACAGCCAGGCGCAATGGCACTCACCAGAGAGGACCTGCTGGCCTCTCTCAAAGACTTCAAAACTGAGTTATGCACAGAAATCAAACAGGACCTGAAGACCTCCATTGAACAAATGAAGGCAGACCTCTCTGCTCGCATGTCTACCCTCCAACAGGACGTGGACTCAATGGGATCCCGAGTTCTGGAAATTGAGGAGCACACGCAAGACCTGGACAGCCGCACCAACAGGATGCAGGAAAAACAACTTGAGCTTCAATCGCAGCTTCAACAGGCCGCCCTGAAGGCAGAGGATCTAGAAAACAGGTCTCGGAGGGAGAATATTTGGATTAGGGACCTGGAGGAAGGCGCGTAAGGACCAGACCTGGAGGCCATTGTAGAAGGGCTCTTCGCATAAACTGTGAGTCCACGTCAGCTGAAGATCAAAATAGACAGGGCACACCGAGTTGGGAATCTGCAGACGGGCGAATGACGTTGCACGAGAGATGTTCTCGTTAAGCTCCACTCCTTTAAAATTAAAGAAACGATACTACAAGCCGCAAGGAAGAAGGAAGAGATTGCATTCCAGGGGCATAAATGCCAGCTGTTCCAGGACCTGGAGCCCGCCACGCTGGCACGCAGACAACAACTCAGGCCGATCACCACCAAGCTCAAGGACGACAACATACGCTACAGATGGACATTCCCATTTGGGTTGGCCTTTGAATTCAACAACAAATATTACCATATCTCCGGACTAGAGGAAGGCCTACGCATTTTGGGCATTCTGGCCCCTGAAGCTGATGACAGTCGAAACACCTCGAAAGACTCAGATGCGATGTTACGGCCCAGGCAACAATGGCGCACAGTCACGAAAGGAAAACCAAGTGGTAAATGAGGGCCAAAAGCGCCCCCTCGTCGGTCAACAGAGGTCCACACCTTGTTCCCTAGGAGATGGCCGCGAAGACAAAAGAGAAAAACGTGAGCGTAACGATGTCGGTCAACATGGACACACTCTCGTTAGGATAAACGATTCGAAATGGACTTTAGTACCACAGACCACTCTTATAGCTGGTACGCTAAGCTGAAGTCATCCGTTGGTGGAGACTCTGGCCACTGCCCGTGTCTCCAGTTATTAGTCTGGTTTACATCATTGCTGAACTGGCTGGTGGCCCGTTGGCTGCCCGGCGGAAGAATGATGGGAAGTTTGTTGGTTTTTGGGTTTTTCTATGGGGGGGGAGTGTACCTGGTGGTGGGATCAAGGACTGAGTGCTCAACTGTTGCAAAGGGGGAGGGATGGAGTGACAAACTCTGTTAAAAAGAGTCATTGTAGACAACAAACAGGGATGGGTAAAGGAGGGGAGAGGACACACAGGGAAAGAAATGAGAGATCAAGGAGTCACAAAATGGTACCATGGTGACGATAGCCTCATGGAATATTAAGGGCATGAATTCGCCTCGTAAGAGGCAAAAAGTCTGGAAATTCCTCACGGACCACCAATTTGAGGTGGTAGCGTTGCAGGAAACGCACCTTAAAAAAACAGAAGAGATGTGCCTCCGCCATAAAAGCTACCCACTAATCTATAGATCTTCTGCCAACTCAAAACAAAAAGGGGTAGCACTGCTGTTCCATAGTTCCACGAAATTCCAGACTGAGGCCACTAAGTCCGATCGAGAGGGCAGAATAATTATGGTGAAGGGGAGACTGAAAGGCAAACTCTGCACTTTCATCTCCGCATATGTTCCCAACACAGGACAAACCGCTTTCCTGACCTCACTCTTAGATCAAATAGGCGTATTTGCAGAGGGCTCAACGATACTCATGGGTGACTTTAATCTGACATGGCAAGCAGAGATGGACAGTACACACTCGCAGAGGGCAGCCACAAGCCTCTTTTCTAAGGGAAGCAAGCAGAAATTACAGGCTCTGGGCCTTCAAGATGCATGGCAGACGCTCTACCCCAACACCAAAGACTACACCTTTTTCTCACATGTCCACTCGACATATTCCTGATTAGACTACATCTTCATAAGCCAGTCCCTCCTAGGCTCCCTGGAGGCCGCAAAGATACTACTGATTACGATCTCAGATCACAGCTTGGTAACTATTAGTCTGTCTTGGGGACACAATGAGGCAGGCACTCGCAGGTGGTCCTTCCCGGCTGCGGTGACCAGGGATAGACTTCTGGGAGAGGAATTGCGGAAATCCATTTGTGACTTTTTGAGTTTAATCTCCCGCAGGCCACTACAGTCCAGAATAATTGGGACGCATTTAAAGCAGTCCTTAGGCGGAAGTGCATCGAGCTGAATTCTACTTTAAACAAGCAGCAGGCGGAGGAACGAGTAGCGCTAGAGGAGGAATTGGTAAAAGTAGAGAGGGCACATAAGACAGCGCTGTCAGAAATATTGAAGAGACAACTCACGGCACTGAGGGGGAAAATCAAGGCGATATACACTAACCGGGCGGAATAAACACTCTTGAGACTACGGCAAATATCCTATGCGCAGGGGTGTACAGTGGGGACCCACCTAGCACGGCAATTGCGCAAAAAGAGGGAGCGTGTATACATAGGGGGTATACAGGACAGGGATGGCATTATAGTCCATAAGGATGACGACAAAGCACACATATTCGGTGGATTTTTTAAAGATCTTTACACAGGCACACAACCGGACATCACTTTACAACAGCAGTACCTGGACTCAGTAATGCTCTCTACGATCACGCCCGCAGAGAAAGATCGGCTGAATGGACTGATTACGGAAGATGAGGTGAGGACAGCAATTTCGAAACTCAAACTGCACAAATCCCCAGGGTCCGACGGGCTTACGGCTCAATTTTACAAACTATATGCGACGGAGCTCACACCACACCTTACCATGTTATTTAACTCGATAGCGAAAGAATCCCAAGTCTCAAACTCCATGGCCGAAGCGGTGGTCATGGTGATCTCCAAACCAGGGAAGAATCCCCATAACTGTGCATCCTACCGTCCCATTGCGCTACTAAATTTGGATGCCAAACTATTCTCTGCAATACTGGCCGCGCACCTAGATTCCTTAATGCCCTCACTAATCCACCCTGATCAATCGGGCTTCATAAAAGGCCGACAAACGCACAATAACATTCGAAGGACCATTCATTTGATTGAGAAAGTGGCTAAATTTAAGATACCGGCGATACTGTTAGGCCTAGATGCGGAAAAGGCCTTTGACAGGGTGGACTGGTCGTTCCTTTTTCTAACTATGCAAAAATTTGGATTCGGACGCGAGTTCATTAATATGGTTCGGGCTAACTATAGGAACCCACAATCAAGAGTGCAGGTTAATGGGTCGCAGTCACCACCATTCTCCCTGAGCAGAGGTACTAGACAGGGGTGCCCCCTGTCCCCCTTGTTGTTCTCTCTGAGCATTGAACCGCTGGCTGCCAGGCTAGGAGGGAATCCCAAGATTAGAGGCATACAATTTGGTGGCACGGAACATAAGACTTCGCTCTTCGCAGACAACATTTTAATGACGCTTACAGACCCGAGCTCTTCCCTACAAGCACTACAGACTGATCTAAATGACTTTGAAGCCGTAGCGGGATTCAAGGTGAATACCTCGAAATCCTTCATACTAAATCTCACAATTCACGAAGAGGAAGCCTTGCGACTCCAGAGCCAAACCACCTTCCAGTGGGCCAAACACTCCATACAGTATTTAGGGATTCACCTCACCCCTAGAGTAGAAGGCCTATATAAGGCAAACTACCCCCCTTTAGTGACCCAAATACAACAGGACCTCAAACGCTGGAAGCCATTATACATCTCCTGGCTAGGACGGATCAATGCCGTCAAAATGACGCTGCTCCCGAAGCTACTTTACTTATTCCAAGCTCTTCTGATTGATTTGGATCGTGAGCTGCCGCCCAAATTACGCTCCTTAATTACTAAATTTATATGGCAGGAGGGAAGAGCGCGTCTACCATTCCATGTCTTAAGACGCCCAAAGAAGGAGGGGGGCTGGCCCTACCAGACTTCGCAGTATATTTCAAGGCGGACCAGTTGCGGGTTCTAGTAGAGTGGTCTATGAGAGAATCTGATAAGCATTGGCTACACATGGACAGGGCGATAATGGGTAGGACGATCTGGGATATCCCTTGGCGGTCAAAAAAAGGGAGGCCAGCAAATGCATACATTAGCACCCCGACACGCACCACACTCAAAGTATGGGATGCTGTCACGAGAGAGGGTAGGCTGACATCCTTTCCTTCCCCATACACACTCGTCCATTTCAACCCTGACTCTCCACCTGCCATGCAAGAAGGCCCATTCGACACTTGGCGGGAGGGGGGATGCTTGATGGTTTCGGACATGTTTCATAATTATGACATAAGGACATTCAAAACATGTCAAAGAGAATTCCAGGTCCCGACCAGTGAACATTTTCACTCCCTTCAACTCAAACATTGGGTCTCCCAGCCTAAGGTGAGGGAAGCTGCCACCAGAGAACGCACACTGATCGAAACGTGGGTTCAAAAAGCGGGCACTATGCGGGGAGCAATCTCTTTCCTTTATGGTCTGCTATTGTCGGCAACACATGCCCCACGGGCCCGGTACATGTCCCTCTGGGAACAGATCATTGGGAGAGATATCTCAGGGGAGGAGTGGAAACATCTATGGGTGGATATAACTAAGAACAATCACTCTGTGAGCTTAAGAGAGGCCCACTGCAAAACTCTTTATGACTGGTACCTCTACCCTACCAAACTTAAAGCGATCTTTCCCAACTCCTCAGATCTCTGCTGGTGCGGATGCGGTCTTTTTGGGGACTTTCGCCATATATGGTAGGATTGCCCGCCGATTCGCCCCTTTTGGGAAGAGATCCTTGCTCATATTAAGGAGATGCTAGGTTTCCCCATACCGACTTCCATAGAGGAGGTACTTTTAGGCATCAGGGATCCAGGGCTGGAGCACCAGACAAAAGCAGACAAAGCGATTTTATGGGCATGCTTAGGAGCAGCTAAAACAACAATAGCAGCGGAAGGGAAAAAGAAGGAGGCTCCAGCACTGTCTCTCTGGCACTTCCGACTCTGGAAAATACTCTCGATGGAAAGAATGGCGGATGTTTTTCGAGATGAATATAAAAATTTTGAGTATAAATGGGGTCCCTTGGTCTCTTTTCTTTCGAGAGGCCTTCCCTCAGCAGTATGCCCATCTTCTATAAGAGCTCTACACCTTTTCCAGATTTAGGATAGTTCTCCCTACCTGTTTGAGTACCTCTAGATACTAGTCTCATCCCTTCAGACCAGGTGAGTCTTGTATAGGACACGACGCTATACTTTCACACCAGTTCAACCACTCATAGACATTCAGACAGTTGACACATCACCACCACCAGGGGGAGGGGAAGGGGAGGGAAGGGGGAGGGGGGCTTGTTTATCTCATAGTTGGGGTGGGATTCAGTTTTTTCCCCTTTTTGTCCTTTTTGTTTATGTTCGAACTGATGGGGTATAAAAAAAGTCATGACTTGAAGTGGGGGAGGGCAGCAGAGGGACATCACAGAACGAGAAACTGGACAACAATTAGGTGCAATTGTATGAACAATGTCCTATGCTTGCTTCTGACACTCACCTAAATGTTATGGATCTGTACCAGTCATGCTGATTAAATAAAGTTTATAAAAAAAAAAAAATTGCATCTCAAAACACATGTATTAAATTTTACTGTATTTTTCTAAATTGGTGTGGGATTTTTCTTGTGCTGTGTTTTCACTTTATTACTCTTTGAAGTACTGCATAAAAAGTTTACATATTGCCTCTAAGGTAATCCTGACTGCTTTTGTGCCAAGCTACCAGAGGGTTAAGCACAGGTTAATTTAGGATTACTTGTGTTGCACCCAGACAGGGATTGTGGCTGTTGTTTGAGCAGGGTTAACACCCCACTCAACCAAGAACCTAATTTCTCAGATTCTCCATATGAGGCCGTCAGAGATTTTTATCAAGAGGAATCTGTTTTTTTCAAGTGGTCCCTACCCAGACATTTTGCAATAAACCAAAATTTACTCGTTGTGTCTGACAGCAAAAGCATTCTGTAAGTAATGTCACTTATTTGACACATGCCTATCCCTCTTGACACTTATTCTGCGTCCTTCACAGGAACTCCCTCTTGAGGGGGATTAAACACAATATTCAGACTAGGTCTTTCCTTTTGTAGTGCCTGGGGCAATACCTGCACTCTCTTCTCCCCCATGAAAGGCTGCCTGTTACAGCAGGAGAGAATCTGATGCTGATAGTCCCACAACACAGGCCATGGGAGTGACTAGAGTCCACACCAGGATGTCTGCCACAGTAATATGTGCATCAAAACATTAAATAGTAGGGGTGAGAGCTCAAGATTATGCTTCCCTTATCAGCCCCATCTCCTTCCAGAGATGAGCTCAGGTCCCTTCTTTGTGATCTATCACTTGAATCCAAGATCACCCTTTTAAAGTATACAAGGGGGTTCTCTCCCCTCTTCCAGTGTGTCCCACCCAGCTCACAGGAATGCAGCAAAATACATCTGTCTGGAGGGTTCCTCTGCTCCCTCATGTCTTCAGTGGTCTTTCCGAAATGGAACACCGAGTTCTCCATGTAATGTACCATTGCAGGCAAACTTTCACTGTGTACATACACAGTACACTTGGTGTCCAGTACTCCCACCTCCACGTATTGTGCCACCCCAGGCACACAAACATGCAACACACAATCATGCAACACACAATAATTGTGCACACTGCTTTGTATTATATCCTTTCTGTATGTGTGCTATTTGCACACACACACACACTGCCAGCATACACAAACCATGCATGCTGCACAACACTTCACTGTCCATGTATTGTACTTCTTGCAAGCACATACACCCATCATGTGCTTTCATTGCGCTTGAACTGCACAGCACTACATCTTTCATGTAATGGATTCCTCCCAAGCATACATAAATTCAGTACATGCACAAACCATGTTTGTACTGTACTGGACTGTCTTATCCCTGTATTGCACTCTTCACAGGCCCATATACAACCTCCGCCAAGTTACCACTCCTGCTCTGCGCAGCACTCTACATCCAACCTGATGTATGTCAAGGTACACAGCAGCTGAACTTTAAAAATGTTGAATAAGCCTGTAGGCCTCACTCCAGTGACACAGGGTAACAAGCATTGGTAAATGCAATAGGTTTCGCCTATATGATTAATAATAAGCAGTTTTTTTAAGTAAGTTGTAGGACGTGGGTTAACACAGCTAATGCATGGGGAAGGCAGAGCTGCTGACTTTGGAACTGGGTGACCAGGTTTGAGTCTCTGCATCGCCTCAACATCCTGTGATCCTGGGCAAATTAATAAATCCCCTGTATATAATAGCAAAGGAATCAGCAGCCCATGCTATAGTGTAACATGTTAAAAACAGCGCAGGGGTTGAGACACGAGAGATTAGGGTGGGAAACACAATAGAGAGCGGGAGAGGGTGGTGGGATAAATGGGGTGGGCTAGAAACAACAGGAAAGTAAAAGGGGTGGGGCTTTAGAAACAAAGAGAAGTGGGAGGGTGGGTTAAGGAGAGAGAGGAGTGGGTTCTAAAAGAACAAAGGTGAGTGGATTGGTTTTAAAAACAATGGAGATCGGGGGAGGGTGCTGGAGAAGGAGACTGCTCGAAAAGTAAAAATAAAAAAGAGTACCTGCATGAGCCTGCTTTTGAAGGAAACTGGCTCACGAATGACAGGATGAAGACTCGAAGCCTAGGGGCAAGACGGAGGCAAGGAGTGGTGCTGACCAATAATAAGCAAGGAAACGTGGGAGCCAGCCAATGGTAAGTAAGGGTAAATAATGGGCGGACTCTAGGACTCTAAACCCATTTTAAGATTTATTTTTCTAATACAAGAGGTTTTTGCAAACACAGTGCAATTGTTGTGCAGACGAAACCTAAAAAGAAGTACTCTTTTGCCGGGAGCAATAAAGTAGACATGGTTGGGCAGCAACATATAACAAATTTTGCACACCTGTCACAGGGCTCTTAATGAAGGTACTCTGCACAGAAAAAAATACAGGCTCTACCAGAATGGTGAAAGGAGGAGCCTGATGGCAGATACCACTTTTAAGATGTGTAGAACACTGCCTAGTCCGCCCTTACCTGCTATAACAGCTTCACCCTTAATACAGTGCTGTTAAAGAATAGCACAGAAGGGACATACTTGAGTGTCTGCCCTACAAAGGAAACCACAGTCTAGAGTTGCTGTTGCAAATGAGTGGCTAAAATGTGCTCTAATGTTAATACAATTCAGAGTCACCACTGTAGATACAATTCAAAGCAACCTTTGCACCAAAAAAGGAAATTGAACCTACACTAACTCCTTCGCCCATTCTTAAAGTCACCAGGGCCCTGAAACTCTTTAGGAACTAATAACAACAAAATGTTCAGAGCATGGGAAAATAAACTCGAGTCATGATACTTCGTGGGAGTGCTCGGCAGAATTTGAAAAGGACAGGGCCGCAGACAATGGCATGGAAGGATGATGGGGGTGAAAGGCTGCATGAACCTTTGAACCGCCTCAGACTTGACTATGATCGGGAAGCCCAGGAATTATTCTGCCATGTCTGAATTTTATTAGCTTATAAAAGAAAGTCCTAACGCAAACAGCCAAAAATAAACAAGCAGAGGAGAAAGGGGTTCATACAGAGATAGGACGTGTAGAAGAAAAGGGGAAAGAGAGGAGGCAGAAGAGATTGAAGAGTTAAATAGAGAGGGTGGAGGCAGAGGAGAAGACAGGAGAGGGCGAGGAAATAAGACAGACACAAATGACAGTTTACACAAAACAGAGAATGCGACTAAAGACCTTCAACACTGTTGTGTCGTGCTTGGGGAGCAGGCACGATAAGGATCGGGCTAGGGGCACAGGAGGTGAGGCCTACTTAAATAATGACACGGAGCCACTTGTATAGTGTTGCTGGCTACCGCGTACACGCGTCTCCTGACGTCATGTGCGCGGTGACCGTATTTATTACTTGCACATCACGTGACCGGGACCATACCATACGGCCCGGTCACGGCAGGGGAGCACCAGCAATACCCCTCTCGGGATTGACACTTGTGGGCACCCACAAACAGTTGCGGCTGTTGCGTCACAGTCGCGACATAACATTCCTCCCAAAAACAGAAACAACATCCAACAAAAGTCCATAACCTTTCCAAACGCACTCCCCACCAGTTACTCAACATAAAGAGACCCCAAAAGGAACAGTCTTACATGAAGTAGTCTTTTAGCTTCTTGTTCGGCTCAGGGTTGCGTCGGAGCTGATACCGGGAGCTTCCTCAGTCAGGATCTTCCATTCGTCTCTGGCTTTGTGCCAGTTGCCTTGTTTCACCGCCCTTTTAACTCTCTGTAGGCACTCATCCTTGTCAGTCTCATTCTTGAGATCACTCATGGAGAGAGGTATAGGACATGACCTTTCTGTGATGCATCGAACATATTCCTCAGTGTCGGCGGCATCTTCCTCCTCTTGGGGCGTTGCGTTCCGGGGATGTCTTGACAAATAATCAACAGGATTACGGCTCCCGGGCTGGTATTCTATCCGACAGTTGTAGTTCTGCAGTTGCAGCATCCATTTTTCTATCCTCGGTGGCGGCTTTGAAGAGGTACCGGAGAATAGAGGCAGAAGGGGCTTGTGGTCAGTGGCTACCACAAACGGCTTGAGTAAACGTAAAGATGGAAGTGGCGACACCCCCAGTGGATCGCAATAGCCTCCTTTTCAATCTGGGAGTACCGCTGCTCGGTGTCGGTGAGCGAGCGGCTGGCAAAAGCCACCGGAGCACAGTCCTCTTCTGCAGTGCGGCGTTGTATGAGTACCGCGCCCAATCCCCTTGGTCCTGCGTCCACTGCGACCACCGTGAGCTTCTGTGGATCAAAGAATGCCAAAGTGGTGGCGGTGGATAGAGCGTCTTTGATGTCCTGGAATGCCTTGGCTTGTAGTTCTCCCCACACCCAGGGGACTGAGTCCTTGGTGAGATCCCTCAGGGGTTGGGTGAGAGAAAAGAGGTCTTTAATGAAACGCCCACAGTAGTTCACCATGCCAAGGAAACTGCGAATTTCGGTGACATTGATTGGGGCCGGCGCATTCTTGATATCCCTGACCTTGTCGGGGTCAGGATTCACCCCCTCGGCCGAAAAGGTGTATCCGAAAAATTGTAGTTTGTTCCTGAGAAATTCGCATTTTTCTCGGTGCAATGTGAGTCCAGCGTCCTTGATTCTCTGGAGGACTTGTACCAGGCGGGAGTGGTGCTCCGGAATGGACTTGGCATGCACCATGATGTCATCACTCACGTTAATGACTCCAGGAATGTCCATTATCAGCTCGTGGATCACGTTTTGGAATACTTCAGCAGCACTAGATATCCCGAAACTCAACCGGGTGTACCTGCGGAGTCCTACTTGAGTGGAGAATGTCGTAATGTTCCTGGACGCTTGGTCAAGGCCCAGTTGGTGGTATCCTGACCGCAGGTCGAGCTTCGAGAACCAGCACGCCCCAGCCATCTCTCCGATCAAGTCATCAATAGTCGGGGTGATATGTCTCTCCCGTTTGATGGCTGCATTTGGCAATCTCATGTCGCCGCATATCCTGACAGCTCCAGGTTGTTTCGGTTTTCATGCGACGACGATTGGGGAAACCCAAGGTGTGGGACCCGACACTTTCTCTATTATACCCCCTTGTTCCAGCTTGAGCAGCTCCTGCTCTACCAAGGGGCGTAGATGGAAGGCCACTCATCGGTGTCGCAAAGCCACGGGCTGCACTGTGTGGTCGATGTGAAGATGTATTTCCTTTCCTCTATATCTCCCAATGCCCTCGAAAACCGATGCGAACTACGTGAGTATGTGCTGGACCGACTCCTGGTGGATCCCAAATGCAAACGACACAATCCCCAAGTCTTCTGCTGCTCGACATCCCAGAAGCATACCTTGTCCATCCTTGGTGACATATACCATGGTGGTGATCGTCCTGTCCTCGTGGGTCACCGTGGTCTTGAACTTTCCTTTAATTTCCAGCGGCTTGTCCTGCCCATAGGCGAAGACCGTGATTTTGGTAGGTTGTAAGGTGGGTGCCGGTCGCATGGACTTGTATAGAGCGGCGGCCATTATGTTTATGGTGGCTCCAGTATCCACTACAGACATGACGTCTTGTGTCCCGACCTGAATGCGGCATTGTGGCAGACGCCTGCTTCTGCTCGATGCGGCTCCAATCATGTGCACTTTGTGTACCGCTTTTCCTTCTTCTTCGTCGTCATCCATATCACTTGATTCACCACCTCCCTCAGGCACTGTGTTGACCGCCTGGTTTTCAGTACTGTTTTGAACGGCACACTTTTTCAAAATGATTGAACCTTCCGCAGCCAGTGCATTTCTTGCCCTTCGCCGAACAGTCAGCTGCTTTGTGAGGTGGACCGCCACAATACCCGCAGTATCGCTGATTCCCTTGCAGACCGCTGGTGAATGGCTTCTTGTTGCGACGGTCTGTCGATCTCGTTGTTACTGCATTTACTGGTTCCGCTTTGACGGGTGATTGCAGTGCCGCCTCCATATGCGCCGCCCTGGCCTTGGATAGCTCTTTCGTGCGTCCCAGGGTTAGAATGTCCGGTAATGGCTTGCCTGATTCTTCCAAGATCCTCTCACGTAACTTCACCGAGGCGCATCCTTGGATAATTTGCCCCCTTATCTCTTCTGTGTCATCTCTAAACCCACACGTGGATGCCAGGAGTTTGAGTCTGGCATGGAATGTGTCTAGAGATTCGTCGGGCAACTGTCTGGCTTGACAAAAGATGAAGCGCTCGTAGTCTTGGTTGGCTATAGGTTCGAAATGGCCTGTGAGCACGTTAATGAGGGTGTGGTGAGTCTTGGGCATCGCCTCCACGAGAGTCTTGGTGATACGGTGAATATCCTTCCCTCCTAAGTGAAGCAACATTGCCCTCTTCTGGTCTTTGTGGACCTTCGTGGCCTCGAAGAATATAATGAGGCGCTCCACCCACTCCTTCCATCTTGAGGCCTGGGCAGATGGAGATCCCTCCACCACAAATGGTTCAATAGGGGGAATTGTAGACATTCTGAGCTTCCACAAAGCTATCTGTGACTGGCACGCTGTGCTGTACGCTGGCCTCTCTTCACGCTACAACGTGGAACTGTCGGATGTCCCTGCTACCAGTGTAATGGCTTGTGATGTGGGCAGGTGCACTATCCCCTTCTGCAGCATATGCAGCCTCCCAGGCCTTTTGTTTGCGTGTTGTGGCTGTAAGCAGGTGTGGTCAGGCCAGGAATACCCTGGCTGCTGCCTCGTGGCACCTACAGGCACTGTGGTATCCCTGGGGGCAGCGCTGCTCGCGTGCAGGCTGCTCCGCGGTCCCTCTCTGATCTCCTGCTTCACCCGCGCCAATGCGCATGCGCGCGGCCTGCTGATTTATGCAGGCGTGCCGCGTCGGCTTCTTCAGGGGCCAAACAGGAGAGCGGCTGTAGCGCGTGGAGACGAGCGCTCGCTCCGGCAATGGGGACAGATCTGACCTGCTCCTCGGACTCCTCTCCGCATTAGGCGCCGGCAGTGGGTATCGGGGCACGAGCACCGCGGCTCCGCCAGCAAGCGCATGCGGCCGCCCCCGTCCAGAAACACGGCGGGAGCACGCCAGCCCTCGTCACCAGTGTTGTGTCGTGCTTGGGGAGCAGGCACAATAAGGATCGGGCTAGGGGCACAGGAGGTGAGGCCTACTTAAATAATGACACGGAGCCACTTGTATAGTGTTGCTGGCTACTGCGTACACGCGTCTCCTGACGTCATGTGCGCAGTGACCGTATTTATTACTTGCACATCACGTGACCGGGACCATACCATATGGCCCGGTCACGGCAGGGGAGCACCAGCAATACCCCTCTCGGTACTGACACTTGTGGGCACCCACACACAGTTGCGGCTGTTGCGTCACAGTCGCGACATAACAAACACCTACCTGAAGATGCATTAAGCATAATTGCATTTCCTCACCAGTTATACGGGCATCTTCCACATGTGAATTTTGGTGGAATTACTAGGTGCATACATTGAAAGAGCGCATGAAGACAATACTGCAGAGAGATGGGCCGCAGGAGGTGATGTGACCGTGATGCAAGCACATGCCGGGTGACTCTTGGAAGTGGAATGTCTTCACAGAACAGTCAGAGCTCAAAGAATAACCGGGAAAACGGTTTAGCTTTCTCGAAAGCATCAAATAAATAAGCATGCTTGATATGCGTGCTGACACAAGAACATTAAATAAAAGACATCAGTAAACACTGTGCAGGCAAACCTAATAAAAGAAGTTCCACCCACCAAAGCAGATAAAAAGGAGTACTTGGGCCATGCGAAACTGATAAGAGACACAACTACTGATAAGAGAAACACACAAGGAAAGAACAGGAAATAGTAGCAACAGCCAATAGAAATGGAGTAAAAGTAAGTCGAAGTAAGGTCGGGATGCAAGTTCCTTTTAAGATATATTAAATACAATAGATTTCACAAGCATAGCGCAAGTGAAACCTAAAAGGAACCTGTTCAATCCTACTGATCACTACACAGTATGCTGCCACCACCATGCTTGAGCTGCTCAACTCTTGGTGAAGGTGATATCCTTCCACCACTAAGAGAGTAGTGCTTTTGGCACCATTCCTGGTCCAAAAAACCCACAATCAATTAGACTGGTCTATGTCATGGTGCACATAAGTGATCCGTGTTTGCCTGTGACACCAAAAGCCAGCATTAGGGATCCAAACTACAGTACAGTTGGGCACTCCGGAAAGGTGTACAATGTGTTACCACAGAGGACTGTTCCGTACAGACAGATGTGCTCCCAATCAGTTGGTTCAAATTGTGTGAATTCACCAAGTTAGAATCGTAAATTAATCCCACGAACTACAGCTGGGCAACGAATGTGATTGAATTAAAAAATAATTCGACCAGATCAATATTTTGTCTGCAGATATTTATTTATGGTAGTTTGGCAGTATGTGTTTTTCTCTATATATTTTTGGGGTGTATGATCACCTTAAACCATTGCGCTGAATGCCTAAGTAAAACTGTCAGTTATTAAAGAAGTTACGTTTTTAGTTGTCCTCACAGCTTGTCCATGACCTTACTAGAAATCAAAGTGGGTGGCATCTACAGTGAATTGCATTTCCACATGATTTTAATTTTACCAAAAGAGTTCCCATACTTTTTATTGAATTTATTTTAAAAGCATTTGAATGGTTAATGCTGATTTTCAGTGGCCGAAGGTCCAACTGGAAGGGCAGAGGTCTCCTGTACGGCGAAACCAAGGGAGGGACAGAGAGCTAAACAAGAAACAAGCCATCACAGCGGGGTACTGACTACTTGAATGAAATGTAAATGTGTAATTGTTATGCATAAATATGGAACTATGAGTAGATCTATCCCTAAGTCCGATCCCATAAACCGGGAGGCGACATTGGACACAGAACTACTAACAGACTATTGTGACATGGATGAGGAACATTGCGACTTGTTGAACTACTATATCACTAGAATGCATATTCATGTCCATCACTCCTGGCGGTGGAGTGTAGCGCTTTTAAGCGCGACCCCTGCCCGCGGTGTGGGACGCGCACGTGGACGAGCCCGGGCCAAGGGTGGGCCCATCCATGCCCGTCATCACCCAGAGGAGGCTGGGCTGGGGCACCCCCTCTTCATCTGGGCTTCGAAATTTGAGGGACTGGACATGGGCAAGAGGAAAACAAAGCACCCTGAAGTGGGAGGAGAGAGTACAACTATGCTGGACTCCTTTTTGTTAAGAGCAGCGGACATCTTATCAAAGGAGATTGAGATTGCTGAACGTCGCCTCTCGCTGGAAGAGGTAAGATTACCTACTAATACCAGCGAGGAGAGGGGGAGGGATTCCTCTGCTATTGAACCAGATCCTACTCTAATGGTCCTGAGGAAGAGCCCTATTGAAATAAACTCTATTGGAACAGAGTGTAGTTTGGTAACTGAACCACCTAAAACACGGAAAAGGGGGAGCTACAAGTAATAGCAAACACAAGGAGATGGGTCAAGACTGATTTACATATGGCTGGGTCCAAACTGGAATGGCATGGTGAGCAAAAAAACGATGGATTTAGGCCCAGATCTCTGTACTGGGGTGAATGTATGACATTGTTCTGCATTCTGTCCATCAATTGTTCTTTTTGCACAAGTAATAGCAACATTAACAAAAAAGCCCCAGGACATCGCAAAACAATGGCAATAAATTCACTGTGAAGGAGAACCACAAACACAAGTACTTTACTAACCTTATCCCAGCCCCCCATAGAGGATCTTATACGTCAAAAGATGGAACAAATCATTGGCATATTACTACAGCAAATTAAGGACAGGCTAACAAAGATAGAAGAAGACCGTAAGCTTATTTATACAGATGGTCAAAGCCAGGGCCAATCAAAGCCCATAAGGACACTAGAGGGAAAGCCAGCCTCCCCTACACCCCAAGATTATCAACAGGGGGGGGGAGAGTGAATAGAGTCCCCATAGAGATGTCACCATAAAGATCATTAGTTAGACCTCAAACAGGCAACTCTACTGTTAATGGTAATCATGAGGGTGATATGTACCCTCGTAGAGTGCGACTGATCGCGACAAAATGGGGGAACGAAAAAGGAGAAGAAAGGACTGGACTTAACTGCGATAAAAGAAGTAGACTCAATAGAGGCAATATTGCAGAAACATCTACGGATGGTTCTATGGCTATCTAACGACTAAAGAACATATTGCGAGGTGGACGGGGGGATTTACCCCCAGCAGCATGCCCCTATGTCATCATCTTAGCCAACACACCTGAACTAAAATCGCACCAACAGAAGTCGACGACACAATTGATGGACAAGGCCCTGCATTGGCTATCCAAATTGAATACAATTTTAGGGTGCTTGAACACCTATTGAATATATTGCCTAGTGCCCCTCGGCCTGATTCTCAGATTTTTGCACTGCCACTTGGCTACTTCTGCAAGCCACCGCCACATATGTACATCCCTCAAGATAGGGTCCCCTTTAATGTAAATCAATTTAAATATGATTGTCCAGTGATCCCACTCAATAATAGATATGAAGCATTAACCAAGCTCGATGCCTGTGACTGACTTCCTACTTCAACAGGCCCGCAGCCAGACAATACCATACCTCCTACTCATAATGCAAGTCTCACAATGGGCCTAGAGTCTTATAACTTTAAATTAATTACCTGGAATATAGCAGGATACAGGCAGAAAAAACAGGACGAGTAATGGCTACGACTGGTTCAAAATTATGACATCCTGTGCTTACAAGAAACCTGGGAAACTAACATGATGAGCATAGATGGCTATAGTACTTTCCAGATGAATGCTGTTTTGTCCAGAGCAGGGCACGCAAGTGGGGGGCTAGTTACCTTAATAGTGAGCACAGCAGGGGTCAAAGTAAAAAAGTTCATTAACACTACGCCAGGCTACCATATCCTTTAATGTGTCGGTCAGCAAGGAAGGGACTGGCTATTAATTAATATGTACAATAGCAACTTTTCAGGCGATATGGCTGCGGTGGCAGAATTAATTGAGAAAGATATAGATTCCTGATTGAGAAATCACCACATTCCCCCGGATATCATATGGATGGGTGACATTAATATCCATAGCTGTAATAGAACAGAGTCTGCTGACTGTGGTATGATAGATGATACAGGGGAGTCCTTCCGCCATTTTGCTCACAACGCCTATGGCTCTGCACTAAATAGGCAATTAGTGATCATTAATATGGAGAAAATAAACCTAATAGATACCACTACAGGTCAACTAGACTATACATTCTTTGCTCAATCCCACAAGTCAACGGTTTACTTTATTTTGGTCTCTGAACAATAAGCTCACAGGTCTATTTTATTGAGACTGCAATCCATCCATTTAGCGATCATGCGGCAATTACTTGCCAAATGCCATGGGGCTCGAAGAATACCACTTTGGGTAAATGAGTTCCCAAGCCAATCATTGCAGGGAAAAACTGTATTATTTTGAAATGGGGCAAGCTAGACACAATGAAATTTACTCATAGCATTGTCTCTACTATGACCCAGGAAATATCAATCTGCCTTGACCCATCTGCACAGCCTGATGAATCCCCTGTAGCCTTTGAACGTATTTTAGTCAAAATCAATAGAAAAAGTTTACGGCCCGGTAATAGAAAGCCTAGGGGACCATCATGCTGGTTCAATGATTGCTCTACTAGAGCACTTAAAAATCTCTGCATTGCCCTTAGAACAAAACGAAGAGATATTCTGCTGGTTAAAGCATTACGCTCCATTAACAAAGCTGAGAGAGACAATAGATTAAGGGCCCTAAAAGAAGAAGCCTGGAACAAATTAATAAAAGCAGCTACGCTAAAAAATAGTAGGGATTTCTGGATCATAATTAACGCTTAGTTTCTTAAAGAGGACACAGATATTTCCCTAGGTCAGCGTGTAACAGAAGATGACTGGGTGAGCCACTTCATTGGGATATTTGGCATACAAGGGTAGTACTCTGCAATAACACAATGCTGTCCGACTTGCCAAGAGGCAGCTAAACTATCTTTTACTTTGGACGAAATGAAAAATGAACTGAACCAATGTAGTAGATTGAGGGCAGCTGGGCCAGATGGGGTGCCAATAGACTTCTTTTTATTGAACCGGGAGCTCTGGGCACCACTACTAACTAATGTTTTAACGCGATTTCACAAACGAATGTCCCCCCCTCTTGGAAAAGGTCAGTGATCATACCAATTTTTAAAAAGGGGAATAAAGCATTGGTGAATAACTATCCACCAATATCGCTGTTAGATAGTACAGTAAAATTAATGGGCCGTCTCCTACTAAACATGTTAGAGGACTGAGCTGAAGAAAACAAGATATTAATTCAAACACAGTATGGTTTCAGAAAAAAACAAAAGGACTGTGGAACAATGTCTTAATCTAAATTTTTTGATTGCTAAATAAATAGCAGCAAAAGAAGGCCACCTTTATATGGCTTTCATGGACATCTCACCCGCTTTTGACTGAGTGGCCCATTTGAAAGTTTGGCCCATAATGGAAGACAATGGAATAGATAAAACAATAATTAATTTAGTTCGGGAGTTGTACTCCTCAGCCACGGCCTGTGTTCATTTGGGGAGAGAGGAGGAGTGTTCTAGACACTTCCCACTCACTCGTGGTGTCAGGCAAGGATGCGTACTTGAACTGTTTCTATTTTCTCCATACACGAATGGCATGAAAGCCGCATTGGTGGGGTCCACTAGCGAAGTCCCTGTTGTTAATTCTGCTCCCATCCCCCTCCTGCTATATGCAGACGATGCAGTATTGCTGGCTCGGACCGGCAATGTACTGCAGATGCTCATAGACACCTATGTAAGATTTATGACTAACCTGGACCTCAAAGTAAATGAAACCAAGTCATTTGTGCTCGTGGCAGGAGCAAGATTAAGAAACCAACCCACTTGGAATGCTGAAGGAGGAAATTTGAGGCAGTAGATTCATTCTCCTACTTGGGGGTATTGTTTGACTTAAAAAACATGGCAAAACATGGTGGCCAATAGAGGCCTTTTGATGGAAAAAAGCACAGGGGCAATCTTTAGCTTCATTAAGAAATTGGGGTCTAAACCGATAGAAACCATAAAAAAGATATATGAAGCAAAAGCAACGTCTGTGGCAACTTATGGAAAATCAATGTGGGGTGTCATTCCTGCATCTAGTCTACAACAAATTGAGAACAAATTTTGAAAACGCCTGATTGGTGCTCCTCAATCTTGTTCCTCTTATAACATCCATATCGAACTGGACGTTCCCTTCATCACGGACCAGATTCACTTGCCCCCCCCCTCTTGTGGCACTCAGTATGGAGGAGGGAAACGTTGAAGCTAACGCAAGACATTCTATATGATCGCCTAAAGCTTGATGGGTATCGAAAAATTAATTGGCTGCAATTTGTCAAGCAAAGCCTCTATACCATTGGCCTGTCCAACTTATTTGAGGATCCAATTACTTGCAACTCCATCTCTAGGTCAGAACTGAAAAACTGTCTAATTGAAAAACAGAGGAATATGAAATGGGGAGCCAATTGTTGTGAACCAAGGGTTAAAGTTAAAAGATATCATCTAGAACAAAAAATAATTACATCTGATCTCAATTATCTATCCTTTGTGACTAATACTTATTACAGATTTCTGCTAGTAAGGTTTAGATTGAATTAGATTCCCCTAAAGCTTGGCTATCCTGCTAATACTCATTCTATGAATGCTTTGTCTGTGTACCCTTGCGATTCTTCATCACCTCAATGTAACCTCCACTTGCTATTTTTTTATAAATTTTATAGCGAGGAGAGGAAGAGGTTCATCCTTCCAATTTTGCGTAGTTATAGTGCGAGGCAATATTGACGAGCATTATACTTTTTAAAACAGCTGTCTGACCCTTTTACTTGCTATGGTTTGGCTTTGTTTTTTCAAGGCGCTATAAAAAAAATGCAAGCAGCTTCCATAATATAAGAAAGGAAATTGTTTCCAATCTTGCATTATTTTAAAAAATATTTTTTTTAACTGTATCACAGTTTATATCTGCATATCTTTTATTAACTGTTGTTTTTAATGTATATTACAATATGATGGTTTTTTGGTTTTATTGCATTTAGAATACTTTTATGCGGTTTTATCAATTGGCAAAATAAAGTGAATTTTGATTGATTGATTGCTTGCATATTCATGTAACTATGCACT
Organism: Calotriton arnoldi; assembly: GCA_963921515.1. Taxonomy (NCBI): domain Eukaryota; kingdom Metazoa; phylum Chordata; class Amphibia; order Caudata; family Salamandridae; genus Calotriton; species Calotriton arnoldi. Next base: position 653,934 of record CAWUFW010006960.1, read on the forward strand.
TTATTAATGACAACCTGTTTAGGTTGAATCTGTCTGTTTTGCTAAAGACATCTTGGGGACATTTGGAAAGCTGACCTAAGAATGCATTCAGCTGATTGCTTACCGTTGGCTTTGTAAATCACATTTTCTGGCTTTGTATTTGCTGTTTTTTTTAAATTTAGGCTGTCCAGCTTGAGTTAGTGCCTCCCGTTGCCCAAACCTTGTTTACTGTATTCTTCCACAAACTCGCGTTCTGTAAACAGGCCTTTAAATCTTGTTCTTATTTTGTCACATTTGCTATGCATACAAAGACAGAGGTCAAACGTCAGGCTCTCTCTTCCAGGGAGCTTGGTGTTTATTTTTATTTTTTTGACTTCAAAGTGAGAGAATTTATGTGACAATCCTTCTGAGTACCCATGGAAGAGGTGAGAGTGTAGGATATTTTGTTTTCTAGCTCACAACAAAAAAAACTCTGCTGATATTTCAGAGTATATCAAAATTAGTACAAATGAAGCACATGTTTTTGTAATTCTGATGTGGTGGACATTTGTACACATTATCGCTGGGGTGGTTCTCCTTTCAAGTGTAATCTGCAGGCTGTTTTCCAGACCTAGCCTTTGTGTAGAGTGATGCCCCTCATAGTAGGGTAGACACCTGCCTTGATTACCCATAACAGAGACACGAAGAGGTGTGAGCTTTCTACACCAGGCTTTCAACAGTCACACTGAACAATGATTAGGAAACAGAAAAAAAGCATGGCCTTACTTAAAGGGACCTCCTCACCCTAAACACTAGAGACTGCGTTCTCGCCCTTCACAAAATGGCAGTACTCAGGAAGATTTAGCAGCTCCTAAAAGCAAAAGAACCTAAATGAATTACTAAAGAAGCCATGTCTCATCTTTCTCTACTTCACCATCTAGGTCTCCAACCTGCAGCTTCAGGAATGTCAGCTATATACTTCCACTGTCTGGAAAAGAAACCTCACCTTCATCTTCTTTACTGAAACAGGCCAGGAGCTTCCAAATAGGACCTGCAGGCCTCCATTACTCTGTTTCATTCATACACACAATGTATGTACTACATGCTACATACACACATGCATAACATACACTTGGGATGTTGGAGCTAAGATCTGGGTTAGCACATAGATGCAGACGTTTATACAAGTGGGCCTGTAGGCCTACATTCAATTGACACAGATAAAGGTCACAACTACTTATTCACAACACATAGTATGCTGCCACTACCACTCTACATACTAAACCCACAACAGGGACAGTATTTTTAGTTTAGTTTATTGTCTGGTCAATTAAAACCTTTACAAATTGCTCATAAAAGAAAAGTTATAACAGCAAAGTTAATGATTTAAGATTAATTAAAAAATATAACATTCCATAAAACATCCATGCATTATGCTAACATCAATGATGCAATTATCAATAATTGTTGTCTAATACAGTACATTGATAAGGGGTTTCAGCCTTTCAGTATATTTACAAATAGCCAAGTGAGTTGATAATGCTGTCCTTTTTCAGTTCCTGAGAGTTTTTAGAAAGGAAGTAAAAATCTAGAGGGCTTAAAATTTGATAAAACAAATACTCAGTTCTCAGTGTGGGGGTAACTGTGCAATTATCAATTGCTTTGTGGGCAGCGGCTGCAGTAGGTTGCTGTTGCCTGTTATGCTGGAGCATATGTCGTCCGGGTGAGTGGCAACCTAAATATATGTTGTTTACTGTGAAGTGACGCTTTAAAAAGTCTTAATATTGCAGTAATAAGGTGTTTAACGACCATGTTTCTCCCCCACGCTTCCATAAATTGCACAAAGAAGCATGCTAACTGCACGTCTCCTCCTCCGAGGCATGCCATCACAGCTTGTCTACAGGTTCTTATCCCCTTGCTTACAAAGAATGGCTTCAGTAGGTGACGTCATTCAGCCTGTAGTTCTCTGCAGATGCACAAAAGGTGTAATACACTTTCATTGGCTTCCCCACATAAACGGCATATTGTCTGACCCGGCGATCGCTTCCAAGGGGGAAGGTGCGGCAATGATGGAAAAAATGCCCATTCGGAGATGAAGATATGTTTCTTTCTTCCTCCTGTTGAAACCTACGCCTAGGTAAGATTGCGGAGAGGACTTGACATAGATTTGCACAACAAACCATCCGTGGGTTCTTTCTGTGAGTGCGGCCTTGTCTTCTACTAGGGATAGTTTTTTCACTGTCTTATTTACGATTTTTTTAAAGTAATGATAGGACCCTGAGGCCGCCCAAAGTTCCTCCAGGCCCGAACGCTCCTTTGATGCTATCAAATAGCTCATGGCTGCACAGTTCCTCTTTCGCTGTATTTCATTCCATAGATAGGAATTCAATGTTCCTGCTTCGGCCCTTTTGATCCTGTACTAGTTCTTGACATAAGCTCCTTTACGGCTAATTCCTGGCTTTGTAGGCCAAATTCTAGCCATATTTGGGCCGGCGAAACATACTTAGGTAGATTAAAAATCATTCTGGCCGCTCTTGAGACAGTGCTGTCTAGTATAGCCTCATCTCTTCCCCTCAGGCACTCACTCCCATAAGTGATGGCCGGAATGAGCTTTGCTTGCCAGACTTGTAGAAGTGGAGTAAGATTTGGGCCAGTAGTTTTATGTTTTATAGATTTCATTGCTGCCGCAATAGAGTTGCCTCTTCTTTTGACAACAGGGACAGTAGTACATTATCAAACAAATGAGGGCATGCTTGGTGCGCCCCCAGGGCCGGACTGGCCGTAGCGGGCACCGGGCGTTTCCCCAGTGGGCCGCCAGGGTGAGGGCCGTTTTTGGGCCCCTGGGGGGCCGTTTTTGTTACAGGGCCGTTTTTGCAGCATAGCTGCAATATCGGCCCCTGTAACAAAATCGGCCGAAACCGGCCCTGGCAAAGTGCTCGGCCGCACCCCCAACTCCTGCGGGGGCCAGCCGAGCACTTTGCCAGGGCCGGTTTTGGTTCCCAGTCCGGCCCTGTGCGCCCCTGCAGGTGATAAGACAGGTCTAGGACCTCACTCATGTTAAGGGACAGACACTTAATTAGTGTGTTCCCCTGCCCTTAGTGCCTGACTGAGCATTTAGTATACTGGTTTTTGATTTCATGCCCAGACTCACAAGTATACATCATGATTGAAACTTTCTTGTTCCAAGAGTTACCATTCAGAACAAGCATATTCCTACTATTCTATTTAGCCAGTACCTATAGGAGTCTTAAAAGATCAATGAGAGGACCATCCATAATCACAATGTCATCTGAATGCTGTAATAAATGTATATGTGGACTGCCAAGATTTGGTGGAAGGGCTGTGGCTTTCGACAATATCAAGCTGCAGGTGGTGCTAAAACACAGCCTTGTTTTAGGTCACTCTTGCTGTAAAAACATTTAGGGACTCAAGAACCATTTGCCAATTTAATTCTCACCTAAGTACGGATTCTAAACTGTCTGCCCATTTCCTCCATTAGCTGAGGCCACATGGACAGATAATGAGAGAGATCACATTGCAGCTTCTGCAATTGGTCATGTCTTTGAGAGGCCCACTGCTGCTACCATATTGCCACTGTTCTGTCCCCATGGCAGCATCGCAGGCATGGCACGTGCCACATCGATTATTGCCTTTTATCTGTTTAATTCCATCAATCGTTCTCTGTTGGTCTCTTGTGTTGTTCTTCAAGGGGGTGTGTACCGATTGATCTCTCAAATGCAAATATAGGTTTAGCCAACTTATCGTCTTGCTCGTTGGTGTTCAAAATCTTCCAGTTCCATTCAAAGATCTTTTTGATCTTGTAGTTTATATTGGAATGGTTCATGACACATATCAGTTTTTCTTCTTTTTGTGTTGTTGCCTTGCAGGAGGGCATCTCTGTTGTAATATTTGGCCCTTTTAAAGGCATGTCTAACAAGCTGTTTTGGGTAACTTCTATTGGGGAGTTTTTCTTTCAAGTCTTCACCATGTTGCACGAATTACTTCATTGTAGAACAGTTTCGTCAGACTCTCAGGAATTCTCCGAATGGTATTGAGTCCTTTTGGCAATTTGGATGATAACTAATGTGCTGTAGTACTGTGTTTATAGTGTTCTCCCGTGATCCAAATGTCTAGGAATTCTACTTTGTGTTTTCTGAATTTTGCATGACATATAATGAAATGAGATGATAAATGACATGAAGAACCCTTTTAAAGTAAGCCTACCCTTCGTAAACACTCACTCCATTGACATATATTTAGTTCCTTGGTACCTGCATTGATAAGATCACCATAGTTTGCAAGACAACACAGACAGCATGGAAAGAAAGGGCATGTGCCAGATTATCAAACCTTCAATAATATTAATTAGAACATTGGAATGTTGGGAGCTCCATTGAAAACAATGGAGTAGCTCCGGGCTTATAATGGCTGGTATAAGCCCGGAGCTCGAACATTCCAATGTTTTGTTTGTTCACAGCTGTGGCTGTAAACAAAGGCTTCAGGGGGCCTGAGGGGATTTCAATCCCCTCGCGCTCCCTGAAGCCTTTGTTTTATTTGTTAGAACATTCTGCCCTCTAGTGGCAGAATGTTCTAATAGCCTTATAGCCCTTCGTAGCTGGGCTATACCGGCTATTAAAGTCCCGCTCCCTTGTTAAAGGCCCTCGCCTTCGGCTCGGGTCTTTAACGCTGGAGCAGGCCTTTATTAGCCGGTATAGCCCACTACGGCGGGCTATAAGGCTATATTATGGAAGAGGACATCTCATGAAATGAGACTATAAATGGCATGAAGAACCCTTTCAAAATACACTTCCCCTTTGTCCACATACACTCCAAGATGGTGCCGAGTGTTTACCCCTTTCTGTTTGATGTTATTTTGCTTGGTGATGCACTCAGGATAATTGGAGCATGTCATACAGATGAGGGCGCTGCCTCCCGTAATCATAAAAAGCGCATATGGACTCGTCCCTTTACTTACAAGCTCATCAGACAGCGGGAACAACTTGTGGCTGGTGTGAGACGTCCTCTCGAACTAATTCAAGTAAGTACTGGTCTTGGGGTTATGCCACTGGGAATGGCCATCGAAGCAGTGAAAGATGTAGCTAACCACGCACGTTATTTTTCTATGCCATTTTTTTTTTGGAAACGTCGTTTGTGCCACGTGGACCATTAGAGACACCTATAAGAAACTTACCATCACAGACCTCCGCACTTATTCCTGGGCATGAGAGGCTTCATGCGTTACCACCATACGTAATATAGAGCCCGTATAGTTTGCCAGATTTAATGTGAATTCACTGGCCAGCCTACATTTTGGTGGCTGGGCTACTGGTATGACAATAGGCAACTCTATCCGAGAGGTCAACAGAGACTGTAGGTGTCCCCTATGTGAAACCATTTAAGTATTGCTGATTGGCCAATCGATTTGTGTTGTAGACACAGCATATGCACATCGATCTCTTTCTGCATGAGCCACACTTATAAATAGCCAAGAGGCAGTGCTCATAATATGGCATCTTCATAACTCGACAAATTTAATGTGAATTTTTGGGCTGGCCTCCATTGTGGTGGTTGGGCAACTGGGGTTATGACACCAGGATACTGTGCTGTGAAGGATGGGCCCCCCTTGTGAATCTATGCAAGTGTTGCTCATAGGTAAACCGAATTGTGATGTAAACACACTCCAGACACATTGTTTTCAAATCACAGGATGCACATTTATAAACAGTCAAGCAGAAGTACAGGAACCACACATCCTTGGATCGAATTCATCTGTCGGGCCCATGTGATTTCTTCTGGATGGTTCACACACCTACAAGTACATTCTAAAACGGTTGATATCTTAAATAACCCACCTGATAGCACTGTGAGAACGTGGTGAGAACAGCAATTACAAGGAAGGGAGGGCTTTGAACTAACTATTGTTTCATAATTTATTTTCGCACAGGTGACATTTTTGTGGGACACACTCTGTTTTTCACAATCAGTGAACTACCATACTGCATAGATAGCAGAGACCATATAACTGCATATGACGCAAGTGATTTATCACAGGTAATGCCTCCATGTCTCATATAGAATAATCCCATGCTTGGGATTTTGCCATTCTATTTATCTTTCAAATCTCTCCAAAATAGGATTCAACACAGGACTGGTATTTCTATGGGCAAAATAAAGTATCTGCTCTGGTACCTGTCAGGGCATAGGAGAGAAGGACAAGACCCACTCAGCATAAGACAAACATAGATTAGAAAGTCTGGTATGTCTCATCTGCAGAAATTAGTTGCAAGAGTAAAGACCATTGCATGCCATTGGGACAGGGTCACTATTTGCACTTTTGCATCCTCTGCTTTGGCTTACCACTGAGCATAAGATTTGTCCTTGTTGCAACACTGAGGTCACTTGGACTCAGTGGGGAGGGGTGAATTAGGAATAAGGGCTGCAAGGTACACACTAGAATATGAGTTTACTCCTTGACACCACCTCAAATATGAGCAAATACACCCTACCTTGTTAGGGTGTGCATAGTAAATTTGACAATGGTAAACCCACTATACCTTGTTAGTTTATTTAAATTAAACAAAGAAGTTTTGTATTGTGAACTGTCTCGACCACAGTAGTTATTGTTATTCAAATAACCTTACAGATAACCCCATATTGTTTCACCATAGGATACGGTGCATATCACGTGGTTCTGATGAAGGTGGTTGTGTAAATAATCTGATACCACCAAAACATAAGTTGGCTGTATGCCTGGAAAACCCCAGCTCATACCAATAAAATAAATTGGAGATCTTTCCTGAACAAAACTGAAGGTGGAAGTGAGATCAGGCTAGGGGATGATAGAAAAATTGTAGTGTGAATGCGTCTGTATGGTGTTTGAAGTGAAGAGTGATTTGAGATCTGTGTGACTATAGAAAAACACTTTGATGTAAAGAATGTGTATATAAATGTGGAACATTATGTAGTTTTGTTTTGTACACATGTAATGTTGATAAAAATGTAAAAAGCTTTTTTGTAAAATTTGTTTGGGTAACCAAAAATGATGTTGCTTTCGAAGTTCTGATGCTTTTGTAGTATCAGTTCTTCAGTGATCTCAAGTTCTTGAGGGGTTCAAGGTACGGAGCTGATCTTCACTGACGTTCAGCTAGCCTCAAGTTTTGTCTTTCTGTATTGAGGCTACCATTATACCATGGTTTGGAATCTTTTGCGGACACTCTTTTTAGTTGTAGTGGAGTGATCATGTCAAGGACAGGCACCATGGAGCAAGTATACGAAGTTCCTCTGTGATTCAGAATAAAGATGGAGAGATACTGTAGAGTAGAGTGAGTCACTTGAGACCACTGTTGTGTATGCAAAGAAGGGGGGAATTCCCCTTGTCGGAACTAGGGCTCTCACACACCCAGCAAGCTAGGTGGCATGCTTCATCATATGAGCCTGCCCCTCGTCAGGTCGGCACTGCAATACCTGATGGGCACCCAGACCGGGGCTCTTTATCGGGGATCTTTTGTTCCTGCTGGTGGGTGCGGTGGGGGTGAGGGGCCTAGTGTGTGTAGATGTGGGGGGTTGTGAATCTAAAATAGGTCAGTTAGTCCTAGCAAACAATTTATTAAGAAGGTAAACTGCCTAATTTAAAAGAGCGAGAGGGGCAAAGGACTAGTGACAATGTATCTAGTTGTACGTACCCTACTCTCGAGTGATCGACATGTTTCGTGCCATAAGAGTTGATTAGATCAGGGCACTTCCTCAGGATCAAGGGAACGCTATCTACACTAAAAGGGTAAGTGAATTCTACATACCACGTTCTCTGGTTGATAACCTATAAAGGTAGAAAAAAGGGGGGGGAAACATGTTGAAAATACATGATTTGTGCAATCATACAGTATCTCATCAATTCATTTTCTATTTTCTAAAAGCAATAGTGCTGGCGGACAATTCATAAACACACGTTGTTATCACTGTATCATACGGTGCAGGACAGTGAACTGGTGATGATTACCACTATCATGTGCTCAATTGTACTCAGAATACTTTAAAACTCAATGGCGGGAGAATCACATGGAGTCAGGACAGTGGTGGAACTCACCTATACTGTCGTCAAGAAACTACTTGCAACAGTAGCCGGCGGTTGAAAAGGACACCGATTGGGTCCTGTGAGAAAAATATAAAAGTTGAACATGTTTGGGAATTAGCAGGACACTCAAAGAGCAGGTCTAGGCCGGTTGCCCGGAAGGATGCTAGGCCACTAGAGGAGTGATGGGTCAGGAGTCCCGGTCGTCAGACGGTGACCTGACCCTCGTGGATAAACCTCACTTTGTGTGCACTGTGGGGCATGAGGACGCAAGCTTGTGCCACATGAGCATCAAAGGGGACATCGGTGATACCAATGCACCCTAAGTGCATCAAGCGACCAGGGCGAACGACCATAACGCCCAAAGTAAAACACAATGGTCAGTCGCCACAGTGGGTAGATCCGGGTTATGGATCCGTTCCATACTAAACGCACTCACCTCCAATAGCGATCAAGTAAACCTCCAAGTCGGGGACTAGGAATGATGGATAGTCACTCACTGGCGTAAAAACGCTTCTCGCGTGCGACCTACCCTGCCGCCGGTACCGGGATGGTAACTGGTTGCCGGCGAGCAGCGTAGATGTAGTGTTGACCCCGGTGACGTGGGAGGAGTCACGTGGGTAATCAGTGAATCGCGTGATTACCGGCGCTGTGTATGACGTACTGGGGACAGGGTGGTGAGCACAGCGGCCATATTGAAGTGTTGCGATGTGCTGGTGGCTATGGGGTATTGCTGCTTAACGGCAACTATGCTCATAGAGCGGTAGAGGGATCAGCTACATATACGATCCTGTGTGTCATAATAGAAGCACGGACATGGGTCACAGGTAGGTGTGTATGTTACTGATGAACACATCTAAAAATATAAGAATAAGTATGGTGATGCATGGCGAGACAGTGCGCATGAACCACATAACTCAAATCGGTCTAATGATGACCGAACAGGCTCAGTAATGACTCCTCCGTATGACTGTACTACCACTGCCCATAAGTGGAAGGAGTCAAAAGCATGAACAGTGTGGTTGAATAGAAGTAAGGATATGCATCCAGGGAGGCATATGTACTCCAGTCAACCTCATCTACACAATCTATGGCATAGTGGTCAATAGGGTTCCTGACGAGTGCACATAGTGAAACTGGTAGGGTTGCTCCCAAGTCATTGTGTTTTAAGTGAGTAAGCCCCACGGTATGTCGTCATTGAGTCCAGCAGTATGTGTAGAAAGTCTATGTACCCATCTTTATTCGACTTTGAACAATGCAGTCTTAGTGATCTGTGGGTGGACTTCTAACACTATCCAGCGTAGTGTTTCAGGGGAGTGTTGTGCTTCCTTAAAGTGTGTATATAGTTTCGTGGTGACCCTTTGGCACCGAATGTTGCTCTTATGTTCGGTTATCCTGGTCTTAACTGGTCGCATGGTCATCCCTATATACTTCAGGTCACAAGGGCAGGTGATCATGTAAATGCATTGCTTGGTGTTGCAATTGGTGTGTTTTTTTAAAGTCCATCTGAAGTTAGACAGCAGAGATATTTCTTTAGATGTGATGGTGAGTGAGCACACTATGCAGGACCCACAAGGGTGGTGTCCAGTTACTGCCGGGAGACCCCACAGAGTCCTCTGTGTATCGGTGTTGTGCTTCCTAGGTCTCGTGTGTATCAAGACATCCTTCAGGTTGCGTGTTCTCTTGTATGCAAACCTAGGTTTGGGTAGTTGTAGATTACGTGTACTCAATATATTCCAGTGTTTCAGAATGATTTTCTTAATTCTGGCAGAATCTGGGGTGAAGGATGTAACGCAAGTGAGGGTGTCAGTGATCGGTTTCTGATGTACTTCGAGGAGTGTCTCTCTAGGGTTATTCCTTGCTCTTTTCAAAGAATCCCTCACTTGTTTCTCTGGGTAGCCTCTCGCCTTGAGTTTGGATGCCAGGGTGTTGGCTTCTGTTCTGTAGTCAGAGACCAATTTACAGTTACGTCTGATTCGTAAAAATTGGCCAAAAGGCAAGTTGTCTCTTAGCGCTTTGGGGTGGTGGCTTGTGTATAGGAGTAAGCTGTTGCGATCAGTGGGTTTTTTGTACAGAGTGGTGTTAAGAGTACCTGCAATGAGTGTGATATTTAGATCAAGGAATGGTACAGTAGTGTCTGAGATGGTATGGGAGAAGTTAAGGTAGTCATTTTGATCATTGATCCACCGCACAAATTCCTCACAGGTAGACCGTGTCCCATGCCAGAAAATCAGGATATCTTCAATGAAACGTTTCCATAGTTTCAGATTGTTGTAGTATGGATTGGTGGTATTCTGGACAATGTCCTTTTCGAACGCCGCCATATAGAGGCACGCTAGGCTTGGAGCAAAAGTGCTCCCCATAGATGTACCCTGACTTTGATGAAAGAGCTGTTGTTTAAATTCAAAGAAGTTCTCAGTCAAAGCCAGGGTAGCACACTCCATTACAAAGGAGATAGGGGTGGGTGATGACCACTCCAGAGCGTTCAAAGCGGTTTCAACAACTGATAAGGTGGCTCTCTGGGGAATATTCGTGTAGAGAGCCTCCACGTCAAGGGTGACGAGGAGGTCAATCTCTCCTGTATTCGATGTTTCTTCGATGATCTTAAGAATGTCCGTGGTGTCTCTCACGAAAGAGGGTGTATCTCTCACTATCGGTTGTAGGAAGTGATCACAGAAAATGGAGAGTGGCTCAAGGATAGAGCCAATCCCAGAAACGATCGGTCGACCAGGAACCGGGGAAATGCCTTTATGTATTTTTGGCAGGATGTAAAAGTATGGTATCCTCGGGTTCCTTGGTAATCAAAAAGTCAGCTTCCTTGCGGCTAATCCAACCATTGGACTCAGCCTCGTAAACCAATGTGGAGATTATGGTTGTCAGGTGTGCGGTGGAGTCGGTCGTAATGGGGGTGTAGTATCTCTCATTGGAGAGTTGACGGTTGCATTCTGCATCATAGTCAATGGTGGATTGCACTACAGTAGCCCCACCTTTGTCCGCTTGTTTTCTGAAACACTGGAATATATTGAGTACAGGTAATCTACAACTACCCAAACCTAGGTTTGCATACAAGAGAACACGCAACCTGAAGGATCTCTTGATACACACGAGACCTAGGAAGCACAACACCGATACACAGAGGACTCTGTGGGGTCTCCCGGCAGTAACTGGACACCACCCTTGTGGGTCCTGCATAGTGTGCTCACTCACCATCACATCTAAAGAAATAACCGAACATAAGAGCAACATTCGGTGCCAAAGGGTCACCACGAAACTATATACTCACTTTAAGGAAGCACAACACTCCCCTGAAACACTATGCTGGATAGTGTTAGAAGCCCACCCACAGATCACTAAGACTGCATTGTTCAAAGTCGAACAAAGATGGGTACATAGACTTTCTACACATACTGCTGGACTCAATGACGACATACCGTGGGGCTTACTCACTTAAAACACAATGACTTGGGAGCAACCCTACCAGTTTCAATATGTGCACTCGTCAGGAGCCCTATTGACCACTATGCCATAGATTCTGTAGATGAGGTTGACTGGAGTACATATGCCTCCCTGGATGCATATCCTTAATTCTATTCAACCACACTGTTCATGCTTTTGACTCCTTCCACTTATGGGCAGTGGTAGTACAGTCATACGGAGGAGTCATTACTGAGCCTGTTCGGTCATCATTAGACCGATTTGAGTTATGTGGTTCATGCGCACTGTCTCGCCATGCATCACCATACTTATTCTTATATTTTTAGATGTGTTCATCAGTAACATACACACCTACCTGTGACCCATGTCCGTGCTTCTATTATGACACACGGGATCGTATATGTAGCTGATCCCTCTACCGCTCTATGAGCATAGTTGCCGCTAAGCAGCAATACCCCATAGCCACCAGCACATCGCAACACTTCAATATGGCCGCTGTGCTCACCACCCTGTCCCCAGTACGTCATACACAGCGACGGTAATCACGTGATTCACTGATTACCCACGTGACTCCTCCCACGTCACCGGGGTCAACACTACATCTACGCTGCTCGCCGGCAACCAGTTACCATCCCGGTACCGGCGGCAGGGTAGGTTGCACGCGAGAAGCGTTTTTACGCCGGTGAGTGACTATCCATCATTCCTAGTCCCCGACTTGGAGGTTTACTTGATCGCTATTGGAGGTGAGTGCGTTTAGTATGGAACGGATCCATAACCCTGATCTACCCACTGTGGCGACTGACCATTGTGTTTTACTTTGGGTGTTACGGTCGTTCACCCTGGTCGCTTGACGTGCTTAGGGTGCATTGGTATCACCGATGTCCCCTTTGATGCTCATGCGGCGCGAGCTTGCATCCTCACGCCCCACAGTGCACACGAAGTGAGGTTTATCCATGAGGGTCAGGTCAGCGTCTGACGACCGGGACTCCTGACCCATCACTCCTCTAGTGGCCTAGCATCCTTCCGGGCAACCGGCCTAGACCTGCTCTTTGAGTGTCCTGCTAATTCCCAAACATGTTCAACTTTTATATTTTTCTCACAGGACCCAATCGGTGTTCTTTTCAACCACCGGCTTCTGTTGCAAGTAGTTCCTTGACGACCGTATAGGTGAGTTCCACCACTGTCCTGACTCCATGTGATTCTCCCGCCATTGAGTTTTAAAGCATTCTGAGTACAATTGAGCACACGATAGTGGTAACCATCACCAGTTAACTATCCTGCACCGTATGATACATTGATAACATTGTGTGTTTATGATTTATGAATTGTCCGCCAGCACTATTGCTTTTAGAAAATAGAAAATGAATTGATGAGATACTGTATGATTGCACAAATCATGTATTTTCAACATGTTTCCCCCCCCTTTTTTCTACCTTTATAGGTTATCAACCAGAGAACGTGGTATGTAGAATTCACTTACCCTTTTAGTGTAGATAGCGTTCCTTTGATCCTGAGGAAGTGCCCTGATCTAATCAACTCTTATGGCACGAAACATGTCGATCACTCGAGAATAGGGCACGTACAACTAGATACATTGTCACTAGTCCTTTGCCCCTCTCGCTCTTTTAAATTAGGCAGTTTACCTTCTTAATAAATTGTTAAATTGTTTGCTAGGACTAACTGACCTATTTTAGATTCACAACCCCCCACATCTACACACACTAGGCCCCTCATCCCCACCGCACCCACCAGCAGGAACAAAAGATCCCCGATAAAGAGCCCCGGTCTGGGTGCCCGTCAGGTATTGCAGCGCCGACCTGACGAGTGGCAGGCTCATATGATGAAGCATGACACCTAGCTTGCTGGGTGTGTGAGAGCCCTAGTTCCAACAAGGGGAATTCCCCCCTTCTTTGCATACACAACAGTGGTCTCAAGTGACTCACTCTACTCTACAGTATCTCTCCATCTTTATTCTGAATCACAGAGGAACTTCGTACTCTTGTTGTACACAGCCTTGTTGGGTCATGTACGCTGGACCTCGGTAAACTTGCCCCTCAGTCCCTTCTTTTGTTTGATATGATACCATGGAGCAAGTGTAATGATTTGTCAGACCAAGGACATCTGACACCTCTCCAGAAGGAGGCATGATGTTGTGGCTAGGAGAAGTCAGTTAATTATGGTTGATTTTGTCCATGCTCCTTTTCCAGAGTCTGGGTTTTGTCGGTTGGGCTGTGTTGGTTATTAGAGCTTCCCTGATGAAGAATGTGATGCGGTGATGATCAGTCCAATCACAGGGGAGGATGGATTCCAGTTTAATTGAGTTGGGCTTTGCGGTGATAAGATCTAAGGCTGACCCTTTGTTGTGTGTGGGCCTGTCACAATATTGGATCAGATTAAGGTCAGCGAGGAAGGTTATAAAACTGTTAATTGCAGGATCATTCAGATCGTTCCTGTGGAGGTTGAAGTCTCCCAGGGAGATTTGCGTACAATGTTGACCTGCAACAATAGTTTCCATCATTTGTTCTGTGAAACCCAGATTGTCTCCTGGGAGGTGGTAGATCATGTGTCAGTTGCAAATAGGTCTGTTGTTGCAAGTGATATCGAGGCAAAGGTATTCGCATGTGGCTATAATGGGGGCTTGTGCGTGTTTAACTGATAGGTTGATATTGTGTAAGCAGGCGATGCCTCTACCTGGTCCACTAGGTCTATCTAATTTAGTAAAGCCATGGTTAGGAGGGACTAGTATGTAAAGGAAAGGAGCAGAGGATTCATTTAGCCATGTGTCAGGCAGGATTAACAGGTCACGATCATGTGTGAGGATAAGGTCTGCAATATCTCCAGCATGTCTTGAAGATGATCTACAGTTGATTAGCATGCATTTCAATTGAGGTTTGTGGTCTGCTGGATGGAATGTGTGAGGGTAATTTGCCTGAGGTTGTGCTTGTTGACTGCTGTATGTTTACGCCTAAGAGCTCCATGTGGGTTTGCTGGGATGGGATGGATTATACTCTGATTGTCAGTGATATCAGGGAGTGAAGAGTTATATGACAAGAGAAGGCTTTAGATATCATTATCGGATAAAGGAATTTTCCGTCTAATATGTCGCATAAGCGCATTCGGATAAGGTCTAGTGTTCCAACTCAATTGCATAGGCGTCATGGAAGGAAAGGTCAGGTTGGAAGGGATGGGGGCTGGAGATATGGTGGGGCAGTTGAAGGGTTCTTCATGGGTGAGTGTCTTCGTCCTATTGTCATTAGGACACTGAATGCTGGTCCTCTCTGTGATGATGCGAATGAGTCTATGTAAGTCTTCTTTGAGCTCTTGCAGGTTTTTTGTAATCTCATCCAGTCTGGAATCTAGTAACATATGGGGTGGGGGTTGTCAGGTCTTGAAGCAGTGGACAGGGGGGCAAAGGGGTAATGATGTCGTTGGGGATATGTTGCAGATGTATTGGGGAGAGAGTATAGGGTCTTTGGGGATAGGGTGCTGATGTATTGGGTGAGAGAGCATAGGGGAGTGGTGACTGGGGATAGAGGTAAGATTGATGTTAGGAGATGGAGAGCTCAATAGATAGGTGAGAGGGAGTGCTAACAGTAAGACATTAGATGTTAATGGGGAATCAGCCTTCTGGGTAGACAGTGGTTGAGGCAGGTGGGAGTTAAGATGTATAGTCGGGGCAAGGGTGTTGGTAACTTGGCTATGTAAATCTGAAGTAATTGCTCTGGCTGTGGGGTGAGGCTCCAATCTGGTGTGGTGAGCAGTAGTTTCTGTCCCTCCGGGTGATGTAGGTGAGTTAGTGATGCCTGCAGCGTTAGGTGGAACGGAGGAGGAATCAGACCTCGATACCGTTTTCTTGATGAAAGGGAAAAATTCCTCAAATAATTTGAGGGGGTGATCTGATGACTGGATGAGGATAATACCATTGTTGTAGATGGTGATGGTGACTGCTGCTCTGCATGACGAAGAAGGGGATACCAACAGTTTGAGACCATGGGGCATTTTTCTGTTTGTGGAGATCACTAGTAGTGAGAGGAGGACTTTCCTCCATTGTGCCCATCTTTTTGTATAAAACATGAGGTCACTAATTATAGCTCCTTTATTCATTAACCCTGGGCGTAGTTCGCGTAGTAGCGCTACGCGTAGCTGCGCGAAGTGCACTTCGCACTACGCGAGCTACGCGTAGCACTACGCAAACTGCGTAGTGCGGTAGGAAATGTTGTTCACGATGATTGCACAGTGCCGTATGCTTGTCCGCACTGTGCAATCATTGCAAACGGCATCTTGCACAGTGCAAGCGGTCGTTTTCTGCCGCTCGAGTAGATTTCTACTCGAGCGGCAGCTTCTCAACGCGGACTGGTAGTTTCTCATCACGAGCGGTCGCGAGCATACGCGACCACTCGCAATGAGAAACCTGACCTCCCGCGTTGAGAATCTCTCCGGGAGGTTTATTTTCCACACTCGCGATCGGCAACTTGATGTTGCTGATCGCGAACGAGGAAAAAGTCTCGCCGGGATGTCATTTTGCTCGCTCGCGGTCGCCAACTTGCGTTGAGGACCGCGAGCAAGCAAAAAATGACCGCTACGTGTGTTTGCACTGTGCTACGTGCATATCGCGTAGTGTGAAGTAGCGCAAACTTCGCAAACTATGCGAGCGTAGCGTAGTACTTCGCCCAGGGTTATTATTCATACAAAAAAAGGGATCAGAGACTAGAGTTTCTAGATGAAATTTGAGGAGTCTGTATTTTAAGGACTTAAGGGCTGTTTTTTTTTATAGATTCAGGGGGTAAATAATTTGTATCTGGCTCCAGAATGGTGTTTGTTGTTCTTTGTGGATATATGACAGAGGCAAGCTGTGCGTTGGTTAGTGAAGGAATGTGGAGGAAGTGTGCAGAGGGCAAGGGGGATGCAGGAATTAGGGCTCGAAAGTGTAACTGCTAAGGAACGCTAGTTAGAGCTGTCATGTGGCCCATGGGGACATTGTCGTCTTCCCTAAGTTAGCATGAGCACACTGCAGACTGTCTGCTGCTTTGCGCACGTTACTACACAATTTTATTTTGCAAATGTCTTTTTAATATTTTCACATGAGAACCTACCGCTGTGTTCACGCTTTGTATGTTCCTGGGATTTAGTATGAACATTGTGAACAAGCTCAAACAGCAATGCCCCTTGTTATTCTGTTCTGGTCAGGCCCAAGCACCTAGACAAAACATACAGATGCAGCTTTTGTTTGGGAATACGTACATTGGTCATATTGGAATACATGGATAGGTAGCGGACACTTGGAGAGGGACCTTTCCAGGGAGAAGAGACAGCATCTATGATGTAGATCAACCATCTATAGACTGAGGTGCAGGGTCTGCAGATAACACCCAGAGATCTTCTAAAATATAATCATCCTGCTTCTATACCAGGGGTGGGATGTTAGGCTAGGTTGTCTTTCACTATGACAGCTCCTTTTATGATTTACGGACTACTTGCTATGCTGACCAAATTTGTGTTTCTGCTGATTGTGGCCCGTATACTGCATATTAGAGCATGTTAGTTAAAATAAATATTTTTAACTTGTTCATGTCTCTGTCTTATCTTAATGTGGATGAGTACAAGAGTTTGAGCAAAAGGATGTGTCTTGCAACCGTGAATCCTGAGAGAGTCGAGAGTGTTGTGTTCTGGGGTGTCTAATCACTTGTTCCTCTGTGAGTGAGTAGAAGGGCAAGTGAGGCACTATAGCTAGTCGGTCCTGGGCTCATGGCTACTAAGGTGGTAAGATGACTCAGTCCCTATAAACTAAGGTCCCATAATCCTACGCATAGTTCTGTGTTTGCACAGAATCCCTGCAACATGGCGCCACCAACGTTTGGTCTGGTACTTATTCACGGACCCCTAAGTAGCGCTTGTGCTTGTCCACAATACCCTCTCACCAGTTTCCGGAGACATCCATGGTGAGAGGGCTTAGCCTCCTGCAATTGTAGGGTACACTTATTGTTGCATGTTTTTCAAGCTTGAATCTTCAAAGGTTTTTTGACTCATCTTTTGCGCTAACATTTTGTTTAGTATTTACATACAACATGGCGCAACCGGTCGCTATTCCGGCACATAAGCGGGCGGGGTCCCCAATGCTGGGGATACCATTATTTTTATGGTCGAAGCGGATCCAGCATACCACTTCGAGGTGTTTTATTCATGGGTTACCTTTCCGGCAGTTGATGCTAATGATAATTTTTTTCACGCTTACACAGTTGCTGCTCCTCCAGCAGCGTATCGCCCTTACGCTATGATTGAGGTTCTGTTGACATCCTAGGAGCATACTATTTGGTTTAATGGCACCCTTCCTCACCCTGTCTCTTTTGTTCATATGGGCCCCTTAAGTATTGATGGGGCTGCGGGCCAATTTTGGCTGGTTTCATGCCACATCCAAACTAAATAAATGTTACTGTGGTTGAGCTTTGTTTGCTATATGCGCAAGTGATTCAACCTTATAGATGAGTCATACATTTGTTTCTCGTTCTTTGTTAGTGGCTCCAGCTGGAGCTGTGCCTCCGGCACCTGTGCATGGCGGAGGCCTTGTGATTAGTCCCGTCATGATTAATTCAGTGATGGGCAAACATCCTCAGAATCGTGAGGACCTACCGTTTTGGGTAGCTCAGAAAATTGAATAGCTTGATGCTGTTTTCCCACACACTTCTCCTGTCGAAAAACACAGACCCCTTACTATGTGTTTGCCGAGTGGGCTGATTCCTCCTTTGGTGGACTGCAACACTTGGGGGATGGTTTTTGCATCAGTGTACACACTGTGCTTTGGCACCCCCTCCATGAGCATTCTGCCGAGCGTTCTGAAACGTGTACAGGATGAACACGGGGCTGGTCCAGCCCTTGATTTAGGAATGAAATTAGTGGGAATGTTCCCTATTGTTCAATCCTGATATGATTCTGGCTAACATTAAAGGTGGGGCAGTTTGCTTGCAGATGCATCAACGCCTTGCGGCGGTGGCGGATGCTGATCGGGAGCGAAAGTTGCTGATTATTATTACTGAAGTTTTACATCCCTGGGATGCAATGATGTGGGAGTCAGACCATTTACACAATTGCAGAGCAAACCCTCTCCTGACAAGGAGGGGCATCCAGTCTTTCCAAAAAGGACGTGGAACAAGAATATGCAGCAGCAGAAGCCTAGGTCTCGTGCAGGTTTGCCTCCAACTGACGCTTCTGAGCGTAGATATGATTTACGTGACTGCTTTAAAATTAAAACTCCTGAGAGATTTCAGGCTCCTGATCCCCGTTCTCCTCATTCCTTTCAGGAATCGTCGGATCAATAATTTGGCAGAGGGGGGCGACAGGATTGCAGTCATTGCGAGTCCACACAAAAAAGGTGAGACCCGCAGCACCAGTTTGACGTGAAAGTCAAACGGGAGGAACCACCTCAATATCAAGCCCCATTTCAGAAGAAAAAAGTTACCGCTCTGACAGCAAAGTATGCCCCAGACTGTGAGAACCCTCCTCCTAGACAGGAGTTGGGCGGTAACTCCCTTCGACAGCCCGGCGGAGGTTACCATAGTTCGGCAGACACTCCACCAGAATCTGGAGGTGACAGCAACTGACACTTTTATAACTGTTGAAACTGCGGACACCCGCATTGCCCCACCCGATAGACTTTATGAAATGAACCTCCAAATTGAAGGTGATTTTAAACGAACTATAAAAGCAATCTTTTGGGACAATTTGATGTCTTCCTATGACATTTTGCTTGCGGAGGTTGATTGGCCTCCACCTTTTGTCCTAGCTTCCTCTAGGGGCAAGGATGTAATCCTACCATCTTTTTCACAATATGTCCCCGAGGAGACTAAACAAGCTTATGTTTCGGAGTGGGCTCAAGCCTTTGGTCCAGCTTTATATCGCAATCAAGCGGGTTGGGATAAAGATTTCCCATTGCATGTTCTTCCTTTACGATCTACACCTCAACCCCAACCGCAATATCCTATCAAACAAGATGCTAAAGCATCCGTTAGTAAAATTCGGACTCAATTGAAATATCAGGGTGTAATTGGACACTGTGTCTCGTCTATGAATAATTCTCTTTTTCCGATATTGAAACCGGATGGTTCATATCTCATAGTTTTAGACCACAGACATTTGAACAGTAATGTTCGTGCCTTCTATATATACCTTAGATAATATTGGGTCATCTGTTATTGATATTGTTCAGAATGGAGTATCTACCTTGTATCATGGTCAAAATCAGCAACGTTCAGTTGTGTAATTTGGTTGGACCTTACAGACACTTAAGAATGGTAGACTACCATGGGATTACCTTAATGCTTCTGCACCGTTTTTACCATTCAATTTGACAGATAAACAAAAAATGATGTCTATGAAAGATGCAATACACACTATGTTACACATTGAGAAACTAGAACAGTTACCATTTACTGTAGCGGAAACAGATTATGCGGTATTGTTGATACATGGGATTATTTCATTGCCCATCTCACTTTTCCAGTTTACAGCTTGCATGAAACACTATCCTGCAGGTAGATATGAGCCACTTGGGAGCAGTTTCATACATGAATTGAGGTCTTTGCCATTCGCTTTCCGTTGTCAACATGCAGACAAGGAAGTTTTCCTAACAGGGGAGGATTGTGACTCTACAGTCGGTCACTCCCTTGTATGTAAGCAAGTAAAGCTTCACGGCGCCTGCAATGTTTCAGCACCTAATTTGGCTTGTTTTTTAAAATAAACCCTGGTACCTGCTATTATTCCAACTCTCACTTTGCTTTCTAACGGCAGCTATCTTATTCTCAACAATCAGAACTGCTGCGGTTTACAGGCAGGCATTCCATACATAGTAACAGTTTCACAAGTTACTTGTTGCATCAATGTCCTATTCCCCCCCACACACACAGGAGTGTAGATAGTTCGCTGTGGCCTTCCATTCCAACTTTGAAAACAGATTTCAATAAGCTAAGCAGACTCAAAGCGTAATTGTTTCAACAAGAGGTGGCTCTCACGTCAGCTCGTGAGACCTTCGAGTTGCAGGTGGCGATGACATCTAGTGAAATTCAGCCTTTGCTAAACACAAATCTCCCCCTACACTTTCAGGAATTAATTCACCAAATCTTTAATGCATCTGATATGGCAGGCCTAGCCCACTTTTTTAAAGTCGTGGGATCCAGCCTTGTAACATCGTTTCAGACTATATTTGGAGTAATACCTGCTTTTATTCATTCTATTTTTTCCAGCATATTCGGAGGGTTTCCCCTGCTACTTCTCCTGGTCTATGGTGTTCTTGTACTTCTATTGCTGTTCCGCACTGGCTGCTCGATCTGTGGAACTGCACAGCCAGGCACAGTTGTACCGTGATCGGATGCAGCAACTTTTTGGTTCACTGTCATTGGGAGCGCTTGACATTGACTATTGACTAGCCTTCCTTTATCCCTACTTCTCCTGCATGCAACCTGTGTTCTATTGCACCTGGTGCCCTTTTCAGTGGGCCCCGGATGTCTGCCTGTCCACTACATTACCCGCTGCGCTGGATTATGAACTGTTGATGGGTCCGTTGATGTCCAATAGGCAGGACTGTTTCGTGGGTATGCGTCTTGTGTACAATCCTGTACTAGGGCCGGCGGACGAAACAAATCCCTGTGCCCATGCACAGCGCCTCTTGGATCTGTGTTTCATCGAAATCAACATGGGTTGCCCAGGAATGAGGAGCACGTCTATTCCTTTGAATTGCTTAATTGGATGGTATTGCTTTTCACACTGGTTGTTTTGTGATAGGTAATTTTGATGTCTCCTCAATATGTTTTGGGCCCTTGCCTGTCACGGGTACTTGACCCACCCATGCGAGTGAGGTACCATTTTTAATCGGGAGACCTGGGGAAACGCTGGGTGGTAGGAAATTTGTGGATCCATGGAGATTCCAGAACTTTCCCACAAAGAAAGTTGAGAAAAATGTGATTTTTTTCAGCTAAATCTGAGGTTTGCAGGGGATTCTGGGTAGGAAAACGTTGGGGGGTCCACGCAAGCCATACCTCTATGGACTCCCCCAGGTGTCTAGTTTTCAGAAATTTGTGGGTTTGTTAGGTTTCCCAAGATGGCCACCGAGCGCGGGGCCATTAACTCAGGTGACCCCCCTTGCAAAACCAGGTTGTTTGTTTTGTGATAGGTAATTTTGATGTCTCCTCAATACGTTTTGGGCCGTTTCCTGTTGCGGGCACTAGGCCTACCCACATAAGTGAGGTACCATTTTTCTCGGAAGACTTTGGGAAATGCGGGGTGGGTGGAATTTTGTGGATCAGATTGCAGAACTTTCCACCACAGAAATTTGAGGATTTTTTTTTACAAAGTTTGAGGTCTGCAAGGGATTCTGGGTAACAGAACCTGGTGAGAGCCAGACAAGTCACCCCATCCTGGATTCCCCTGGGTGTCTAGTTTTAAAAAATGTATAGGTTTGCTAGGTTTCCCTAGGTGCCCGCAGAGCTAGGGTTCAAAATCTACAGCTAGGCACTTTGCAAAAAAAGGGTGTGTTTTCACTGTAAAAATGTGGTGTCCACAAAGCATTTTGGGCCGTTTCCTGTTGCGGGCACTATGCGTACCCACACAAGTGAGGTACCATTTTTATCGGAAGACTTTGGGGAATGCGGGGTGGGTGGAATTTTGTGGATCCACGCAGATTCCAGAACTTTCCATCACAGAAATGTGAGGAAAATGTGTTTTTTTTTTACAAACTTTGAGGTTTGCAAGTGATTCTGGGTAACAGCACCTGATGAGAGCCAGACAAGTCACCCCATCCTGGATTCCCCTGGGTGTCTAATTTTCAAAAATGTACAGGTTTGCTAGGTTTCCCTAGGTGCCGGCAGAGCTAGGGTTCAAAATCTACAGGTAGGCACATTGCTAAATACAAGTCCATGCCTAGTGAGCTTTC
Source organism: Calotriton arnoldi (assembly GCA_963921515.1). Lineage (NCBI taxonomy): Eukaryota > Metazoa > Chordata > Amphibia > Caudata > Salamandridae > Calotriton > Calotriton arnoldi. The sequence goes on from CAWUFW010006960.1 coordinate 676,313, forward strand.
TGCCGCCCTGGGGGGAATCGGGGGGGGGGAGGGTTGCCCCGATATGCTCCCAAGGGGGCAGAAAGACTGTGGCTATTTGTTTACGGGGTGGGGGCATTGGTATGCCCATTCTGGTCAGCCCCCACCCCCACGCATAAAAAAAGCAAGCGCAATCGCTGGCGCCGAGGGGGCTCTCTGACACCCCCTAGGGGGCAGATCCGGGGCTACTGCCCCCACCATCTGTCTCCTGAGGGGGGCAGAAAGACTGTGGCATTTTGTGGGGCATGGTGGGGGCATTGGCATGCCCATTCTGGACAGCCCCCACCCCTGAATTTAAATAATAAATATTCCCTGATGCCTATTGGGCATTCTGGGCAGCCCCCACCCCGAACTTTGGAAAAAGAAAGATCCATGGTGCCTAGTGGGTTTTCTGCCCCCTTGGGGGCAGATAAGGGGCTATTGCCCCATCTGCCACCCAGTGGGGGGCAGAAAGACTGTACCATTTTTTTTTTTGGGTGGGGGCATTAGCATGCCCATTCTGGGAGGCCCCCACCCCTAAGTTATGTTATGTTATGTTAGTTTCTATTTGTATAGCGCCAAATCACCTGCAGGTCTCTAAGCACTAAACACAAGACCCTGGACCTGGAGCCTAACATGCCTACTAAATGGTGTCACCCCGGGGGGGCAGATCAGGGGCTATTGCCCCATCTGGGGGGGCAGAAAGTCTTTCACCTTCTTTGTGGGGGTAGGGTGGGGGCATTGGGATGCCCATTTTGGGCAGCCCCCACCCCTGGCCAATAAAAAAATAATCCCTGGTGTCTAGGGTGCTTTTTGCCCCCCCGGGGGACAGATTGGGGGCTACTGCCTCATCTGCTCTCCAGGGGGGGCAGAAAGACTGTCTCTGGCTAAAATATATGGGGGGAGCAAAGGCCCTTGCCCAAGGGGCTGCTCCCCCCTCCCTGGTGCTAGTGGGTGAATCCCTGCTTGGGGATCGCCCTCCTGGGGTGATCCCCAAGCAGGGATCCACTAGGGAAGGGTACCATTGGAAAGGGGAGATTCTCCCCTTTCCAACAGTACCTCTCCCATGTTTTTCGGTGCTCGGGGGGCTGAGATAGCCCCACAAGCACCGAAACTATGAAACTGAAACTAAGTTTCAGTTTCGTTTTCATTGTAATGCCTACAGCTCGCCATGCGCGCGATCGTCATTACAATGAAAACACAAACCATGCTTTGGGAGGTTGGGGAAGCTCTTCCCGACTTAACAAAGCAAAAAAAAAAATGGGAAATCCCTCTTCTGTTTACAGCAGAGGGATTTTTTTAAAGTGTGCTCATGATGGAATGTTCCCTCATGAGCACACTGGCACTTATGCTCATGACGGAACCATTCCGTCATGAGCATAGAAGGGGTTAAGGTACTGACAAACCAGGTTCTGTCGACCAAAACCATCCATTATAGCCAAATACTGGTTCCAAAACAGCCTTTCTTGATTAACCAATTGCCCACATTTACAGTTCTTTCAGGTGGGAGGCACCCTGGTGAGAAGGCATATATATTCTTTCACTGGCTGTGCCTCCCTTGGCTTACCAGAACAGGAGAACCCCTCCCTTGTTTTTCAGACAGAGGCTGGTGAAGGCCAGCATTATCCATTTTAGAATAGTGTTTTTTTAACAAAATGTATGAGAATTGTAAAAGATTGGGTACATGCTTCTCAATAGATCTTGCCTACTGAGGTCACCGAAGTAGCCATTTACAGGTAGGCGGCAGTTTTGGGTTGTTTTCTTTTTTCATTGCTTCTAGTGCCTTATGGTGTCACGATCTCCCTGCCTTTTCAGTCCACTTGTAAAGTGCCCATAAAAGATATAGGCCCCAATTGGGAAATGTGGGAAGAGGAATTCTGTTCTGAATAATAACAAGTTCAGTGTGCCTACATGCAAATTAACAAGGTGCTGGGAACAACAAATTCAGATTAAATGGCTGGAAAGTCCAGCAGGTAAAATCAATGTGGGAAAGGTTACATTTTAGCTTGGACCCTTTACATAGCCCCTGAATGAACCTCAGCTGCCACTCCTACCTTCACCCTCCTCAGCCCCTCCCTCTAACCCTGCCAACAGACCACTTTTGCTACTGTACCTTGTACCCTTTTACCACCTGCTCAGAGAAGGTAGTAAATTTGTATGCTAAACCCAGCGGAAAAGGAAATACCATGCAGAATTCTACCTTGTAAATCTGGGTCCCATTCAGTGGGGATTAACTAATAATTGCACGGTACTTGTGGGCTGTTAGTGCATGGTACTGGTAACTACTGGTGTGGAATTTGTACCCAAATAATACCCACTTGCCAGGGTGGGCTACTTAAAGTGGCTGAGGACCGATCAAAATGGATGAAAGGCTCAGTTATCAGACAACCACTTTTACTAATACACAGCAGGGGTGCTTCACCACATTAACTTTAACAAAAGATGAAGAATGCTAGATTCCATCAGAATGTAATAGAGAGGCAGTGATTTTGTATTGTATTGTCATCTGCAAATCACTTTCTTAACCCTTGAAAAGCCCAAACCACAGAAATGTTCTTTTGTTTTTCCTTAATGTTTTGAACCCATTCATATCAGGCACTATTTAAACAGAAACTAAACAAAATAATGATATATTCTGTCAACAGGTTTGATCAAGGACAAATGCCTTAGCCCTCCAAAGCATATACATTTTCCTGATTCCAGGTAATTTTTGCATAAAGTGTGTTGTGGGTGCTGTAGTCCCTGTTGTATTAGCGATTTGTATGTCTTTTTCCTACCACAGAGGCTGTTTTGGCGTTAATTGGATGCACACTTGTAACTGCGTGAATCCCAGAGTCTGCACCTCCAAAGGGTAGCCGTTTTTATTTCTCTGCACCTGAAGAGCCTCCATGTTCTTGGTGGCTCAAACTGTATTCAGTTCACTGCATAGGTATTGGCTTGTGCACCACATCTATCCTCACACTTCCCTCGTACACCCATGAGTAAGTGCAGCTACATGCTTATGACACAGAGTCTTCAGTTTCAGCCATATCTGCACACCAAAATACTCCAACCACAGGTCACACTGCACTCACAAACATCTGACCTTCAAATAGGATGAATGCTTAAGCAACCTTTTACCACTCCCACTGACCTGAAGTTTGAGTTGTGCACCAATTTCCACACAATGTAATTTTCTCCTGACAGATTTCACCAGAACAAGACTGACTGGTGCATAGCCTATGTGTACACAGAGGTATATCTCAGGTATATGAAACCTGGACATTGAATGTATGTCTAGCTAGAGACATGCTTCTGGCATCTAAAGCAGACACCTCTATGATCAGTTTCTCAGAGTGCATTGTAAGACAGATGTAGACTATGCTTTAACATATGAATTGTGAATTTTTCTCCTGGATGGTATCTCTATCAAGAAAGGACACCAACACTCTCCTTGCGTAGGAATTGCATTGCTGTGTCCTGCCTCTTTAAAGTATAGTTTGGCAGCAATGCTTGTGAATTCTTATGCTTCGTTTGACAGACCCAGGCTTAGTTTGACACACAAATAAGACTGATATTGGGTATAATAGGTAGCTGATGCAAAAGCCCCATTGTTTGAAGTGTCAATCAATCATGTGTTTGTTGAGTGCGACTACTCACCCGTAAGGGTGACCTGTTAGCACCCTCCCACGCCCAATTTCAGGTCTAGTTGCATTCCTAAACTGACAACCAGAGAGGATTTAAGGTTGGGACAAATTAGACAACTGCCTTGCCCCCCCCCCACCTTTCAGATCATCACCCCCTTTAAATGATAGGGTTAGTCATAGAAATGTGTTTTTTGCTCATTGCCTCCCTCTGTTGCTCTTTTTCTCCTCTCCAATGTCTGTCCCCACACCTCTCTTCCTTTCTACCTAATCCTAACTGGTTCACTGACAGAATATCGACCTCAAAAACATCAAAGTAAAAAATATTGAGGGGAAAATAAAGGATACAAAAATATCGACTTACTATACTTAAATAGGTAAGAACAAAAATATCTGAAAAAATATATAGTTTACACTAATATAGTTGAAAAAAATATCGATTTTTAAATATATATATATTCTGAAATATTAAAATAAACACATATTAAATACTAACATTAATTTATAAAAATAAAATATATTTTAAAGTATATTTTCACATATATAAAAAAAGTTACTTTTAAAAATGTAAACACATATATAAAACATACATATATATTAAACAAATAAAAAAACTAATATTTCAAATAATATAATTTAAAAATCGTAAATAATATAATATTATAAAAATATATGTATACATATTTAAATATATCAAAAACAAAATATTACAAAAAGGAAACCAAATTAAATTTAAATAAAAATTAAACAACGCACATTTCTTACAATTTAATTAATAATAATTTACAAACAAAAACGATTGTAAATTATAAATATTATTAATTATAATTATATTAAACCAAACACAATTATAAAATTTATAACATAAAATAAAATATTAAAAATTAAAATAAATACATATAAATTTCCCACTACATTAAAAAACATTTTATACTAAATAAATATAAAAATAGGTACACCCATTTAATACAATACAACAGTAGTTCTATATTACAAACAAATAGAATATCTACGAAAACTAATTTTAAAAACAAAATGAAAATATTAAAAATAAATATTTCAAATGTAATATATTAAATGCACACAAACAATGAAAATCAAAACATTTCTGAAAATAAATTAAAAGTATCATAATAATATTACAAACAATATTAAAAATTAAATGTAATATTAATTCACGTATAAAAATATTTCTCTTAAAAAGTATTTATTAATAAATGAAATTCATAAAACAAATTTCATTATACTATCCTCCCACCATCTACTCCTACAAAACTTACAACTAAAACCTAACACTAAAACAAAAACACACATATTTTACAATATTAAGATAAATATGTATTAGCAAAAACAATTATATATTTATTTAAAAATATTAAATGTGCAATTAAATGTATTTCAATTGCTATAACATACCCCCACAAAATATACACAATACTCCTAAAATATAATAATAAATTAAATACACCATTAACACAATTAAATATAAATAAATCATTAATAAAAAAAAATTAAAAATTCATAACTTAAAATTGATTTAGTTCCCACCCTATAACCCTGTAAACCCCACAACCCCACCTAAAATTTAAAAAGAAATACTTCCACAATGAACTCAGTTGTCAATTAAATAGTTTATATTGTTATAAAAACAATTATTTGCAATTAAATAACTGCCAACCCTGTACACCCATAAATCCCACAACCCACTCATAAAAAAATAATTAACTAACAATATTAACATAATTAATGATTAGTCAAATAATTCACATTAATTAACAATTAATTAAATTTAATTTAAATTACTTCCTACCCTCTACCATAATAATCTCAACACCCCATATATAAAAACTAATTTAAAAAAACATTTTTTATAATATTGACATAATTAATTACCAATTAAATAATTAATATTAATTTACAATTTAAAAAGAAATATTACATGATTAACAAAATTAATTATTAATTGAATAAATGATATTTTACAATAAACAAACATTAATTTACTATAATTAAATTACTTCCCACCCTATCACCCATAAACCCACAACCCACTACGGTAAAAAAAAAAATATATATAAATTACTTAAATAAAATTTTATAACTACTACAATTTTCACAAATACATTAAAAAAGGTAAACAATATTAAAAAATAAACTACATCATATACATATAAGGTATATAACTAAATACATAACAAATAATAAAAATCGATAGTACTTACCTTAAATTCGATATTCTTGACAACGATATTCTTGCACCGATATTTCTATTCCCCAATATTTTTACTCGATATTACTGTCATTCAATATTTTTGACTTGATATTCTGAATCACCACCGTCCTAACTCACCACCTTATTTTTCTTCCTCACTTCTCTTGTTCCCCTTATTTCTCTGCTTATCTAGCTCCCTTTAATTTACTCTTACCTCTTGCTGTCTTTCTTGCCTCTCTTTTCCTCACCTTTTTCTACTTCATTCTCTCTACCTCCCTTTGTTGTATCTCATTGCTCTCTACCTCACTGATCACTAAATCCACACCTTTCTCTCTTCCTCACCTCTCTAGCTACCCCCTCACAGACTAAGGGGACCATTTGTGAGGCCGTTTGTATCGCTCTTGCACCACACAATGTTGTGCAAGAGCGACGTAAACCCTAAGACAGATTTTTGACGCCACGCAAAGCCACTTTGTGTGGCTTGAGTGGCTCCAAAAATCTTGAGTAACGCAATGTAGAGCAAATCACTGTCTTGTATTACTATTGCCTGGGAAGGCATTCCATGGATGTTGCGTGGTTGTTCCCATGCAATTCTGATGGATTTTGACGCATCCCCAGATTTACAAGAACTTGTAAACCTGGGGATGTGCAAAAAATCTTACAGCTTCCAAGGGGAGGCATAATGAGGGGAAATAACTCTATTTCTCATTGTTTCTTTCTCTTTCTATGTGTGCTGCATTCTGCAGCACACATAGAAAACAGAATATCTCTCCCAGGATTGTTTTTGTGCAGGAAGGTGTCTCTTCCTGAACAAAAGCAATCCTGTATTCAACGCAGGTACCCTTGCCCTATGATGCAAGGGTGCTTGCTTTTGAGCTAGGCTGCCAAAAGGGCGCCAGGGCAAGGGAAAGGACAGGAATGCACTGTATTGCCGTAAATGTTTGCTGTTATGTTATACTGTTTTGTAAAGCGCGCAGCTACTCAGCAGAGTGTCCCGGCGCTAGGCAGTGGGAGACCAACCAGGCAACTGGATTAGCTGTTAAAGAGCCTGTGTGCTAGATGAAGGTCTGGTGGGAGTTTATTTCAATAGAGTGGTCCCAGGTAGGAAAAGGATCTCCCACCTATTCTGAGGCTGGTGCATTCCTGCCATTTCCCTGTCACGCAGTGCAACGCAGCAAGGTGACTTGCTGCACTGCACTGCGTGGTTTCCCCATAAATAGATCCCTAAGTCTCTCACTCCAACCACACTTAACCACCCTTGTTTTGCCTCAGTTATCTGCCAGGTCTCTCACCATAATTCACCTCGGCATCCTTTGACTCTCTCTACATCTCCATGTTCCTACCCCCATTTCTTTATCTTTACCTCACCTGTCTTTTAATGCACCTCTTTCCCACCGGACTCACAATCCCCCCTTTCACTAACGTGCCTCCCTCTACATTTCCTCCCCTGTCCTGCTCTCTCTTCAACTCTCTCAAATTCACCCCACAATAGGGCTCGAATGAGCTGAAACGGAGTATTCAGTTTAAAACGGTTCTGAGCACGGTGCACCAATATTTCTCTTGCTGAGGATCTTCAAGAGGACACTGGGGACAGCTCTAGCCGCAGGCCCTGAGTGATTGGCGCGGTGCACTACGCTAAACACCCTGACATTTACACACAACTGCAGTTGGTCCGTTGTGACGGCACCCATTTACAGCTCCAGCCCGCAGCTCTACGTAGCAGCACGACTCCTGATTAAAGAAAATTCCAGCAATAAACTATAGTGTATAAATCGCACACCTTTACTGTCTCCACCCTCCCCTGCGCACGCGCCCAAACCCGTCGGTCTACTTACAGCTCCTGTAAGGAAATCCGCGCCAAAGTGATCGAGAAGGTGCTTTTCACCCTGGCCCCGGGACCCCACCAGGGTGATGGAGATGGAGTCCATGGTATTGGCATTGAGGGCCCTGCCGGTCTCCACCTGTATTTTGTAGGCAGCCATGTCCTCGAGAGCGGCTCGGCGGTGGTGGGTCACTAGGGCAGAATTCCTTGCTTTTGTAAAGAATGCAGCTGCGCTGGCTTCTTTATAATCACCCGGCCCCTACCCTCCCTAGGAGGCCGGATAAAGATCTCTCTCAGGTAGAAGTGGGCGCGGCAATAAATTAAGAGGCGTAGCCGAGCCAAAGGGCTGGCATGGCTGTTGCATGTAAATCGTGAAACACACGTGAACATATGACAGACTTTTCACATTTCCAAAAAGTATTTTTCTTTAGCATCTCTTTTTCGAAGTTTGTGTAACATCAACAAACAATGCAGTCGGATCACTCGGCGACAAGTGCCTGCAAATCCGGGTCGGTCCGCTTCCAGCTAAAGTCTACAGCGTAAAATATAAGCTACAATAGTAGAGCTTGCATTATGTATGTCTGCATAATGAACACGGGAGTGTCCAACTGTAACACTAACCATAACCAGCGCCACTGGAATTATGCTGCAGGAGAGGGCCAAATTATGCCACAGGGTTGAGTAAATTATGCAGCAAGAAAAGGCAAATTATGCGGCATAATGCTACATGTTTTATAATAATATTACTTCATTATTTCGTCATTTTTAACTTGGTAACACTGTCTGGGCATTGATTGCACCTCATTAGTTTATCACCCAAATATAGCTTTCGGCAACAGAAGGGTGATCAGTCCAGCATTGCAAAGGACCTTTTACAACGTGAACCGTTTGAGATAGAAACAATTTTTTTTGTTAAAATCTGCAGATTATGTGGCAGATGATGGTTTATGTGGCAAATGCGGCATATCTAGAATAATGCGAAAATTACCGCAGCCGCACAATCACATAATTCCAGTGACCCTGACCATAACACTGCGAGTGCACTGCGGTGTAGGAGTAATTGAGTTTGTGAGACGACCAGTGACACTTAAGCATGGAGCCTAACATTATGTCATGGGCTACTGCATAATGCCATCCTCCCTCATACTAAGGACCCCATCTGGGGACCCACCATCCTGTCCTGCGCATTTCCATGTCTGATCTGCCATTACCATGTAGTTACTGATCAGGGAGGGTTTGTGTCCGATCCAGTTTCCAGTTTTTCCTGGTTGGAGCCCAGTCAGCGTAGCCCACGCCTCTGCCCCCTTTACCACGAGGGCCAGACATCATGTCGATCTCAGCTTGGGTCCATTTCCGGAGATCTCTCACCCAGTCTCCAAGGGTCGGCGCCATGGCAGCCTTCCACGCCATTGCAATGAGCCGTTTAGCAAGCACCAATGCCAGATCAATAAATCCAGGCTTGTTTGTGTTTTTCCGAACAGGCCATTAACCCCAACAGGCACAGGGAGGTATCTCTATGTATCAGCCATCCCATGAGGTCTGTTATATATTGCAGTATTGCGGCCCAGAATCCCCCTGTCACTGTGCAGCCCCATACTGTGTGCGAGAAATCAGCTGTAGCTTCTCTACATCGAGGACACCCTGTTTCCATTCTTGGGAACATCTAGTTAATTCTATGGGGGTTAAACAGGGCTTTAAGTGGGCCGGGTCTCTCCGGGTCTGAGCACCGGCAGTTATTTTCAGGGGGCATCGAAACGGGTCTCTATCGGGCTCTATTTTCGGGCCTCGCAGAGGTAGTCTGTTTTCTTTTTTTTTTCTTGCACCAAACTTATTTTGCTCTAGCTGGAATTGCCAGGCTAGATCCTGAGGCCGCTGACCTTTGTGCACCCTGTAGATCCTTTCATGCAGATTTTTATCATATGATGCAGGACTGTGGGGAAGTATCACAGTTTAGGACAGAAAGTCCTCTCTTTAATTAATGACTTTTCAGGCACCTATCTCCGAGTCATTCTGAGTAAAGCTTTGTTTGTTGGTTAAGTTACCTAGAACTAAGGATAATAAAAAAACTTGTAATTTCATAGATTTAGCGTCTTATTTTTGGTAAGCGTAAGATTGCGATCCAGCAACCAGCCTCCAAACACACACAGCCGCACCGAGTACTTCACAGGTCTTTAAAAGACCATTTGCTTGTTAATGAGGCTTTTTTGTTTTTCACCCCTTTGTAGAGCCCCTGCAGCTCCACTCTGCCTATTGCTTGAAGAATTAGCCCCCCCGAAATGTTTTCTTAGCCCCACCCCCTAGAAATTTGGCTCTACTTGCGCCTCTGGGGAGGGTGTATGGCGTTATCCATACATATCTTTATTTAGACCACGCCCCTACTTGGATAGGCCACACACCTTTAAGAGGTTTGCCCCTCCCCTTTTAGAGCACCCCCAGTTTTTTTTTCCCACTTAAAGCCCTGGGGTTAAATAGGTGTGGTGGAGGTACTTAAACTGAACATACCTCAACCTTTGACTCCTTTGACCATCACTAGGCATTTCACCCATTGTTGGCCTGATAAATTTATGTCTAGAACTCGCTCCCACCATTCCCTAAGGCGTCTCAATGGCTGTACAGTGTTGTGCAGCAGAGTTGTGTATGGTACTGTGACAGTGTACCTGCCAAGACTGTGGGGTCGATTCCGATCTCGGCCGGAAGCACACCTAACACTATTCGCCCAGGAAAAAACCAAGCCGGACGCATGTTCTCCGACCGATTCGAACATCCGTCCGAACGAACAAGTACGATGCGCATAACTGCCCAAATCCCGACCCAGCCGTACTCACCTAATCCAGCTCCTGTTCCCCGCCCGAGCCGGATCCGTAAACGCAGAATCGAGTCGCACGGAAGCTAAAATACAGCACTTTCCGGCCGGACTAGTACAATGCGCCTTCCGTAAGCACCGAACCCGTCGCTACGCACGGCACGCCAGAGCATCCGGGAGAGCCGCACATAAGCTCAGATTCGCGCCACAAGACGATCCACGGCTACGAGACGAACACGCCAGCCACGAGTACGAGTCGAAGCAACGAGAAAGACGAACGAGACGAACCAGCCATGAATCCCATCGCGCAGGTCCTACCAATACTCTACATCTATTACCGGGACCGGTACGGACCCGTACGGCGCAGAAGGTAAGTCAAACACCCACCACACAAACAAACGACACGTACCCGACACATAACACACACACATAGGGATGCAGAAATGACTTACAATAGCAACAGCAGAACCATAGGGGCGGGATGGCTATCACCAATGCCATATACACCCATAGGGGCCTGGATGCCTACCACTACCACCACCCCTACTCATGGGGGGCTGGAGGCTTACCACTACTACCATCCCCACTCATAGGGGGATGGATGCCTACCACTACCACCACCCCTACTCAGGGGGGCTGGATGCCTACCACTACCACCACCCCTACTCATGGGGGCTGGAGGCTTACCACTACTACCATCCCCACTCATAGGGGGATGGATGCCTACCACCACCCCTACTCATGGGGGGCTGGATGCCTAAAACTACCACCACCCCTACTCAGGGGGGGCTGGATGCCTACCACTACCACCACCCCTACTCATGGGGGGCTGGAGGCTTACCACTACTACCATCCCCACTCATAGGGGGATGGATGCCTACCACTACCACCACCCCTACTCATGGGGGGCTGGATGCCTACCACTACCACCACCCCTACTCATGGGGGCTGGATGCCTACCACTACCCCCACCCCTACTCATGGGGGGCTGGATGCCTACTACTACCACCACCCCTACTCATGGGGGGCTGGATGCCTACCACTACCACCACCCCTACTCAGGGGGGGCTGGAAGCCTACCACTACCACCACCCCTACTCATGGGGGGCTGTATGCCTACCACTACCACCACCCCTACTCATGGGGGGCTGGATGCCTACCACTACCACCACCCCTACTCATGGGGGGCTGGAGGCTTACCACTACTATCATCCCCACTCATGGGGGGATGGATGCCTACCACCACCCCTACTCAGGGGGGCTGGATGCCTACCACTACCACCACCCCTACTCATGGGGGGCTGGAGGCTTACCACTACTACCAATCCCACTCATAGGGGGATGGATGCCTACCAATACCACCACCCCTACTCAGGGGGGGCTGGATGCCTACCACTACCACCACCCCTACTCATGGGGGGCTGGATGCCTACCACTACCACCACCCCTACTCATGGGGGGCTGGATGCCTACCACTACCACCACCCCTACTCATGGGGGCTGGAGGCTTACCACTACTATCATCCCCACTCATGGGGGGATGGATGCCTACCACTACCACCACCCCTACTCAGGGGGGCCGGATGCCTACCACTACCACCACCCCTACTCATGGGGGGCTGGAGGCTTACCACTACTACCATCCCCACTCATAGGGGGATGGATGCCTACCACTACCACCACCCCTACTCATGGGGGGCTGGATGCCTACCACTACCACCACCCCTACTCATGGGGGGCTGGATGCCTACCACTACCACCACCCCTACTCATAGGATGGGCAATGCATGACACAACCAGCATACTGCATCATAAGGAATGTAAGAAAAACACATCCCCCCAACACCATGACAAGCGTGTGTAGACTGTGTCATATGCCTACAACACTGAACATGAAATTGAACATACAATGTGACCCCTATCACATGTGTCACACATAAATGTGTCTGGTATCCACAATGCAAGCAGACCATGACCACTGTGGCAATGGGGTCTAACACCCCATCATCACAGTGGCCAAAAGGCAAGTGTGGGGCCCATAGCTGAAGCACATTTTGAACATTGTGACAATGGGGCCTAACCCCCCATCATCACAGTGATCAAAAGGCAAGTGTGGGGCCCATAGCTGAAGCACATTTTGAACATTGTGACAATGGGGCCTAACCCCCCATCATCTCAGTGATCAAAAGGCAAGTGTGGGGCCCATAGTTGAAGCACATTTTGAACATTGTGACAATGGGGCCTAACCCCCATCATCACAGTGATCAAAAGGCAAGTGTGGGGCCCATGGCTGAAGCACATTTTGAACATTGTGACAATGGGGCCTAACCCCCATCATCACAGTGATCAAAAGGCAAGTGTGGGGCCCATAGCTGAAGCACATTTTGAACATTGTGACAATGGGGCCTAACACCCCATCATCACAGTGACCAAATTGTAAGTGTTGTGATTGCGAAAGCTGGAAATTCCAAACAGCATGGATTATCCCAGGTCACAGACCAACAAACACATCAGTAACATAGTAGTGCTTGTGTCCCATAGCAACATAGATTGGGTGATGCAAACAGTGCAGTGCAAATAAGACATACCTTTGGCCATGTGCAGACAAACATCACCCATGGAGGCTGACACTGTAAACATTCATCAATAACACAATGACAGAAGTGACCATCATAATGCAGAACCACATATCTGCACCAATGTGCACACAAATGTAGATATCCTGTGGAGACTGTAGATGTGAGGTGAACAAATACCATACCATGGCAGCAATGGGACATACAAACCATGATAACTGTGCTGACTGATGACCTAGGAGTCCCAGGGACAGCAGGGGAAACCCACCAAACAACATACAGCCAATGCCACACTAAAGATATGCCAATGCAGTGGTGCTGATGCACAAACACAAACAGGCAGCCCCACACTGCATATCAAACACAACAGGTGAGGGGGGGGGGTGTGCCAGTGTCCCCAGGTAACCACACAACACATGAGGAGGCCTGAATCTCAATTACACAGATGTGCATACAGTGCCACACAAAAGTAACTCATGGATCCCAATACCCTATGTGGGCAATCAGGCATTGTTAGATGAGAGGGAGCCCAAATTACACATGTCACACTAGCCTGTAGGAACAGCAACTAACACAGCAAGACACAGACCCACCACAGCACTACCCCAGGGGTCCCCACATTGTGGTGACACTGGCCTGCATGATAATCCCACTGTGATGACAAAGCTAGATGTCGTTCACACAGTGAGCCACAGTCATGTGTCCTGAGCAACAAACTACCATCACACCTACACAAGCCCAAATCAATCAGCACGGCCTGTCAGCCAAGGCCAATATGGAGGCAGGGGTCTAGCCGTGAAACAACTCTCATCTGCACACACTCAACACCACACACCTTGATCTCCACCAATGTGCAGCAGTGAAGCTCACATGTACAGGTGACATTGCACATGCACCCATGACAATCCCAGGGGTGGTGGTGGGAACTAAGGTGCAGAAACAAGACTCGTGAATGTCTGACACACTGCACAGTACGCCGTACATGGGCATGACGTCAATACCACACCAACCAATGGGATCCCGGCCACAGTCACACACCAATGAAGAAGCCAAGGTCACCCACAAAGAACACACATAGACAACTTACAACATTGCAGCTCTGACCCTGAGGAGTGGCAGCAGTCACACACACAACGTGTCACAATCACTGAAAGCTAACACAAACTGTAAATTACATTACAGGTGTAACCAACAAGTGCCAAGGGGAATCCTGACTGTGGCTCATCTGCGTTTGCACACAAACTCAGCCCTGACAGCAAACACACCTATGGGTGACACCCTGATGACCAGTAATGTGCCATGCACCCACATCCCAGAGAAGCCAGGGAGAAGACTTTGGGGAACATATGTCAACTCAGCAAGCATCACAAACAGGAACATCACTAGGGATCCCAGCCAGCCTAGCAAAATGGAAGTGAACACACACAGACATGCTCACACAACACACACCTTGTGCTCAGGCAATGTCACAGAATTACACACTGCCATGAGGGGACTCCACTCCTGTGTAAGGAAAGCTGTGCCATACATTGTCTCAGTAGAGCTCTATCATGTCAGCAGAACACTTGGTCACTCAGTCAACAAATAGCACAAAATGAAGGCTACCGTCATATCAGCCTGGTCATGGGAGTGTCACCGAAGTCATCAGCACAGATCCAACACACATGTATAGCAAGTTGCACTGATAACACAGATGAGTCCTTCCCCATTGATGCCCAAACTTGCATGTCCAGTGGAGATGGTCACACCGTCAGGGAAATAGACAAATTGAACAATGGCAAGCACAACAGATGTGCAGGGGTGTAAGCCACAGATGTGATATTGCAAATAAAAGTAGGAAATCCCATTGCCAAATCTCGAAAATATGGCACCCTCATATTGCTGCAAAGGATGACATGGATACACACCAGGATAGGACACATTCCCCCTGGACCACATGGGGTCCTGCACAGTAACACTTCATTATCCTGAGATCAAAAAGTACCATCACTGCAGCAAGGGCATGGTTAGCATCATCAACATCATGTACATCAGAAGCAAAACCACTAGAGAACAGAAAGTAGCTTTATTCAGCATATGTGGCTATACAATTGAAAGTCCTGAAAAATAACCAAGGCCAATGGCCAGTCCATTAACAAAGTCAAAACAGGGTGACAGTGGCAGATGTCACCCTTTGCATGCCTGCACTGCTACACACCAGGGACATTCCCCTCGGAGGGGCATACGGGGGGCAGGCCAGGCACCGCAGGGACAGGATCAGGGCTCACCAGAAGGAGGCAGGGAAGGGGTGGTGGGTGCTGGAGAGTCACTGACAACTGCAGTGGAGGTGTCTGACATGGTGTGTGCCGGAACAACTGGGGGCATGAGTCAGATGGTGTGGGTGCCGGCACGACTGCAGTGGGCCGTGCAGATGGAGTGGACAGGTTCCCCACTGCAGTGCCCAAGTCAGACAGGGTGGTAGTGGACTCCACTGCAGTGCCTATCTCCAGGGGAGTAGAATGGGGTTCAGGTAAGGTGGGCAGGACAGAGGGGAGGACACGGCCTCCACACCAGTGGCACAAACATGCGCAGCGGGGGTGTGGTGCTGGAGGAGCAAGTGGTAGGGGGAGAAGGCCAGATCATTTTGGGGATGGTGTATCTGTGGGTGGGGGAACCTGGGGCAGGGTGTGGTGGGGGAACCTGTGGAGTGGGGGCCTGAGGGATGGAGGAAGGAGACTTGGTGGTTGAGCTGCAGGGTGGCGGCGGGGTCTTGCTCTTCCGACTCCGGGGGACTTGCGGATGGGGGCCTCAGTCTGTCTGCGCCTGGGGGAGGGTGTCCGGGGGTGAGGGGCACTCCCTCTGTGTGGGTGGACCTCCTGTTCCCCCTGTATGCTGGATCAGCTGGATCGGAGGGGAAGAGGCCGAGGTCACAGAGGAAGAGCCGCTGTGTAGGTGGGGTTGCAGGTGAGGCAAGGGAAGGGGCCTTGGAGGGAGAGGTATCTGAGGACTGCGGAGTGACTGTGGATGCCTGTGTGTGTGTCTGTTCCCCATCCCCTGTGGGTGTGCTATCAGTCCCCTGAGGATGCCTGCGTGCACGTTTTGTCTTTGTAGTGGGTGTGTCTGTGCTGCTCGTGTCTGTGTGTTTGGGTGATTGTGCAGGTGTGCATGTGCTTGGGACAGGTAGGGTGCCAGGAAGTGTGGATGGGGCAGAGGTAGGAGGGGTGAGGGACTGTTGGAGGAGGGACACTGCTGCCATCAGTGAGGAGTCCATGGACCTATTGCTCCTCTGTAGGGCAGACATGCCCGATGAGATGCCCTCCATGAACGACACCAGCTGAGTCAACAGAGTGGTGTGGGCATGGAGGACACTCAGCATTGCTGTCTGCCCTACATGGAGCTGGCGAAGTAGGTACACAGACTCCTCACTCAGGGCAGCAGGGGACACAGGGGCAGGGGGTGCGGTGCCTGGCACGAAGGAGACACGCTCCCGAACACGGGAGCCTCCACGGACCTCTGGAATGGGAGCCGATGGGAGGGCGGTGGTGGTGGTGGTGGCAGGGACAGCAATACTAGCTGGGGTGTGGTGGCTGCTGACCCCGCCTCCACAAGGGAGTCATCCTCCGAGCTGCTGTGGTCCTCAGCTGAGGTGGATGCTGCTGAGGACTCCTCGGTGTGGCTCCCCTCGCTCTCCGTGCCACTGGGTCCCTCCGACCACTCATCGGCTGCTGACCCAGTCTGGCTCTGCTGCTCCTCCTGGTCCGTGGAGCTGTCCCCTCCTGTGGCCATGGATGTATCTGCAAACAAGTAGGGAAACAGACAAACATCAGTCACCTGCACTGACCGCACACACCACAGTAAGTACAGCACATAACAGAGCAAGCCCTGGCATCCTTAGTTGAACATTGCCCAAACTGCCCAAACAGAGTAGGAGAAGCCAATTGTCAGTCTGATGGTCAACCATGGCACTCACATCCCTCCTGGCCTTGCACCCATCTGTCTGGTGACTGTCGGATGGCAATACCCCAGTGTGGACAAAAGCACCACCTACACAGTAGTTGGACAGTGCAGAGAACACGGTGAAGTATGTGAACATGCACACATCACAACTCTTGCCACTGAGGCAGTACAGGGGTCCATATAAAGGGATGGCAGAGTCCAAATTGAAATGCATGTGATGCATACCAGCACCAGACACCATGATGCACCCATGTCCTGATAGTCAATGCCACAATGGGGTGCATGTAGCACATGTCACTCCCCTGCAAGATCACTCTTAGGAAGTTTAATGCCATGGCACAGGCATGCCTGCAAAGTCAGACATCACTGTCTCCAGTCACATGGGCAGGCAGCCAGCCAATAACAGTCTGCACTGTGTCACAATCCTAGGCCATGGGGAATGCAAGTCCTGTAGCTGACAAGTGCACATGTCCATCCCCCACAAACCACATCATCTGAACTCTTATTTGTCCACGTCAAACCAATTGGACATATGGGAGACATGAAACACAACCCTCGGAACCTGAGCACCTCACAATCTGCTGTGAATGGGAAACAGCTGCCTGGACTTCACATTCGCATACCCCAGTCTGCACAGACTAGTGATCAAACACCTATATGTCACACAAGTATCGTCTCATATGGTCACATCCCCGGTGGCATGCTGAGCCCTAACCGATAAACACCCCAGTAGTCCTAACAACCAAGCCACAGCACAATGACACAGAGGCAGACACCTGAGGGAACATTCCACTGGGTACAACGTGTCAGCTGATACACGGGAGTGGGAGTACAGAGTGTATTGTATGGCCTGGAGTAGGCATGACTGTCCTGCTCCACGTGAAAGAGGGATGAGCCCTGGACAGTAGGCAGGTGGCCAAGTATGTGTGACACACTTGATATACATACTCCTGAGGCCCAGACATTGTTCCCACCTGCAGCATGGGTGTGTGCCAAATACCCCAGGCACATGTGGTGATTCAGATCAGCAATTGGACCACATATCAAAGTTACACGCAGATTAGATGTCATAACTCAGGCATTGTGTAAGCAATGGACCCACCCATGAAGCCCACAACAAAGTTACGGGAACAAATGCTGACCCCCACCTTGAGCTAAGCAAAATGTAAGAACACAGTACCCAAATGACACAACTTCCTGACTGCAAGGGCCACACCTGGGTATCAGATGAGGAGTGGGCATGTCACAATTGAGGGACATGGGTCCTGGACCACAAGACTGATGTACTGTGGAAGGTTAACCAGGCCAGAGAAGGGCACATAGCATGTCAGACAAAGTTCACAGTGCAGTCATGGACTCACCCCTCCTTGCTGCTGTCTGGCCTTCAGTTGCCCATCCAGATCAGGGAAGACCACCGCCAGGATCCTGAGCATGTGGGGGGTCAGGGTCCGGTGTCCGCCCCTCCTGCGAGGAGGCGACAGCTTCATCTGGACCCTTGCGATCCTCCGGGTCCAGCCCCGAAGGTCCTGCCACCTCTTCTGTCAGTTGCGGATCCTGCGCCTGTAGACCCCCACGGATCTCACTGCCCGGGCGATGTCCAGCCAGATTTCCTGCTTCTGGGGGGCATCAACCTGTGAGGATGACAAAGTGTAAAGGACATCACTACACATGCAACATATCCGTGCATCACACATATGGATATACATGTCTCAATCACAGGGGCACATGATGTACACAGGCAGAGCAGCGATGGCTATGAACAGTTTGCCAGCAGTTACTACATGGTATCATTGCCTGGGAAGTAAAACCTTGTTGGAATGCACTGTTACTGCACTATACCTGTCCAGTGCATGTAACTACACACTATGGGGGGGTGACAACTACTCAGTGAGCATGCTAGCCAGTGGCGTGCACACTGTAAGTCTTGCTAGTCAGACAACATGCACATTCAGTAAGGCAGTGGACAGCACTCTCACCTGCTCCCCTGCTTTCCCATACAGCTTGCTGTACTGTGGAAGGAGGCTGTCCAGCAGGGCCTGGTTCTCCTCAGTGCTGAAGGCTGGGGCTCTCTCCACAGTACGTGCCATTGCAGGATCCAGAGGATGCAGAGACAGCAGCAGTGGTGGTGGCAGATGTCGTCCTGGAGCATGTAGTGCAGGCAAGTGAGCTCTCAGGGCTACAGCCAGCATTATATGTGTGCTGCTGAGGCAGTTACTGTCCCATGTGTCCAAAGTGATAGGTCCAAGTCGTTTGCATCTTCTGAATCGGGCCAATCCATGGAATTGCACCACTTACACACGCCCACAGCATCCTTCAAAAGTTCAACTTCATGAGACCCATGATTTTGCAACATTGTTGTGGGTGGCCAACTGAATTCACAGCATCAGACTTGTTAAAGCTTCGAAAACGCGTCCGTTGCCATGCCAACCCATAGCCAATGCGTGCGCACCGATCGGTCCATTGCTGTACAACACGTATTTCGGAAAAACAACGCGTACCTGCTCACAACATATGCAATGGCCAACCCGTGCGCACCGATCGGTCCATTGCTGTACAACGCGTACCCGCTCACATCATATGCAATGGCCAAGCCGTGCGCACCGATCGGTCCATTGCTGTACAACTCGTACCCGCTCACATCATATGCAATGGCCAAGCCGTGCACACCGATCGGTCCATTGCTGTACAACCGTACCCGCTCACATCATATTCAATGGCCAAGCCGTGCGCACCGATCGGTCCATTGCTGTACAACGCGTATTTCGAAATACAACGCTGTACTCCGCCACATCATATGCAATGGCCAAGCCGTGTGCACCGATCGGTCCATTGCTGTACAACGCGTATTTCGAAATACAACGCTGCACTCGCCACATCATATGCAATGGCCAAGCCGTGCGCACCGATCGGTCCATTGCTGTACAGCGCGCACCCGCTCACATCATATGCAATGGCCAAGCCGTACGCACCGATCGGTCCATTGCTGTACAACTCGTACCCGCTCACATCATATGCAATGGCCAAGCCGTGCGCACCAATCGGTCCATTGCTGTACAACGCGTATTTCGAAAAACAACGCGTACCCGCTCACAACATATGCAATGGCCAAGCCGTGCGCACCGATCGGTCCATTGCTGTACAACGCGTACCCGCTCACATCATATGCAATGGCCAAGCCGTGCGCACCGATTGGTCCATTGCTGTACAACGCGTACCCGCTCACATCATATGCAATGGCCAAGCTGTGCGCACCGATCGGTCCATTGCTGTACAACGCGTCCCTGTACAAGTCACTGGCATATGTCACCATGCCTGTCACAGGTGAACGTATGCCAGCTACATTTACTTTCCAGGGACTCAGGGGCACACCTACAACACCACAGCCTGTCCACACTGTATCCTAAGGCATGTAAGGCTGCATTACCATCTCTGTGTATGGGGGTCAACATGTGTTTGTTTGGGTGGGACTTGGGGGCAGCCACTCCCAGGCTGTGCACGTGTTCATGGGGACAGAATCCTTGGTGTGTTGTGCACATGACCACTGTGATGTGCAACTGTTCATTTCAGAGCATGTGGCATGGTCACATTTCCAGGTTGGGTATGTGTATGTCATGTCACATACCCCTGAGTCCCATGTTGGACGGTATGTACGTCACAGGGTGGCCCATTGCCACGATAGTGATGGCCCTCCACAGTCTGTGTGCATGTTGTGTTTCAGATGTCTCTGATTCCATGTGCACCATAGGAGACAGTCTCCACATCCACGTTGTTTGTGCACGGACTTTGATGTTGTGCGTGTGTGTGTGTCACAGACGTCCATGTCTGTCGTGCAGAGGCAACAGGGACCACTACCTGTGGGGGTCATGGTTGTTTTGCTGTGGTGTATTCATGATACGCAATGTCATGCCAGTGTCCATGTGGCAATACAGGGTCCCTGGGAATCTACCTGTCAATGAGCTGTGATGCCTGGGGCACATCTGTCCTCACATGTCACTGTGATGTGTGTTTGGAACGTGACAGCAGTACATGTGTACTGTGACACAGCCTAATGATATCCCATAGTACAACCTGGGACTTGTTGACAACACATGTTGAACTGTGATGTTAGATGTCGGCCATGTGGGTGCCATACATGTCCTTACAGAACGGCACACACATCATGTACTTGTGTCTCGTAATGATGTATAATGTGATATTGAGTATGGTCTATGCCACATATGTGGGGTGACTGACAATCTTTCTTTCTTCACCTATGCACTGCAGGGCACCAGCTGTCCATAGACCATTCCCTGACCTTGCAACCATGGTTGAACGGGACTGCATCCGACAGTACCGCTTCACCAGGCCGCTGATTGAGGAATTGACGGTGCGGTTGGCCCCACATTTGCAACCTGGCCGGCCATACCCTACAGCCCTGACCCTCAAGGTGAAGGTGATGGCAGCCCTACACTTCTTTGCCACTGGTACCTTTCAATACACTGTGGCGTCTGCTGGTGGGATGTCACAGACCATGTTCAGCCGTGTGCTACGCGATGTTTTGGAGGCTATGTTGAGATACCTGAACCAGTACATCTATTTCCCTAAACGTCAACAACTCACTGACGTCAAGAGTGACTTCTATGCCCTGGGGAGGATGCCGCATGTCATTGGCTCCATTGATGGGACACATGTGGCTTTGGTACCACCACAGGCACATGAGCAGGCATACAGGAACCGAAAACATTACCATTCGGTCAATGCTCTGGTGGTATGTCTTGCAGATATGTGCATCTCACACGTGTGTGCCCGTTTCCCCGGTTCTGCACACGATGCCTACGTGATGAGGAGTAGTAGCATCCCGAGGATGATGTCACAGATGCGGAACCAGCGTGCCTGGCTTGTCGGTGTGTACTGACTTTGTACCATTGTGTGTGTTCTGCAATGTAGTATTCCACCATCTTTTCAAACTCAGCTAATGTGCAATTGTCTGTATGTAGGTGACTCCGGATACCCCAACATGCCGTGGTTGCTGACGCCCCTCAGGAACCCTGTGACACCAGCACAGATGCGCTACAATGAGGCACATGGTCGGACCAGGAGAGTGATCGAGCGGACATTTGGTCTGCTGAAGAGCCGCTTTCGCTGCCTGGACAAGACAGGAGGGGCCCTCCCATATGCCCCAGCAAAAGTGTGCAAGATTGTCATCGTCTGCTGCATGCTACACAACCTGGCAGTGCGGAAGGAGTTGCCTCTCATCCTGGATGACGATGACCAACATCCGCCACCTGTGGAGGATCCTGGCCTGGGCCATGATGCCAGTGATGGTGATGATGATGATGGTGATGTCTGCACACAGCTCATCACCAACTTCTTCAGCTGAATGTGAGTATCCAGAGATGTCATGTCAATGATGTGGGTTTGCGTGATATCTGTTGGTGGTGCTCTGGTGCTGTTTGAGTGTGGCCATGTGCTACTTAACTGTATGCGTGCAGCGATGTGTCCTTACAGGTAGTCTGTACTCCCCAACAGTGTTGACATGCTAACTTGGTTTTGTGTAGGTATCTTGTGACATGTATTGGGCATGAGTTTTGCAGTTCTGTCATGTTCTTCTGTGCTTTTGACTGTGTGTCATGTCTGTCCTTCACAGGGTACTTTCAGAGTTGTTTGCTCAACTGTGATCCCCCGACACCATGAATCAACTTCCAGGGTGGAAGCTGTTGTTTCCCTACAGGTGATGTGCCACACACCCCTGGACCTTCTTTCTTCTACACTTGTTGACTGTGTGGCCACTGCCACGTGGGATTACCTTGCATCTGTGGTGGACACAACATGTTGCAAATGTGTAATAAACCTGTGCTTCACTTTGTGATGTGCGTTGTCTGTGGTCACACATCTGACTGACATTTGCTTACTGCACCTGTGGGCTAGTTAACACAGACTCTGAATAGGTGTGGTGTCTGTGCATTCCACTGTATTTCCTGGCAACATCAGTGTAGGCGATGATTCAGATGGCCCTGGTGTGTATGTGTCGTGTAGCCCTAGTGGTGTGTCTCCCTCATATGTGTCACGTTGCCATGACTCACATGATGGTGTAGAACTTGCTGTAGCAGTTAGCATGCACAGTGTCATTTTGCAGATCACCATCTCCATGACAGAAACCACGTTGGAATCACAACAGAGGCAAGTATGGTGTATTAGTGAGTTTATTTACATACATGTGTGGGGATAGTGCACAGGATGGTGGGTGCTGTACATTGGGTTCGGAATCCAAAGTTCCCAGATGAGTAGGAAGTCTTGGTAGCAGAAATGTCCAGCGTAAAGTCCACAGTCATGTGATACATTGGTCCAACTTAAACTCCCCATGTCATGTGGGGGAGTTGGGTTGCATTCGACAGGGTGAACAGTTTGCACACAAAGGAGAATGTCCAGAACAGGTTTTGGGTTCCTGGGGGATGTGCGTGGCCATCAGCCTCTCAGTTTTCCTTCCTCAGATAACCCCTCTTCTTTGGGGGGGACCCTCACGTGCAGGCTGCTGCGGTGCAGAGGACTCTCCGCCAGAGTCATCCTCCCTCCCTGTGGCAGTGTCAGTTGTTGCAGCACCAGATGTTGTGGGCACACAGGGAGGTGTGGCCATGTTGGTGCTCATCTGGCGGAGGCATGTCAATATGTCCCTATGCACCGCTGTAAGTTCTTGCAATGTGTCCCACTTGGACTCCATGCGAGACATGTGTGTCTCCACACGGGACATGTGTGAGTCCAAGCGGGCATGATGGGCAGCCTGCTGCTGTTGTATGTCCTTGAGGATCCCCACTACCTGGCTGACCTCTCCGGTGCTAGTCTGGAACGCATCAGCAATGCGTACCAGTTGGGGGTCATCATGCAGTCCAGACCCCGTGGCAAACAGCGACCTATGTCTACCACCCCTGGCGACACGTGCAGGACCTGCGGTGGCACGCACAGGTGACCCTAGGCCCCCTTGGCGGTTGTTACTGGTGTTGTTGTCCATTGCTCCCCGGTGGGCCTGGGTCCCTGTGCTGTTGTCATCGGTGCACCTTGGTCTGTCCGTGTCGGCGGGGGTGGTCTGTGTGTTGGCAGTTGTTGGAGGGGTGGGTACAGGGGGTACAGATGTTGGTCCTGCTGGTGCTGCATGATGACTCTCACCGGAGGGTCCAGGTAGTTCTTCGCCATCTGAGGTGGGCAGAGGCTGTTCCACACCAGTGAGCTCAGTGTCCCCCGGAGCCTGGGACAGGGACTCCTCCTCATCTGCTGCTGTGTCCCCATCATCACCTGTTTTTGGAAGAGACACACAATGTATGTTATGTTTCTACAGGCATCAATGGTTCACACACCTGACAGATGTGACTGTACCTCTGGATGCGGGCCTGTACATTGCATTGTCCTAAGTTGTCAGAGTCAGAGGTTGATATTGGGGTTGCACATTGTCCTGCCAACCTGAAGCATTTCAATGTGAATGTTGAGGTGTGTGCATGGCCAGCATTGATTGTATTTGGTAGACATCCGGCCCTCCTTCTCCCCCCAGCCCAGTTATCCCACCATGAAGCATGCCACCCTTGCAGTGTGTGGAGGTTGACTCTCAGGATGTCAGTCAGTGGTGTCCTGTTGTTGGTTGGTGCACAGTTCCCAGCAGGGCCTGGTACTCCCCACAACAGAGGACCATTGTCAGACATCTTAGAAGTGGCTTTTCACTCCCTGTGAGGTGTGCATGCTTCAGTGTGAGCTTGCTGGGCCATGTGGGTGGGGGATGTTGGGCTGTGACTTCCACTCCCATCATGCTATTGCCTACACCCCCCTTCCCAGCTTGCCCATACTTCCTTCCTTTTGACTCTGCTTCCCTGTGCGGGTAGTGTGCCTGTTCTGACAGGATGGCTGAGAGTGTTGTCCTGGCGTTAATTTGGCAACAAGTCCCAAAAGTGTCCCTGTGCTTCACACAGCATAACCCATGGTGGTGGTTCTTTGTGGGATATTTAATGAAAGTGTGAGGCATTGCATTCTCCCAGGTGAGTTGTGTGGAGTTTGTGTTAAGGGTGTGTGTGAGAAAAGCTGCTTGTAACTATGGTCAGAGCTGTCAGTCCTCCTTCCCACCCAGCCAGATATCCCACCATGGAACGTGCTTCCATTGCAGGGAGTGCAAGTTGTCTTTGAGGATGTCAGTCAGTGGTGTCCTGCTGTTGGTTGGTGCACAGTTCCCAGCAGGGCCTTGTGCTCCCCACAGCAGTACCCAGTGTCAGCCATCTTGTCAGTTGTTTTCCACTCCCTGTGATGTGAGCATGGTTCAGAGTGGTGTTGATGGGCCAATTGTGAGGGTGAGCAATATCTGTGCCTACAACTCCCATCATGCCATTGCCTACACCCCCTTCCCAGCATGCCCATACTTCCTTCCTTTTCAGTGGACTTCACTGTGTGTGAGTGTGACAGCAATGGCAAGATGGCTGACAGTGTGGTCCTGTTGTTTGTTGGTGCACAGTTCCCAACAGGGCCTTGTGCTCCCCACAGCAGTACCCAGTGCCAGCCATCTTGTCAGTTGTTTTCCACTCCCTGTGATGTGAGCATGGTTTAGAGTGGTGTTGATGGCCCAATTGTGAGGGTGAGCAATATCTGTGCCTACAACTCCTACCATGCCATTGCCTACACCCCCCTTCTCAGCATGCCCATACTTCCTTCCTTTTCAGTGGACTTCACTGTGTGTGAGTGTGACAGCAATGGCAAGATGGCTGACAGTGTGGTCCTGTTGTTTGTTGGTGCACAGTTCCCAACAGGGCCTTGTGCTCCCCACAGCAGAACCCAGTGTCAGCCACCTTGTCAGTTGTTTTCCACTCCCTGTGATGTGAGCATGGTTCAGAGTGGTGTTGATGGGCCAATTGTGAGGGTGAGCAATATCTGTGCCTCCAACTCCCATCATGCCATTGCCTACACCCCCCTTCCCAGCATGCCCATGCTGCCTTCCTTTTTAGTGGACTTCGCTGTGTGTGAGTGTGACAGCAATGGCAAGATGGCTGACAGTGTGGTCCTGTTGTTTGTTGGTGCACAGTTCCCAACAGGGCCTTGTGCTCCCCACAGCAGTACCCAGAGTCAGCCATCTTGTCAGTTGTTTTCCACTCCCTGTGATGTGAGCATGGTTCAGAGTGGTGTTGATGGGCCAATTGTGAGGGTGAGCAATATCTGTGCCTACAACTCCCATCATGCCATTGCCTACACCCCCCTTCCCAGCATGCCCATACTTCCTTCCTTTTCAGTGGACTTCACTGTGTGTGAGTGTGACAGCAATGGCAAGATGGCTGACAGTGTGGTCCTGTTGTTTGTTGGTGCACAGTTCCCAACAGGGCCTTGTGCTCCCCACAGCAGTACCCAGTGTCAGCCATCTTGTCAGTTGTTTTCCACTCCCTGTGATGTGAGCATGGTTCAGAATGGTGTTGATGGGCCAATTGTGAAGGTGAGCAATATCTGTGCCTACAACTCCCATCATGCCATTGCCTACACCCCCCTTCCCAGCATGCCCATACTTCCTTCCTTTTGACTCTGCTTCCCTGTGGGGGTAGTGTGCCTGTGCTGACAGGATGGCTGAGAGTGTTGTCCTGGCGTTAGTTTGGCTACAAGTCCCAAAAGTGTCCCTGTGCTTCACACAGCATAACCCATGGTGGTGGTTCTTTGTGGGATATTTAATGAAAGTGTGATGCATTGCATTCTCCCAGGTGAGTTGTGTGGAGTTTGTGTTAAGGGTGTGTGTGAGAAAAGCGGCTTGTAACTATGGTCAGAGCTGTCAGTCCTCCTTCCCACCCAGCCAGATATCCCACCATGGAACGTGCTTCCATTGCAGGGAGTGCAAGTTGTCTTTCAGGATGTCAGTCAGTGGTGTCCTGCTGTTGGTTGGTGCCCAGTTCCCAGCAGGGCCTTGTGCTCCCCACAGCAGTACCCAGTGTCAGCCATCTTGTCAGTTATTTTCCACTCCCTGTGATGTGAGCATGGTTCAGAGTGGTGTTGATGGGCCAATTGTGAGGGTGAGCAGTATCTGTGCCTACAACTCCCATCATGCTATTGGCTACACTGACTTGACCAGCATACACGGAATTCCTTCCTTTCAGTGTGCTTCCCTGTGAGGTGGTGTTCTGGTGGTGGCTACATATCTGACTGTGTTTGTTGGTTAGATTTGTGCAACTGCCTAGCTGTATTTGTTGTTGGGTTTGTACATGTCATGACACAGTTACATATCACTATGAGATGGCATGTATTGTGTTTATCTGACTGACATACACATCTTGGGATGATTATCTTTTGGTTGGTGTGGATTTGCTAAGGGTGCATGGTTTGACTATCCCCTTGACAGTGATGTGTGTGTATTGTCACACAATATTGTATATATTTGTTGTGTACTCACCAGGCTCTGGGATGTTTGATAGTCCATATACGCTCACTGGTGGTAGGATGGCCCGCACCTTCTCCTCCCAGGGCCTGAGGTATACTGGTTTGGCAGGAGGGCCACTGCCGGTGTATTGGCTCAAGGCGTAGTCCTTCTTCAGTAGGTCCTTGACCCTCCTGCGCACATCATACCACCTGTTCTGGATGTCTTCCTTTGTGCGCAAACATGGTGATTGTGCGTTCACCCTGTCGACGATCCTCTCCCACATCTTGGTTTTCTGCGACATGGGGGTCTGTTGTACCAATGTACCAAACAGCTGTGGCTCTACCCTGAGGATCTCATCTACCAGGACTTCCAATTCACTGTCTAGGAATTTTGGATTCTTCTTTGGGGGCGTTGTGATGGGTGGTGGTGGTGATTGATGTATGTGTGGGTGTGCAAGTGAGGGTGTGTGAGTGTAGGTTTTGCTGGGTGTATGTGAGGGTGCTATTTGTTGAGGTGCTGATGGTGTGTGGCTTGTGTGATGGATGAGCTGTGAGTGTCTGTGGTTGCTGTCTGAGGGTGTTCTGTGCTGGCAGGTCAGTTGAATTTGCAAAGGATCATGGTCAGGATTTGTGGGCTTTATATGGGTGGAGTTGTGGGTGTGTCTTTGTTCCATGTCCCCCCTAGTATTTATTGGCTTTGTAATTGCTTGTTTGGCCCTTTTTTTGTATTTTTCCTTAGTAGTTTTTGTGCATGTAGGAGACGTTCTTCTGACCGAGTAGGACGCTGCAGTTGTCTCGTGCGAGCTTCTCCGAGTCGTTCACGCTGTGTTTCTGCTGTGTTTCATGTGCGGCGTACGCGTCGGTCGCTGGGTTTTGGGTTGCTTCGGCTCGATTTTGTATGTGTATCGGTCGTACGGCTTGGGCTCCGTGCGACTCGGTCTGGTTTTCCACGCATTGCATCGTACTGCGTGGGTCAAAGTTCGCGGGTACGTTTCGTTCGGGTTCATTCCTGGTTCGTGTCGGTCGGTTCGATTCGGGTGGTTTTCCGTCCTGATAGCTGTTTTCCGTGCGGTTGGGTCGTACGGCTTGTGTTCCGTACGAATCAGTCGTGATTCACATGCATTTCATCGTACTACGCTGGTCGGGCAGCGGCGGTACGTGTTGGTCGGACTAAATTCCCGAACCGAGTCGGTCGGTACGTTTTCTGGCCCGAATCGGAATCGGCCCCTGTGTGTCCATAGCACTTGTAGTGGTTTCGAGGTGGCTGGTTCCGAATTTCCTGTCCCCCACCTCTCCTGGAGCTGGTTACTCATCGATGCATAGAGCAAATACACACTCAGCCACAGCTTGGTGGTCTCTTGCAGAGCAGGAAAAGGATACAAAGTTCCTTTGTGGAACAGATCTCTCCATATAGTGATGTCTGCCTCAGTCCAGATGCGCATATCATGTAAGACAGCCAGTATCAAACTTTATGGAAGGAACCAAAGGGGTAACTCTGGAGTGTACTCTGGCTTTCTGGGGGCACCCTGCATGTGTTTCTTCCAGCAGTACAGACCCACTCGAAGCAGCAGATCGGTGGTGGTTCACTTCTCGCCCGCTCCCTTCTGCAGCGTCAGGCCATCCAAGTGTGCTCACATAATCTTGGTCTCTGGGTCGGCAGACCCTACTATCCATCTCATTGGCCACTGCAATTGCGCTGCTGTGTCATATAGCTCATAGTTGGGTGCAACCAGGCCCCCTCCTCATCCTGGGGGGAGATTAAGGTCGGTCAGCCTCACCCTGCATCACCCATTTAGCGGAAGTTACCATCGATAATAGGGAGCGCAACTTGTTAAACAAGGGCTATTTCAGTATAAGTGGGACCGCCGAGACGTATTATAGTAACCTAGGGAGTATTAGCATCTTATAGATTGCTATGAGGCCCAATTTGGAAAATGGTAAGGCGTTCCAGAAGGGAAGGGAGTTCCTGATAGAAGTAATAGCTCGCCCTAAGTTACCCTTGAACAGGTTCTGTTCATTGTGATAGATGTGCACTCCCATGTATTTAAATATATCAGTTGCCGAATGCAGAACAGTATTTGGGGGATTCCACTGCCTGCCAGAGTCCCTGGCAGTCAATGGAAAAAGGCAGGATTTATTCCAATTCACTTTGAAGTCTGAGGCCTTGCCAAAGTCTTTAAGAGCTTCCTTCACTGCTGCGAGGATTTGTTTAGTGGCCATTCCCTCCTGCATGTATATCAGGCCATCATCAGCATATAAGGGCACCATGTGACATTCTCTGCCCATTGGGACCCCTCAGTCCCAAGCCCGGGCCCTCAGAGTGCAGACCAGAGGTTCTATAGTCAGAGCATATATAAGAGGGGAGAGTGGACACCCCTGATGCGTTCCTTTTCCAATCTGGAGATGGGATGATAAATGTCCCCTATACAGCAGACTTACCCATCGAAGGAAACCATCCCCTATGCCGAACCGCTGCAGCAATCCCCAGCATATAATGCCAGCTGAGGGTATTAAAGGCCATTTCAATATCTAGTGAGATCACCCAATGGTGCTCATGGTGCCGCCTAGCCCAATGCATGATACCAAATAAGCACCGATGATTTAAGAAAATATTACAGCCTGGAATGAAGTCATTTTGATCAGTGTGTATCAGAATCTGGATCAGGGGTAAAATGTGATTAGCCAACACTTTCCCCGAAATTTAAATAATCTAGGTTCAACAGCGATAATGGTTGATAAGAACTTACTTTTAGGGGATCTATGCCGGGTTTCGGTGAGACCACGATCAGCGCCTCACTCATTGACTTAGGAAGATGATGACCAGCGTCCCAGGCTGATTCATAGGCCTTTAATGAGTGCAACACTAGTCCCGGTTCGTAAGTGGCATACACTTTTAAGCAGGGACCATCTGGGCCAGGTTGCTTGCCTGTGGCCATTTGCGTTATTGATGTTTGTATTTCCTCCGGGCGATCAGGCCCATCTAGTGCAGCTTTCTATGCTACAGTAGGGCTGGGGAGGGGAATTACACTCAGATAATCAGCCGCTTGTTCATTCAATTCAGACCAGGTTGTCTTTGAACACCCAGTTAATTGCAGACTGCCCATTAACTACTTTTCAGGCACTGCCTCGGATCACAACCACTGGTATTCTGGGGGAATCCAATTGCAGGAGCCATGCCAAAGCACACCCTGCTTTATTGTCCTTCTCATGTTGTCAAATTGTACTCTCCCTGTGTTCAAGGCATCCAAATCTCTGTAGTGTATCACTGTACTAACTCGAAGGGAGAGATTATGTCGGGCTTGTGATGTTTCCATTGCCACACGCTCAAGTAAGCAATGCTGTCCTCCAGTGTGCCAAGGTCCCTCCTGAGTGTATGTTTCATCCCGTGGAATGTCATGATACACAAACTTTGCAGTACTACCTTAAATGCATCCCATTCTATCAATATTTTGGAAGCCATTCCGTCGTTCTCTGTAAAGTATGTCTCTATGTGGTCCCCAAGTGCAGCCCTTGTCAAATGGTTGTACAACATTCCTAGGGGCATCCTCTAAGTTGGAATAGAGGGCAAAATGTGCCCCCAGGTTATGGCTATCTTAAGTGGGTTGTGCTTGGAGGTTACCTACTAATGTCTTGCTACGATAAAACAGATCTATGTGCATGTGTAAGGTGTTCACCCAAGAATAGAATGAGCATTCCCTACCAGCTCAGTACAGGGCTCTAATTGCTACATTTGTCGCCCATTGTGATAGCACCCTTGATGCCACCAGGGAGAACGCCCCAGGCGCTGGGGGATGCGATCTGTCAATGTCAGTGTTTGGTACTGCATTGAAGTCCCCACCCCATATGCATGGTAAAGTTGGATCTGTAGGAAAAAAGGCCTTTTTGCAGATGTCCCCACTTCTGCTCTCCACCATCTTCTTCTCCAAGCTCCCCTACTGATGATCAAGACTCCACTTGGATGCTAACTCGGTCTGAGACATGCCAAGAGAAGCTAGTGAAAAGGAAGGTTCCTGAAAGCCTTAGAGTTATGGATAAAGAAGAGGAGAATGACGATGAGCCAGTCATCATGGATGTTAGCCCAACCCCAGTTGAGACTGAAGTTACCCCATCTCAACCTTCTCTAAGGGATATGGCACAAATATCACCACCACCACCGCCAGCTTCCATATGTGCAAGGCCCAGGATGCAATCTACATTTACAACCACCTCAGTAGAAGTAGGCACTGCAGAGAGGCAAACGTCAAACACCCACCTACCGCCACTTCTTCCGACATTGGCAGTCAGAAAGTGGACCTCCCCAGTTTGGGACTTCTTTTTGTCTAGAGATAAGGAGCCGAACATTGCCATATACTCCATTTGCAGAGCAAGGGTTAGTCGGGGTGAGCTTGGTACAAACTATTGTACCAGAGGCAAACAACTCATTTGAGAAAACACCACACAATCCACTGGGAGGCGCACCGTAGCAGCCAAAAAACTGCAAGTGGTGTTGGTGAAGGGGGTGAGAGCAGGGAATCTGATCCGATCACCATGGAAGGTGAAGGTGAAGAAGAGGGTGACATTTTCATTACACAAATCAGACCTGTACCCAGCTGTGCAGTAGTATTACCCACATCAGCAACATCGCAATGGCACAAGACTCAGAGTCAGGTTGAGACACCAAGGCAAGAGCATACAGTAACCACCCCGCTGAGAAGCACATTGAGCCTACCACCTTCAGCTCTCAAGAAGTCGCCTGCATCAGTGGCACCAGAAAAGAAGAAATCCAGGTTCCTATTCCTGGCATGTTTAGGCAGGAGGGGCAGTACAAACACAACCACCCAATGGCACGTTTGTACAATGGGAAGCTGGCTAAAATGTGAGTGCTGGACCTCCTCCCTTTTCCTTTTGTAGCAGGAGTGGGTTTTCTAGAATTTGTGACCACCATATGTCCAAAATGGAAGGTTTCCAGCCTGACCTATTTTGCCAGAGTTGCAGTTCCAATGCTACATCACAATGTGCTGGAATTAGTTGGACAAGCTTTGCAGCAGAGTGCTGTTCACACTATCCACCTGACGACAGAAATGTGGACCAGTTGCCAAGCCACTGATTACATGTGCATCACTGCACACTAGATCTCTTTTGTAGGGATTAGAGAAATTATATCTGCAGGTGTTGACACTGCTGAAAATTTTAATGGCGCTCGGAAGCATGCAACAGTAGCCATGTGTGCCATGGAGAAATCCCATACAGCTTCAAACATCTTGGATGACTTTAACAAAAAGGTCTTTGAATTGCTAGGACCCAGAGGGCTTAGCATTGGATTTGTTGCCACGGACAATGGCTGTGTGTTGGACTTGGCCCTTTTTGCAGGGTTGTCCCCAGACTTTTTGCTCCTTCCTCCTATTTTTTCCTGACTGGTTGTTGTTGGTTTTAGGACTCTGGACACTTTACCACTGCCATTCAGTGCTAAAGTGCATATGCTGTCTGTGTCAATTGTGAACATGATTGGTTATCCATGATTGGCATCTTTGATTTACTAGTCAGTCCCTAGTAAAGTACACTGGGTGTGCCGGGGCTGGTAAATCAACTACTACTAGTGGGCCTGCAGCACTGATTGTGCCACCCACATGAGCAGTTCTAAAACACAAACTCAGACCTGCCACTGCAGTGTCTGTGCGCAGTTGTTAACTGCCATGTCGAATTGGCAAGTGCACCCACTTGCCAGGCCCTAACCTTCCCTTTTCTTACACGCCAGTCACCCCTAAGGTAGACCCAAGGTACCCCAGTGGGCAGGGTGCAGTGTATGTGAAAGGTAGGCCATGCCCTGATGTGTGTGGCATGTCCTGATACTGACCTACTGCCAATTTAGTTTTTCACTATTGCAAGGCTATCTGTTCCCATAGGATAGGATGGGGAGTTTGCTTATAACATCTTATAAACATAACTACCCCTGGGAACAAGATAGAAAAATAAGGTTTAGGCTCTCTGAAATCAGAATTTAATAACACATTTTTTACTAAAGATGGTTTTTAAATTGTGTTTTTGAAAATGCCACTTTTAGGAAGTAGGCATTTTCTTGTTTAACCATTCTGTGTGCCTCTGCCTGTTTGTGTATTGACTGTCTGGTTTTGGAGTGACAGGGGCTGGAGAGGTGCATTCTCTCAGACAGACACCGGAGAGGGTTGATGTGTGTCCTGCCTTTCCTGAATGAGTCAGGGCTTGGCTGAATAGACCTGGGCTGCATTCAGAGTAGGGGCAGGAGTTCTCACTAGCACCTGAATAGGCCCGGTCTGCATTTAGAGTGGTGGGAGGAGATTTCCCTTGCACCTGAATAGGGCCTGACTGCCTTACACAATGCTGCCTCCACCTCCTGCCGGGCAGCTGCACCAGAGAGGACAGAACTGGTTTGGACTCGGCTCAGACACCCTTGCACAAAGAGAACAAAGACATTTTGGGGTATAAGTATTAGACCTAAAACCCCTGAACTTTAGACTACTTCTGGAATCAAGAGGAACCTTTGCCAAGGAGAAGAGCTGGAGAAACTGAGAAGAAGTACTGCCCTTGCTGTGTGTCTGGGGTTGGCATGCAGTTGCTGTTTCTTCCAAGGAAAGGAGAGGACTTTGCTGTGTGCTGTGTCCCCTGCTTGAGGAAAGTCTCCAAGGGCTTGAGTAGAGCTTGCCTACTGGTTTGAAGTCTCAGGACCACAAAGACTTCACCCCCAGCTCCCCTGAACTTCCTTGCTGGGAGTTCTGACCTGCCAGGAGTGCCTGTGACTGTGTGGGGCATCTAGAGGTTGTTTCTGCTGCTCCGAGCTGGAAAGCAACGCAGCAACAAGAAAATCGATGCATCGTTCTTGCAACAGTTTTTCCGATGCAATGCCATGGTGCGAGAAGAATCTCCCTGCACCGCCGCGCTGCTGCTGAAACTGACGCAGCGCCTGTCGCCACTGCAAGAATCGACACATCGAGGGATTGCGGCTGAAGAAACCGATGCAGCGTCGCACGACGCGCTAGCATCGTTCACCGACACATCCCGAATTTCCACGCACCGCCCTTATGCGGCAAGTGTTCCCCGATGCATTACCCGCGGATCGGAGTCATCTCAGAATCGACGCATCGCTTCCCATTACAGACCGGACCTGATGCACCGCTCCCCTGTGTCCAGCGGAACTGTCACATCGCATCCACGAAGGTCTCAGCAATCGACACATCTCTTTGTTTTTCGACGCTTCCCATCGCTGCGGCTGTTTGTCTTGGTGAATGTTGTCGCAACGACAGGTACTTTACAAGAAATCACACATCCATAGTTTTCTATAGACTCAGTTGCTAAAACCTTTTGAAAGTCATTTTTCATAATACTGGTATGTTGGATTTTTGTCGTTTTGGTCTTGTTAAGTTTAGATAAAGATACTTTATTTTTCTAAACTGGTGTGATGTCCATTTGTGGTGTTATCACTGTATTACTGTGTGTTTTGAGTACAAATACTTTACACATTGCTTTTGGGATAAGCCTGTCTGCTCGTGCCAAGCTACCAATGGGGTGAGAAGGGGTTATCTAGAGTGTGTATCCCCCTTACCCTGACTAGAAGCGAGGGCCCCTATTTGGACAAAGGTACCTACCTCTGCCAACTAGAGACCCCCATTTCTAACAATGGTGGCAGGGGTGGGATTTGAACTTGTATTTGTACTTGACCCACAGTGATTGGTGTACATCACTAGACCACTACACAACCACATACTGTGTTTTATTTTTGGTTCTATTTTTGATCTGACCCTTGAGTTATCCACGCATCAAGTCTCAGAATGGTAAAGCAGCAAGTGAGGTTGCAGATTTGGAGTTTGACTTTGAATTGTTACAAAGTTACAAGGTAGAGCAACTCAGGCAATTCTGTAAAAACTTTGGGTGTCCCATGAAGAACCACTCTAGAAAAGAGGAGCTACAGAAGGCCTTAGCGGCCTGGTGGGAGGCCAGAGAAGCTGGGGAGACAGATGATGCAGATGTGGATGGGGGTGTGCCAGAAGGTCGTTTCAGATCCCAGGATTTGCCTGTTGGGAGAGCAGCCTCTAAGGCTGGCAGCAATCATTCTTCCAGAAATTGTTCTCCAGAGGATTTGGAGGAAAGGCAAAGGGTCAGAGATCATGACTTAGAGGTCATGAGAATAAAGGCAGAGGAGAGAAGGAATGCTTATGCCTTGGAAGAGAAGAAATTGATCTTGGCACATGAACTGAGAATGAGAGAGCTTGATGAGGAGCTCAGAAGGCTTGAGGCCATGAGTGTCTTTGCTAAGAAAAAGGAAATGTGTGTAGCTTATGAAGTGAGCTTGGCTGGGTTGGAGGTGGAGACCATCTCAGATGGCAGCAAAAATGTAGTGTCTAGTGCTGAGGGAGAAGTACACACACCCAGAGATGTGGTGCCTGACTTGAAGGAGGCGGTTGACATACACCAAGGGGTTCAGGGTTATGAGGTAGCTCCAGTGGTGTGCAGTGTCCCTGAGGTGGATTGGGGAACTGGCACAGGGGTTCATATTCCTAGTGGTAGGAGGGAAACTCTACTGACTCTAGATGAGAGGTGCAGGGAGAGGGGTTCCCCCATGGTAGAAGCCTTGGTGTGTGAATGTGGAGACCGCCCAGAAGAGTGTGGGTTGAGTGACAGAGACAGTCAGACACTATCTTGCCAATCTCAAGAGAGTGGTGTGGGGTACTTGTGTGAGGCACTGCATGGTGAGGCAAAGGATAGCTTGGTTAACACATGTGTGGGGCTGTGTGATTCAATTGTTGGAGATCATATTTTAAGTTCCTGTTTTCCAGAGCAATGCCAACAGCCGGTGGAGTGTGAGTTCTCTGACCCCAGGGAGCTTGCACTGGCGGCAGACCTTTTGGTGGATTCCAGAGGGTCTGAAGAAACTTTTGAGAGTGATCCCGAAGGGGGTGGCTCAGGTTTTCCCCAACCAAGTGAGGTAGGGAGGTTGGTGGTAGCCCAGATAGGTCCCAGTGTAGTGGGAGGGGTGTAGGGTCCCATATCCTTTCTCAGAGGAGAAGGGGTGGGAGTGGGCTGTGTCCCAAGGTGCCTGAAATCCAGTCCCAGGGTCTGGTTGGTTCAAGGAGTGAACATCAGGAAGGGGGCCTAGTCTGTACCAGGGGATCCCAAAGTGTCAGTGTTGGAAAGTGGAGGTCCCTGTCGCTTACCACCGCCACCAAATGCTGGAGGCGTGCGCCCTCGACCCCTCGCTTCAACGTTAGGCTAAGTAAGGACACCGTCTGAGATAGCCCTCCAAGGCACGAGTGTTCAGTATGTGCAACCACGCTCACAATAACCCCATGATGTCATCACAAATAGACTCCACACGAGTATTGATAAAAAGAGTATAATCTTTATATAAGAAATTATACGATACGACCACACGATACAAAATCAACATATAAGAACGGGTATTCTTTCCGGTGGGTTGGTAGGTTCTAATCCCAACCACCGCTTCTAACCAACAGTTAAGCTCTTCTCTAACCGTCTCCCAATAGGTTAGATCAGTCGTATTGCTAGAAACACACACGTTGCATAAGGAAACAATACTGCAATGCGTAACGATATTCTCTTATACTGTGCAACAGAGAAATAATGCCATACGTAGCACCACAGTCATGTACTTTGCAATTGAAGGAATAATGCAATGCGTATCACCACCAGCCAGGAAGAAACAAAGCAATGCGGCATGCTACAATCCTGTGCGGTGCAATAAAGAAATAATACACTGCGCCACGTTATACTCAGATACTGTGCACTGACGAAATCATACAATGCGCCACGTTACAATCAAATAATATGCATGGGAGAAATAACGCAGTGCGTAGCGCACCAAGCATAAAGTTTGTTAGGCACAAATGAGGTCAGGCGTCATACGACAGTTCGATAGTTCGTTAGCAGCAATAATGCAATTGTGTAATACAACAGTTTTACGTGCTCCAGTAACAGTGCCCCCGTTATGGATCAAATGATGACACACAAAGTACTGCTTCCCACTCCGGCCCCAGTACTGCCCCGTCCTGGGTCAGCACGGGCCGAGATCCGAGCCGAAGCAACGGCTCGCGCAGCTGACTGAGCGGGAGGCCGAGAGAGTGTCCCTCCGGGCCCGCACCCCACCCCAGGTGTTGATCCACGTTACCTGGGGGGCACGATCCCACTCTCCTCCCCGACGTCAGCGACTTGGGCCTTGATCCAGAACTCCGTCACGGGTTTTGGCGTACTCGGGCCGGTAACTCAACTCTTCCATGGCTGCCGGTCCGGGCCGCTACTGATGGACAACGAGGGCCCGATGACTTGGCCCGATGACTTGGCCCTCACTCCGGCGGACTCGGTCCACACCGAGACCCGCCCTCAGCACTGTGGAGACTTTACTTCAGTTTGGTGCACAACCTAACCCGGCACTCCTCACCAGCACCTCAGGTTGTACTTTGACACGGTCACCGCGCGTCCGAGACTTGCCTCTTCTCTGGTGCTCACGACGATCCGGCGCTCTTCACCAATGCTCCGCTTGCACCTCAACACGCACCCTGCGCGTTCGAGCCTCGCCTCTTCTCCTGGTGCACACGATGTCCAGGCGCTCTTCCTCACGCCCTGGCTGCACCACGACACGCACTCCTGCGTGTCCGAGTCTCACCTCTTCTTCCGGTGCACACGATGTCCAGGAGCTCTTCCTCACACCCTGGCTGAACCATGACACGCACCCTTGCACGTTGGAGACTCGCTTATTCTTTTGGTGCCAAGGCCCAGGCGCTCCTCACCAACACCCGGGCTGCACCACAACACGCACCCAGTGCGTCCGAGACTCACTTCTTCCGCTGGTGCACACGATGTCCAGGCGCTCATCACCAATGCCCTGACTGCACCACACCACGCACACTGCGCGTCCGAGTCTCGCTGCTTCCTTTGGTGCACACGAGGGCCAGGCGCTCTTCACTAGCACCCGGGCTGCACCACGATACGCACACTTGCACGTCCAAGCCTCACCTCGTCTCCCTGTGCACTCCACGACCAGACGCTCCTCACCAACACCTTGGCCTGCACCACGACACACACTCGGCACGTCTCAGACTTAGCTTACTCCTGCGTGCCCACGATCACACAACACAACTTTTGAGGGTCTCAAGCGGCACAAAGCACGCGCACACCGCGTTGCTTGGGACTTCTCCGGAAACTTTTATGATCCTGTATTTCCAAACAGGGAGCCAGCTCACCTCGGGCCCTTGGGGTTACAAGACACAGCACAAAGCACAGTCTTCTTCAAGCAGGGGGAGCCAGCGCCTCCAAGCACAGTCCCAACAGCCTCTTCCTCAGTTAGAACAGCAAACTGCAGACCAGCCCCAGATCACGAAGCAAGGATTGGTCTATCCACCACAGTCTCTTCAGTTGTTCCTTCTTTAGCAGAGGTTCCACTTGACCACAGAATGGGTCCAAGCCTGTTTCATTCCAATGTTCAGGGGTTTCAGCTCTCATAGTTATACCCCTTACTGTCTTTCAAGTTTGTATGTGCTCAGGGGTCCCTGACCCCTCCCTAAATCAGTTCTGGGTGTCTCCCTCCCAGTGTCACCTCTCTCCCTTTGATACTGGGGGTCTGGATCCTTAATCACTCAGCAGGAGATGGGTCAATTGGTTTATAGCACCAGCCCAGGCCTTTTCACCTCCCGGGCTTCTCCTCCCCCTACTCTCCAGATGCAGGGCAGCCTGGTGCCATCTCAACCCCTCCCTGGGTCAAGACCTCTCCCAGCTCCTCTCACCTTTCAATTCCAGACAGACAATCCACATCTCAGAGACACACAGAAATGCTCAGAGCACAAAACTCAGCCACTTCTAAAAGAGTGGTTTATAAACACACAGTGACAAAACCACCTTTACAGAAAGATGCATTATGACACCGTGAGTTCACACATACCAAACTTCACCTCTCCATTATAAACTGACAGGAAACTAGGCTAACAAATACACCACCTAGCCTCCCCCATGCTGTCCTATGGGCAGAATGGCCTTTCAGCAGTGAAAAATTAAATGGAGAGTTTTTCACTGCCAGAACATAACACATACCTCAGTTTATGTTCTGCCTTTTACCTACACTGCAACCCTGCCCAGGGGTTACCTGAGACCTACCACAGGGGTGCCCCATGTGTATGTAAAAGGGAAAGTCAGGCCTGACAAGTGGTTGCACTTGTCAGGACAACATGCTTACTTAGCATTCTGCGCGCAGGCCCTACACTGAAGGCCTGAGTTCCCTTCTCTGCGCGCCCTTGCATTACTAGCCC
The DNA here is from genome assembly GCA_963921515.1 of Calotriton arnoldi. Classification (NCBI taxonomy): domain Eukaryota; kingdom Metazoa; phylum Chordata; class Amphibia; order Caudata; family Salamandridae; genus Calotriton; species Calotriton arnoldi. The sequence goes on from CAWUFW010006960.1 coordinate 715,886, forward strand.
TTGCACACACAGTGCACATCACTAGGGACTTTTACCAGTAAGGCAAACATACCAATCATGGCCAACCAATCACCATACATTTTATACAGGGAACTCCTGTACTTTGACACTGATCAGCAGTGGCAAAGTACCCAAAGCATCTAAATTGGCATCTCTAGGTCAGGAAAACGGTCTAGGGGGAAAGCAAAAAGTTTAGGGAACTTTAACCAAAAAGGCCAAGTCCGACAGTCAGGTGAACTGGGGAGGACTGCTGTAACCAGCATCCTACCAGTTCTGGTGTCTGGCAGCACCGCTCCATTGGGGAGGGTGCAAGAGTCCAGAGAAAAGGGTGAGGGGGGATGTTGTCTCCAGTGGAAGGACCAGTGGGTCAGGGGTTGCCAGCTCTGAGGTCAGAACACCCCAGGACTGACCATGGTAAGGCCACTTCTGGCCTGGGGGGACTTCATGCTCTGTCAAGTGGACAGAAGGTTGGAGACCTGCACCAGGCAGACTCTCACACAACTCATGAGGAGGGTGTTTCCCTTGGGGGGTAAGTGTACTCCCCCAGAAGTCCTGGGTTGCCAGGCATAGGTCCAGCCTAAGGGTAAAGACCCAGGGGTGGAGGACCAGGTTCAGGGTGTCCCCCCTGACATGGAGGAAGGGGCGGTTGCTAACAGTGCCCCTACCAGTTTGTCTTCTGGGACTACCGCTCCAGGTGGGAGGGTGCAGAGCCCCAGGGAGGAAGACCGGGTATGGGAAAGCCTACCCCAGTTCTGTGTCCAGCCGCAGGGTACAGACCCTGGGCTGGTGTACCAGTTGCAGCATAGCACCCCTGAACTGGTGGGGGAATTGTGCAGAACACTTGCCACAGGTGCCCTGACAATTCTGGAATCGAGGTGGAATGCTCCCGGTGGGGGGATGCAGAACCCCGGGGAGGGGGACAGGGTGTGGGAGAGCCCACCCCCGTCTCCTGTCCAGCTGCAGGGTACAGACTCTAGGCTGGTGGGCCAGTGTCAGGATGCCATACCTGACTTGGCAGGAGGGAGAGTGGACAAAGGGTGCCAGGCACCTGGGGCTACTGCCCCCCACTCTCTAATGCCACAGAGGTTAGAGATGCCTGAAAGGCATGAGGCCTGGCTCTCATCACTGACAGCTGTAAGTAGCCACTGTGGCTGGCTGTCCTGGTGGACAGAGTTGCCCCTGGGAGGGGGACAGGAGTCACACCCACGGGGTGGACTGGGCCACACCACTGTGTTGGCCATGTGGGTACTGTCTGTCTGTTGGGACACATCTGTGAGCAGAGTAAGTTTAGGTGCTGCACAGATGGAGTCCCCAGGTGAGGAGAAAGGTTCCCCATGGGTCAGCTTAGTGGGCCCTGAGAGTATGGGTAGAGGGATCCAACTAGGTTCAGGAAGCCATAGAACAGGAATAGACCCCTGCTGTTGCGGGCCAGGTTCCATGTTCTATCGGCCCAAGCAGGGAAGCCCATTGGGGTATGGATTGGTCTACCCTGACTTTAGGCTGGAAATGGGTTGTGTTGGACTTGGCCCTTTTTGCAGAGCTATCCCCAGACTTTTTGCTTCTCCCTCCTATTTTTTCCTGACCGGTTGTTGTTGGTTTTAGGACTCTGGGCACTTTACCATTGCCATTCAGTGCTAAAGTGCATATGCTCTCTGTGTAAATTGTGAACATGATTGCTTAGCCATGATTGGCGTATTTGATTTACTAGTCAGTCCCTAGTAAAGTGCACTGAGTGTCCCGGGGCTGGTAAATCAAATAATACTAGTGGGCCTGCTGCACTGATTGTGCCACCCACATGAGTAGTTCTGAAACAGTAACTCAGACCTGCCACTGCAGTGTCTGTGTGCAGTTGTTAACTGCCATGTCGACTTGGCAAGTGCACCCACTCCCCAGGCCCTAACCTTCCCATTTCTTACATGTCATTCACCCCTAAGGTAGACCCAAGGTACCCCTGTGGGCATGGTGCAGTGTATGTGAAAGGTAGGACATGCCCTGATGTGTGTGGCATGTCCTGATAGTGAACTACTGCCAATTTCGTTTTTCACTATTGTAAGGCTATCTGTTCCCATAGGATAGAATGGGGAGTTTGCTTATAACATCTTATAAACATAACTTCCCCTGGGAACAAGATAGAAAAATAAAGTTTAGGCTCTCTGAACTCAGAATTTAATAACACATCTTTTACTAAAGATGGTTTTTAAATTGTGTGTTTGAAAATGCCACTTTTAGAAAGTAGGCATTTTCTTGTTTAACCATTCTGTGTGCCTGTGCCTCTTTGTGTATTATATTGACTGTCTGGTTTTGGACTGACAGGGTCTGGGGAGGTGCATTCTCTCAGACAGCCACCGGGGAGGGTTGATGTGTATCCTGCCTTTCCTGAATGACTCAGGGCTGGGCTGAATAGACCTGGGCTGCATTCAGAGCAGGGGGAGGAGTTCTCACTAGCACCTGAATAGGCCCGGTCTGCATTTAGAGTGGTGGGAGGAGATTTCCCATTCACCTGAATGGGGCCTGTCTACCTCACAGAATGCTGTCTCCACCTCCTGCCGGGCAGCTGCACCAGAGAGGACAGAACTGGTTTGGACTGGGCTCAGACACCCTTGCACAAAGATAACAAAGACATTTTGGGGTATAAGTATTAGACCCAAAACCCCTGAACTTTAGACTACTTCTGGAATCAAGAGGAACCTTTGCCAAGGAGAAGAGCTGGAGAAACTGAGGAGAAGTACTGCCCTTGCTGTGTGTCTGGGGTTGGCCTGCAGTTGATGTTTCTGCCAAGGAAAGGAGAAGGACTTTGCTCTGTGCTGTGTCCCCTGCTTGAGGAAAGTCTCCAAGGGCTTGAGTAGAGCTTGCCTCCTGTTTTGAAGTCTCAGGAACACAAAGACTTCACCCCCAGCTCCCCTGAACTTCCTTGCTGGGAGTTATGACCTGCCAGGAGTGCCTGTGACTGTGTGGGGCCTCTGGAGGTGGTTTCTACTGCTGGGAGCTGGAAAGCAATTCAACAACAAGAAAATCGATGCATCGCCCTTCTTGCCACAGTTTTTTCAACGCAATGCCGTGGTGTGAGTAGAATCTCCCCGCACCGCCGCGCCGCTGCTGAAACCGACGCAGCACCTGTCGCCGCTGCAAGAATCGACGCATCGAGGGATCGCAGCTGAAGAAACCAACGCAGCACTGCTCGACGCTGCTGCATCGTTCGCCGACGCATCCCGGATTTCCACGCATCGCCCTTGTGCGGCAAGTTTCCCCGACGCATCACCTGCGGATCGGAGTCATCTCAGAATCGACGCATCGCTTCCCATTACAGACCGGACCAGATGCACCGCTTCCCTGTGTCCAGCGGAACTGTCCCATCGCATCCATGAAGGTCTCAGGAATCGGCGCATCTCTTTGTTTTTCAATGCTTCCCATCGCTGCAGCTGTTTGGTTTGGTGAATTTTGTCGCGGCGACAGGTACTTTGCAAGAAATCATACATCCATAGTGTTCTATGGACTCATTTGCTAAAACCTTTTGAAAGTCATTCTTCTTAATACTGGTATGTTGAATTTTTGTCATTTTGGTCTTGTTAAGTTTAGATAAAGATACTTTATTTTTCTAAACTGGTGTGGTGTCCATTTGTGGTGTTATCACTGTATTACTGTGTGTTTTGAGTACAAATACTTTACACATTGCCTTTGGGATAAGCCTGTCTGCTTGTGCCAAGCTACCAAGGGGGTGAGCAGGGATTATCTAGAGTGTGTATCCCCCTTACCCTGACTAGAAGCAAGGGCCCCTATTTTGACAAAGGTACCTACCTCTGCAAACTAGAGACCCCCATTTCTAACACAGTAATATAGTTAAGGCCATAACAGATGGTGGCTATTTCAGATTCCTGTGTTTGGCACACTGCATCAACATTATTGTACTTGACACTCTTGAAGAAGAAGACTGAGTCAGCAACTTACTGTCCAGCTACAGAAGAATCTGCACTCATTTTAGCCATTCTTTAAAGCCCAGAAGCAGTTGAGGATAATTCTGCGTGATAATAGAATGCCAGGTAAAGCACTCATACAGGAGGTGCCAACACATTGGAACTCAACTTATTCCATGTTGCAACATCTGTTTGAGCAGTGTCATGCAAGGAGGGGATGCAACTGTGAAAGGCATGATCAGTGAGATGGACCAATAGGGCCTAGTCAAAAGCTTGACAGAGATGCTACTTTCTTTTGAGGTTTTCACACAGGAAGTCAGCAAGGAGGACAGTACCATGTGCCAAGCTATCCCATTGTTGCATATCCTACAGAAACAGCTAAAGGAGCTGTCTGAAATGTATGGAGGTGTGGATGAAAAACAACAAATGCGCATGAGTTGGCGGAGAGCTTAATCCTTTGCTTATCTTTTAATACAATGCTGCAAAGAGACATTGCATCATCCAAACATTATATCTGTGCCACAATTCTTGATCCATGGTACAAACAATTACTGGCTACTTTCATTCCTTTTTCAGATGGGGATGTTTCAAACTACAAGATGCGGATTGCTGAGCAAGCTAGCGAACTAGAAAAAGAACGGCTGGGAATTTGAGGCCCACTCATGGGAAGATGTTCTGGGGTGCAGCCTTCAACTCCCATATATCCTGAGGGCAGTGCTGTTGGCTCACAGCAGCCAAAACCAACAAGAACACCAGCAACAACAACAGGAACAGTAGCATCGGCACCAAAATCTGCATTTGATTGGTTTCTAAAGGCAGGGATTAAGTCCAGTGTGGAGGGGAAGGCAAAAGAGGTCGAGCAAGGTGGAGCACCAATGACTATTGAGAGGATGGTCCAGGCCTATCTAGATGAACCAACATAGGTCTATCTGGAACAAAACCCATTGGTGTATTGGTATGGGAAGATATGCCAATGGCCAGTGTTCAGCAGGCTGTCAATAAACTCTCTGGCATGCCTGGTCCCAGTGTGTCTGCTGAGCATGTGTTCAGTGCAGCTGGTGCAGTTGTCACAGTGAGAAGTACCAGTCTCTTAGCCCAAAACATGGAGACATTAACCATGATCAAAATGGATCAGCACTTTATACCACCCAATTGCACCATACCTGAGAATGACAGGAGGAGGATGAGGTTGATTGGTCAGACTCAGGTCATGGTAGTGTGTTAACTGACCAACTTCTGGGCAAACCACCTGAGTTTGAGGACAAACTCTACTTTCCTTGCTACTGAGTAGGGCTGGACCACCATAGAACTTTCTATCGCTGAACTGCTTTGATAAAGAAAACCTGAAAAAACCCCTGAAAAATAGGATATAGCTAGGGGAACATTATATTATTTTGTTTGTTTGTGTCTCATTGACTAATGCAGCGCCACTGTTTTAGACACATGTATGGCCGGATTGGAGTTGGACCAGTGTGTACTTAAGAAACCTCCCTCCCAACTCCCTTGAAGGACAATGCTGCATTCATCCCATGCCCATTCTTTCTTTAATCCCCTAGCAGGACTGCCCCAGAATATTTGATTTGCAAGATTGACCAATGTGTGTTTTGTGAATCAAAGAGGATTAGCAATGTAGCACCGTGCTTGAATTGGAACAGGGAAGTAATGCACCAAGGAGTGACATATGAGTGATTGTTGTTTGTGAGTGTTGATATGGGTCATGTGGTGGCAGACAGTGAGAGTAGATGTTTAACTGAAATTATAAAGCTTGATTGTGATGATTTACAATGTTCGTGGCCTAATGGGTGATCATTTTTTTCCTGAAAATGATTTTTTTTCCCCCTTTGACACTTAGCAAGATTTGTTTGCCGGATCCACACTGCTTTGTTTTCTGGTTCACATTCCTCAAAGACCCGACTAGTCAGTTTAGCTAACAAACATAAATTTAGTCGACACAAAAAATTACTCAAAGTTTCTCTTGTTGTTCATCAACAGCATTGCACTATAGGTCAATCTCTCTCATTTGGGTCGAGACTGGATTAGGTACAGAGTTGGGCATAATCGTTACGCGGAGTCCAGAGGATGATGAAAGGACTCAGGCCGTGACTACTTCAGCAACTGCCAGATGAAGGAAGTTATCAACTTCACGGAAACCAACATGGTGATGACTCTTAGAGCCTACTCAACTCTGTGAACTGGTTAAAGAGGTGCGTTGATTACTTGATTTGGGAAATGCAATGCTGTTGAGTACTATGTGGTTGGGTGGGGGGCCTGTTGTTGTTGGTAACTAGAGACAGACATGATGATGTCACATCATCACGTAATGCACGTGCTAGGTTAAATGTTATGATGTTGATCATGACAGTTGCAAATTTGATCAGCCCGATACATGCAGCCACTTATCTGTGATTATTGGTTGTTTTAATTGCTCTCACTTAATTGATCACACATCAGTCATAAAATGAATGATTGCAAAGGACTATTCTCTTGCTCTGCCTCTGAGTCTTCTTGGTACACTACTTCTCATGAAGCTTACCTTCTGTCCTTCTCCTTGATTCTACAATATAATTTCTGTTTTACAATCTGCAGGCCTTCTCTTCTGCATAAAAGGCAAAAGCACCATAACACTCATGCTTACCTTAACGGACCTCTTCAGCCAGGCCGGCACCCAAGATTGATGGGAAATTGAAGAAGAATTCAGATGCAGTGCCAAATTTGGCATTACAGTATCATTTTTCTTTTAATAATTAACTTTTAGAACTGTGTGTATTTGCTTCACTCCTACATAATTTGTATTTACTATTTTTCAAACCTAGGTGACAGAACATTTAGATATATATATAATAATTTGGGTCTCTCTGGGGCTGACAGACTGTTTGTGATGCATTTAAGTAAACTGTGTCATAGTCATTCCTGTGTTTCCTCCCACAACAGATTGATGATGGTTGGCTGCTCATCACCCAGATTAATATTGTTTTTGTGTAGTGTTTGTCTTTGTCACACCTTTACCCAAATACCCTTTCCCATCCATTCATCAAACCACTAACCCTCTTCCCCCGGCTGTGTGATTTACTGAGGTGTGACTTAATAGTCTACAGCATTAATTGATCACACACTTGGTGGGGTGGATGTGGTGAAAGCAACACCAACTCAGTGCAGGCTCTTTGGTTCTATTACCTAAACAATAGCCCACACTGACCCCATTTACCCACCCACAAATAAAAAGTGATTGATATTTTAGATATAGAAGAACATCATTTGACAGCATCATCATTGAGGCATTGTGTTGCGTAGACGCTTAACCTTGCCCACTCCAGTTTTTGAGTCCACTTCATGATTCAAGTATTTCGTAACTTTAGTTTTAATTAAAATACTAGCTCACCATTGCTCTGAATAATTTAGTATTGCTTGTTAAATGTTTGCTATTAGGTATTCTTTGTTGTGTTGAAGTCTGGCCTCAATTGTTTTTAAAGCTATGATATATTAATATATAACCCACTAACTCCGTTTTTATTTCAATTTAGATGCCTGCAATGAATAATCTTTCCAATTAATCCTACAGTTGGAGTTCACCTAGTGGAAGTGGAACATCGCATCTGACTTCTTCACTGTTAGTGTGCTAGCCTGCTGCTACCACCATGGCACCATGGGAAGCCATGCAGCCCTTGCTTCATCTATTGAGGTACAAGAACTATGGAGCATTGTTCTACTTGTAGGCAATATTGCAAATCCCCCCCTCCTTAGGGGTCAATATAGTTGCAGACTGCAGAGACTAGGGGAGTAGTAGGACTAGGGTACTGCATAATTAATTGTTATACATTATCAGCTGATTTTAAATACAGTCTGTGCTAAAAGTCTGTTGTTCAAAGTGAAACACCCCAAAAAAGATTTGAGGCATAAATAAAGTAAAATAAATATTTATTACCCTAACAGTATATGAAACCCACCCCTTTTACCCACAACTGGCCCACCCTCTCCCCAAACAATTCCCTCCACCCCCTACCAATGTCCAAAATACCCATTGTCCAACTACTATGTCCACTCCAAACTGTCCCAGTCCCAACTCTCACATTCCCACCATCTCCACCCACAACAAGTCCCACCCACCAAAACAAATGTTAAAAAAGGGGCAGAAGAGGGCCCTAAACATGGCGGGCCAAGAGCTTTCTGAGGTGCCCCCCATCTGTGTCTGCCTGGCTTCTATGTCCACCAGCCTCAGCAAGAAGTAGCGTTGGAATAAGCAGTCTGAAAATGAGGGGGGGTAGCAGTGATGGAATGACAGCTGGTGGCTGTCAGATGACTGCGGCGCTGGTGTTGCTGAGCAGCTGGAGGTGCTGGTGGCTGGATGGGGCCCTGGGCAGCCGCCTCCTCCTCCTGGGCCACCAGCCACTGGTACTCTGCCTGTATGGTCTCCAACCTTTGCTGCCACAGCAGAGCTGCTACATCCTGCCAAGATGGACCAGCAAGAGAAGCTATATCAAGAAATAAAAAGACAAATTGTAATTATTGCTCTATGCAAATCACTTGTTTAAAATTATGTAGTGAAACAGTAGAACATCATCTCTTTGTGTTTGCTCTGTTTGCCCTACGTTGGCAGGGTATGCCCAGACGTAGGTCCCTTGCTCACTTTGCCATTGGATTCAAGCTAGCCTGGCTGATGAGGGATAAAAAAAATCATCATCTCTTTGTGTTCGCTTTGGTGGCACAGTAGCAGTACATTTGCTGGTCCCATGGGCCATTTGATTTTGATGTGATTAGAGTCACAGCTATTACCCACACATGCCTCACATAAAACTAAAGGCAAATGGCAAATGCACTAACTCTCTGAAAGGAAATATGGCAGAATAAACACAGCACAATAGCTTTAAAAAACTGTTATTCTTACTTCTTTTGAAGGATTTCCTAGTAAAAACTAAATAGACACTTTGGGGTTAATTAGGAAGGCGGGCGGACCACCATCGCCGGCCCGGTGGTGGTGATCTGCCCGCCATTGCTACCCAATTTACCCCCGCCATATTATCATGGTGGGGGTATTGCGGCAGACGCAAAGTGCGTCCGCTGCTTTTCCACTGGTCGGCAATCGTTCCGATTGCCGGCCAGGCGGTCTTGGGCCACAATATGGTGGCGGTGCCTAGCAGGCACCGCCATCCATATTATGATGATTGCAGTGGCTGGCCTTTCCACGGCGGCGATGCCGCCATGGAAAGGCCGGCAGGGATGTGCTTTGGGGCCCTGTTGCGGGCCCCGGGGTATGAGGGGTGGAGGGCTGCACTTGGGGGGTACCTTTGGTACACCCCTCCGTTTGCATGCACAAGGTGGCAGGCACCGCGCGGTGCCTGCCACGTTGTGCATGCAAAAGCACACAATGGCATTTTGGCACTGCGGCGGGTGCTGCTGTAAGCAGCACCCGCTGCAGTGTCAAATATGCGGATTGCGACCGCCAGGGTGGTGGTCGCATCCTAATTAGCGCTGCGGGACCGCGGCACGTCTGGCGGCCGGTCCAAACACCGCGAGGATGGCGAGTGGACTCAGGTCCGCCCGCCATCCTAATAGGCCCCTTTGTGTGGAAAAATAAGAATAAATTGCCTCTCATTAATGAATAAGGCATTATGCACGATGCAGTGCAAGTATTCTCTCTCTTGTTGTGCTAAATAAATGGAGGCCTGCTAGCTCAGCTGATGCCCTATTCATACTCGTTAGTCGTACTTTGCTGCTCTCTGCAGTCTGCAGCAGGGGCAGATGTAATAGACAATTATCTTATTCCAATGGACCTGCCCTTCTCCAAAATGCCTTTCAATTTTACCCTGACTACAAGGCAGATAAATAATATATTTAAAACAGTAAGCTGAGGGTTGAGGCAGTAACAATCCGCACCTGACAATATAATGTATGGGCAGTAAATAGTGGTGCAAGGAACCAAGGAGTACACCCCTCTCTACTCCTGAATCAGGAAAAATTTCCCAGTCAAACATAAACACAATAAGGTTCCGCACTCATCAATGTAACACATAAGAATCAAGACAGTCTTTGTGTGCATATTGAAGAACTTCCAGTTCACAGTTGTTTCTTTTTATTTCAAAATGTTCTTTATTAGACTTTCTTTTTTTTCATCAAGATAAGTCGATCAATTAAGATTCAATAGCTGACGCGTTTCATCTCAGGGGGACTTCTTCAGGGCTCCACAATGTAATAGTTAACTTCCACTAGTAACATTTGTTCTGTGGTATGGCTTAGATCCTATGTTCACACATTTTGTGCGGTGTGTTTCTCCAGGAAAGAAGATGGTGCACTCCTTTATTTTCATTCAGCAGCTGAATGAATGAATATTAGATTTATAGAGCGCAGACTTAGCCCCAAGGCGTCAAGGCGCTGCAGGAGAGACAGTTTTACAGAATTTAAATAATATGCTCAAACTGATATTTGTGTAAAGAGCCAGGTCTTCAAAGCCCTGCGGAAGAGGGATTGGGACACTTGTCCTGACAGATCATCTGGGAGGGAGTTCCACAGCCTAGCAGCGGCAATAGAAAAGGCCCTGCCTCCCCATCTAGCCTTCTTGAACCTTGGAACTATCAGCAGATTTTTACTCGCGGACCTAAGCTGATTGATAGGAACATAGCGCTGAAACAGCCCTTTGATGGAGTCGGGGCCTAGGCCATAGAAGGCATTGTGGTTCAGGCAGAGGGTCTTAAACAAAATTCTTCGATCCAAGGGAAGTCAATGCAAAGAAATGAGAGAGGCCGAGACTGAATGATATTTTGGAAGGTCCATCACCAGCCTAGCAGCAGCATTTCTTGTTAATGCCCAAGTAGAGGGCATTACAATAGTCCAGTTTGGACATCACTAGGGCTATAACTGCCTGTTTTCGGGAAGCAAACGAAAGAAACTGGGAGATTTTCCTGAGGATCCTAATGATCCCAAAGCACGTAGACACTGTTCTGCTGATCTGCAGACTCAGAGAGAGGGAATTGTCCACTATGACCCCTAGATTTTTACCATGTGGTACAGGGCATGGACAACAGCCAAGTGAGTCTGGCCACCAATCGTTAGACCAAATGTTCTGTTGGTTACCAAAGATCAAGACCTCTGTCTTTTCCCCGTTAAGTCTAAGATAGTTTTTGACCATCTAGGAAGAGACTGCCTGCATGCATCCTTTAAAATTCGCAGCCGATTCCCTAATGCTATGGGTAATGGACACCATGATTTGTGTGTCGTCAGCATAGGACAACACCTCAAATCCAAAGGATCTAACAACCTTCGCCAGTGGGGCAACATAAATATTAAAAAGGGTAGGGCTCAGAGAGGAGCCCTATGGAACTCCACATACCAGAGGGCTCGGAGCCGAGTGGAATTTGCCCATTTTCACTATCTGTACCCGATCACTGAGGAAGAAGGTAAGTAGCTTGAGGTACGTGCCCCCAATCCCTATCTCCTTGAGCCGCTCCACCAACCTCAAAGGAGACAGGGTATCAAAGGCTGCGGTGAGGTCAAGAAGAATCAGTAGCGTAGTATGCCCTGCATCGACTTGAACCCGGATGTTATTAAATACCGCAGTTAACGCTGTCTCATTGCTATGATAGCTTCTAAAGCCATGTTGCGAGCTATCAAGCAACTGGTAATCCTTTAGATAAGCGCTCAGGTGAGAATTTAAGTGTTTCTCCAGAATTTTGGCTGGGGCTGGTAACAGGGAGATAGGTCGGTAATTCTTTAGTTCCACTGGGTCCAGGGAAGGCTTTTTTAAGAGCGGTTTAACTACTGTAGTCTTCCAAGAGGTGGGGTACTGCCCTGCGGAAATGGCTACATTGAGTACTGCAGTAAGGTGGGGAACAATGACTTCTCTTCCTGTTTTTAACACCATCAGAGGGCATGAATCCAGTGGGGACCCAGATGTGATTCCCCCTAACAGGAGGTCCGTAGTTACTGGAGCGATAGGAGGAAAGGTAAGTAACCTCTGTAGTTCCTCCGTGATTCCTGAATCATTCGGTTGGAGGTGGGACAGATTGGGAGGAGCAGATAAGACAATTTCAGCGTTGGAAGTTTCCAATGAGGAATATATATCTGTGATTTTGGTGCGGAAAAAATCAGCCATTCTGTCACAAAGCTCTTGAGAAAAAACCAACAGGTCAGAGACAGTGGGGGAAATAAGAGAATTAATAATATTAAAAAGTTCTCTAGGCGATTTAATTGATTCTGTAACCTTTACATAATATGACACTTTTTCCTCCGTATTAGCTGTCTTATATTCCCTCAATCGCTGTTTGTGAAGCTCTCTACCCGCCGGCGCCAGGTCTAGATGCCATAACCTTTCCTGCCTACGGCATGATTGCCTCAGCTTTCTGAGTCTATCCGAGAACCATGGGGCAGAGGGCTTTTTCCTCGCTGCATAATGGTTCTTAATGTGCGCTAAAGTATCCAAGGCTTCTATAAGCCACTTAGAGAGTCCATCTGCCGCTAGATTAGCATCCAGGTGCGTGGAAAGCTGATAGTTTTTAAAGACATTAAAGAGAGCCTCTTTATTAATAAGGCTGAGATTTCTCTTTTCCTCCATTATACTTTTGTTAGCTGGGCCAATGACCGATGCCGAGGTCTGAAAATTAAACGGGATGGCATAATGATCGGACCAGGAGAGGGGTATAGGCTCTCCCACCTTGATCCGCAAATCGTTTGAAAATATGCCATCTAATATGTGTCCTGCCACATGAGTGGGACTCACGACCAACTGTGGGAAGCCACAGCCGCCCAAAGTTTCCAGGAGGGTTTGAGTGTCTTTGCATGAAGTTTTCTCCAAATGGAAATTAAAATCACCCAGGAGTGTGAGATTGGGTCTTGCCAGGTGAGGTTCTAAAAGATTGCTAAAGTCCTGGCTAAAGGATGATCTAGATCCGGGTTGCCGGTAAGAGAGAACCCCCGAAAAACTTTCAGTAGGGTGAGTTTCTATTGAGAAATATAGTGCCTGATACAGGTCAACAGAAGTCTTGTTAGACCTTGATCACAGGTGACAGTAAACATACTCTGATGGAGTACTGCCTGCTCTTAAAAAATGAAACAGAAACATTTCATTTTTCCTTTTTTAAATGCATCCCGTTTTCCTTTAGGGAAAACGGGCTGCGTTTAAGTTTAAATCATGTTTATTGGAAGGAGACATTTTGGGAATACACAGCTTACTGCCTACATCCCTTGGCCGGCAGAGCGTTTCTGGGAGGTCGATACACAGCGCTATTGCCACAACCCGGAGGCCGGCCGCGTAGATGAGTGATCTATCTGAAAGGCTGTTTGCCCCCTCCGTTTTCTCCCAAAGAGTCAAAACACCCAACAAATGAGCTATTATAATAACTACCCCCCTCCCCGTCCCCCCATCCCTCCCCCGAACCGATGTGCTGACTACTCCCAGTATTGGACCTTGTAATCGGCAGGACCTCAATTAGTTGTTCCATGGGCTTCTTCCTCAGCTGGCCTATCGGTGAGACGTAGAAGGCGGAGGTACTTCGGGCAAGTCACCTCGTTCAGTTCTTTCGACAACAGTGACAGAAGTGGGCTCCATATGGTGTGGAAGGATTCTGTTGAGTTTGTGAGTGTCGCCTGAATGCGTTCCATTCCCACTGTGTACCAGAGTTTGTGCAACCACCCCGTGTGGGAAGGTCTGGTCTGTGTGCCCCATAGAGAAAGTATATGTTGTACCGCCGCTCCCATAGCCACCCCCATTTGCTTCCCCCTTATGGATTTCAACGGGTATGTGAGTCCATTAGGCAGGCCTAGTAACGTATAAGCTGGGAATCTAGGGATTTCTGTGTCAAAACAGCTGTCTATATCGTCTAAAACCTCCCTCCAGTAATCTAGTACTTCCGTGCATTCCCATAGGATGTGTGTCAGTGTTCCCTCTTCCTCGTAGCCCCTCCAGCACGTCGGGCTATGCTCTGGGTTCCCTCGATGCAGTCTGACCGGAGTCAGGTACCAGTATGTGGCTACTTTTACTGCCGCTTCCCGGCTGGCCATGTTCCGAACTGTATGGGAAGCCCGATAATAGATATCTCGCCATTCCGTTTCCGTGAGATCCCTCCCAATTTCTTTAACCCAGCGCCTCTGGCCTGCCGAGGGCGCGAATGGGGCCGAGGGTCGAAGCAGAACATATATTTCTGAGATCGTTTTTTTATCGGACGTTTTTTCACGGAGCCACCTTTCGTAGCTAGTGAGCCTACGACCGACGAGGGGTTTCACTTCCGGCTGAAGGAGCCAGTGCCGGAGTTGAAGGTATTGGAACTGCTGCAGAGCGGTGATATCATAAGAGTGTTGTGCCTCGGCAAGGGACAAAAATCCCTCGAGGTTAAAAAGGTGACCTGCCGATTTGCATCCCGTGTTCCTCCATTGTGAGAAAGCTCTGTCGTTCATCCCTGGGACAAATTCCGGATTATCAAATAACGGCGTCATTGGGGAGGGGAAGGATGTAAGGCCCCGTTTCACTGCCACTGCGTCCCAAATGTTTAAGATTGTGTTCATAATCGGCGAGCCCTTTAGATTCGGGGGTCTGTCACGTTTTTTTAAAAACGGCACCTTCCATAACGAGAGTTTAGCCAGTGCCCTATCCTGAAACAGCCACTTCTTTTCTGATTCGGGCCTGCTCCATTCCACCAGGTGTCGGAGTTGGGAAGCCCTATAGTAGTCCAGGAAGTTCGGGATACCCAACCCTCCCTGGTCTAGGGGTCGATGGGATATCTCTCTACGCATCCGGGTCGCGCTCCAGCCCAACTAAAGTGGTTAACTTCTTTCTGAATTTGTTGGAGGGCACCTTCGGCGGTCTGGCCTGTATGGTTTGAAAGATATACAGCGCTTTGGGTAAGATGCTCATCTTAATCGCCGCGACTCGACCTAGAAGCGAGAGTGGTTGCTTGCGCCATTGCTGGAGACACCTCTGGACCTGGGAAAGGAGCCCTGCGTAATTCCGCGCAACCGTCTGTGCTACCGTGGGGGCTAATTCTATGCCCAGGTAGGTGATTGAGTCCCGTGCTCGTAGGTTTCCATAAGATGGGCGTTCTAGATCTGCGGCGTCTGCGTATCGACCCAGGTGTAGCAATGTAGACTTTCCCACATTAATTTTAAAACCGGAGACGCGGCCGAAGGAGGCCAGCTCTTCCAAGAAGGCTGGTACCGAACGTTCCGGCTTCTCCAACGTGGCCAGAATATCATCCGCATATAAGCTCACTGTATGGCTCTCCCCCCAAAGGGAATCCCCTTATGTCCGGGTTATCTCTAATTTTCTGTGCGAGCGGTTCCACGTATAGTGCGAATAGGAGTGGGGAAAGCGGACACCCTTGTCGTGTGCCCCTCTGAATCACTACCGGCCGTGAGGTTGTACCGTTGACACCAACCATAGCCCTAGGCTCATCATAACAGCTCGCCACCCAAGCCCTGAAGCGTTCCCCGAATCCAAAATGAGCCAGGGTGTGGTCCAGGAAGCTCCAGTTGACCCGGTCAAAGGCTTTTTCCGCGTCCACTGACAGCAGCAAAGCCTCCATCTTGGTTCGGTGCGCCTTATCAATCAAATGTAGTACCCGTTTGGTGTGATCGCTCCCTTGCCGGTTATGAATAAAACCGGATTGATCCGGGTCTATAATGCCCGGTAATCGCGGTCCCAGTCGTGCCGCTAGTACTCCAGTAAACAGTTTTAGGTCGAGATTAAGAAGAGAAATCGGCCTGTAAGAGCTGCATTTTGTCTTCTCTTTCCCCGGTTTGGGGATGACAACAATGTCCGCCGCTAACATGCCTGGGGGAATGGACCCACGCCCCTGGAAAGTATTGAAGAGTCGTGTTAATATGGGGGCGAGCAGTGAGCAGAAGGTCTTATAAAAACCTGCGGAGTACCCGTCTGGGCCCGGTGATTTGTGTGATTTAAGGCGAGCAATGGCCCCTATCACCTCTTCTATCCGAATAGGCGCATCCAGTGCCTCGGCCTCTATCTGATCTAAAGCCGTGGTCGATACTCCCTTGAGATAATCCTCCCCTTCGATGGAGTCGGGTATAGACTCCCTATAAAGAGAGGAGAAAAACTCTCGGAATGCGTCTGCTATTTCCTCATCCTTGTCCACATTCACTCCCTTCTCATTTATTATTGCGGATACCCTATCTCGTTGGATGCGGGCTCTAAGTTTGCTGGCCAGCAGACGGCCTGTTGAATCACCTCCGATATAATACGAGTGCTTGAGCCTCAGCGCCGCATACTCAGCTCTGTCGGTATCAAGAGCTGCCAGTTGCGTTCTTGCCGCTCTAACCTGACGCCAAATCCTAGGGGCACCTGTGCGACTGTGGATGCGTTCCAGTTCTACTACCTGCTTTGTGAGCTTCTCCCTAACCTCTCTACGCTCCTTAGCCTCCGCCGCTGCAATAGCGATTATTTCACCTCGTACCACTGCTTTCAATGCCCCCATAGGGCCGTGATGGGGGTATCTGCGAGGTCATTTCGGGTTAAATAGTCAGTGATGCTTTTGTGTAGTTTTGTTACCACCCCGTGCCTCTGAAGCAGCGTTTCCCTTAATCGCCATCTCCCCGGGTTCCTGTGTATTGTGGGTAGAGAGTCATTGTCACCGCATCATGGTCGGAAAGCGCCGCAGGAATTATATTTACCGTGTCCACTAATGCTGTCAGGTCCGTAGACCCTAAGAGATGGTCAAGTCTGGCATATGTTTGTTGTGCGTGAGAGTAGAAGGAATACTGTATGTTGTGTGGGTGCTTTGTCCTCCAAATGTCCGTCAAATCCCGCTCCCGTAGCCAGTCCTTCCCTGCAGTAGAAAGTGCTCCCTCCTGTCCGTAACGCTGACCGGAGCGATCTATCTCCGTGTCCATGACTAAGTTCAAGTCCCCCCCTACCACCACCATCTTGTTTTGCGTGGCGAATGCCTCTGAGAGTGCTGTGGTAAGGAACTTCTCCTGTCCCGCGTTAGGGGCGTACAGGGAGCCTACCACCAGTGGGACCCCTCCCACCCAGAATTTGTATACTAGCAGCCGTCCTTTTATTTCTGCCACCTTCTCGCTCACCAGGCCCTGAAAGGATTTAGACACTAATATTACTACCCCTGCTTTTTTCACCGCCGTGGAAGAATAGAATTGCTGAGGAAAGGCTCGAGATCTCATTCGATGCCAGTCCTTAGACAGGAGGTGTGTCTCTTGCAGGAGGCAGATAGCCGCCCCCGTGTTTTCCAAATAGGATAAGATGGCCCTTCTTTTAATGGGATTATTTAACCCTTTCACATTAAGGGTGAGAATCTAGATTTTGTGAATCATCCCGGATGTTGAACCCTGGTAGGCGCTGAGTCTGGTAGGGCACACTTATCAGCTTGTTATCTATTAAGCCTCGCCCAGCTAGGACTAGGACCCAGAACTTCGGGAGTCCACTTGGACCCAACCCCTTGCAGCACATCGGTTCGACCCTCCCCTTCCCCCAACCCCACCATCCCCCCTTGGCCCCGTCCTCCCCCTCCCCTCCCCCTCCCCCTTCCCCCCACCCTAACCCCAACCAGAAACCCCAAAACCCTAACATTGTCCATAGCCCAAGGGCCCCTTGCCCTGGTATGTGGAAAAACAACAATCAGGGCATATGTGAACCAAGTGTTCCCGGCTCCCCGTCCCCGCCTCCCCCCCAGCCTCTTATACTGTAGCGTTACTGACCCCTTCCATGTCTTTCAGTTCACTGTTGTGGGGCAGTATCCTTTAAGACGGCTTCCAGAGCTGCTTGCCTCTCATGTGCCATAGTGTCAGAGTCTGGTTTTGCTTCCGAGGTCGGGGAGCGTCTGCGTCCCACTCTTCGCCATCCGCCCCCAGTTGGTCGTTTCGTGGATGGGGGCGAACCTTCTGTGTCGTGGAATTCAAGGCCCAGGAGCTTGCACGTGTCCTCCACTGACCTAAGTTGATGTACCTTGCCGTTCCACTTAAAAATCAGTCTAAATGGATGCCCCCAGGAATAGGCTATCTCTTGTTCTCTGAGGTGCCTGGTGACGTCTTTGAATGATCTCCTCTTTTGTAGCGTTATGGAAGCAAGGTCTTGATATAAAGCTACGGAGTGGCCCTGATAGATGATGGACTGTTTCAAACGTGCCTCGCGTAAGATGCGTTCCTTTAGAGGGTAGTCTGGTAGGAAGGCCAGGATGTCCGGGGGGGGCGCCGGGGCCCGCCGCGGCAAACCCACTCTATGCGCTCGATCTATGTGGATCTCGAACGCTTGGTCCTCTCCTAGGACCTCTCGGAATAGTCCCTGCAGATAGCTTGCCACATTTGTCCCTTCGGATTTCAGTGGGACCCCCCGAACGCGGATGTTATTGCGTCTGGAGCGATTTTCAAGATCCTCCGCATGGGCCTGGAGGTCGATTTGCTGCTCTTTAAGGCGAATGACTTCCTGTTGGAGCTGAGCGAGTTCCTCGCCCGCTGCTTGTTCTCGGTCTTCAAGCTCCGCCACCCTTTCCCCCACTGCGTCTACATCTCTTCGGATGTCCTTTACCTCTCCTGCGACCTCGCTCTTGAGCGCCTGGAAGTCTTCCCGGAGGGTGTTAAATAGCGTTTCGAGGAAGGCCCGGGTGATCGGGATCGCGTCATCTTCTGGGGCGGCACCGATAGTTCTGACCTGGGGGATTTACTGCCTTTCTCCTCTACCACCGTATGTTTTGTGAGCATCTCTCTCACTGACCTTTCCCCTTTCTTCTTGGCCGTGGCCATCTTGCTTCTGCTTTCCCTGCAGGGCCTTGTATGAGACGTGGGGGTCTTCTTTGATCACGACACGATCTCCTGGCGGGGCCTAACGTCTCCTAGGCCCACTCCTATAACTGAAAAAGTCAAGAGGTACCCGTTCCACCAGTCCTCCTGGGTTCCGTTCGGCTTGTGCACGTCGCAGGACTAGAGTCGAGGCCTTTCGCTTGTCCACCCCGCGTGTGAGGTCCGCCACTCTCCTCCCACGTCACCTAGCTATCTGGCCTTCTTACTCGATCTCGAGCCAATGTCTCCCGGCTCTCTGGAGGGGGACGCAACTTAGTCCCTTCGTACCCCTTGGCCGACTTCCTGCTCCCGCCTCGAGGTGTGTATCTCCGCCGCTCCTGCCTCGCAGAGCGCCCCCTCTCCGGACCTGGGGGTCTCGTGATCTTCTGGTTAGGGTGGGGGCCCCTCTGACCATGCCTTGTTCTCACTCCCCCGGTGACTCCCTTAACCTCGTGAGCGCCCTCCGAAGGTGTAGGCACAAAGCCTTGCCGCTTCTTGTCCCTCCGCCAGGCGGCAATCCTGGCCGGGTGTCTCCCGCCTTGTCTTTAGCGTGGGGCCCTTTTCCAGCCGTCCACACCGCCTTCCTTATCTGGGCCGCCGCCCCAGGCCTCGCTTCTTCTGTGCCCTTGGGCCTTCTCCACCTGCTCAGCGCTCTACCACCTTCAGGGGTCCCAGCCCAGCCTCACCTCCGGGTCAGCGGGCCCAGCTTCCCGTCTCCTATTCTCCGTTGTGCGAGCTCCCGAGGCTGCTCCCGTCGGGGCTCGTGAGTCACTGTCGTGGGGGCCTCTCTCCCCCTCCGTGCCTTCTTCCGCCGCTCCCACCGATCACCTTCACTAGGGGGAGGATCGCTCACCACCAACCCGGTGTCCGCCGCTTCCCGCAGCGGCTCGCTCTCCCCAGGATTCGTGTTCTGCCGGGCCGTCTATCTCACCCCACACCATCCACGGTTTCACTGCCAGGTGTCCGTGAGTCCCTCAGCGGGCCCTGGGCTTCAGAAAGCTGCTCCCCCACCAGGGCAGTGCCCCGCCGCCCGCTCTGTCACACTGCGGGGTGCTTTCTCCAGACGCGATACCCCCGTTTTCTCCTGGGGACCCGCATTTGCCCCTCAGGTCCTCCTACCTTTTGCGGTCTCGGCTCAGCCTCGATGCAGCGCCATTTTGTCCGCACTGCCGTTCGCCGGCCGCAGCTCTCTTCGGCAGGAATCAGGAGTCGGAGACCCTCGGCGTTGCAGCGGGCTCGGTCCCTTCGCCTCCGCTCTCTCAATTACCCCTTCCTGCGGGGTTTTGGGGCCTCAGGCACCGTAAGTGGCTGGGTAGGAAGGCAAGGGACGAGGAGCCTCCGGGACCTGCGACTGTTCAAGTCACCATCTTGGCCACGCCCCCCCAACGGGCTGCATTTAAAAAAAAAAAACTGCTTTATTAAAAAAGCAGTCACAGACATGGTGGTCTGCTGACCCCAGCAGGCCACCATTCCTGTGAGTGCTGGCCAATCCTAATTGGGTCACAAGTAGCACCTGCCTCATGAATATCAATGAGGCAGGCAATTTGCAACCCCATTAGAAATCGCTAATAGTGTCTGAGACAATTTTAAATTGCATTTTGCAAATCGGAAACTGCGAGTCGCAAAGCAACGCAATTTGTGAGTCGCAAAATGTAAGGGTTGTACATCTAGCCCATAGAGTAGTCGACCCTCCTAAGCGCCTTTCAATTTTCTGTGAACAAACCAGTGAAAATGCATGGTAATCTGTAATGCTTTATGTCTACATGTTCTGAATATGGTAGTCTCACAGTTATGGAATTAATAGTGTGGTGGTGGTGTATGCTTCTATGTGTTCAGATGGCTGCTGCAGAGACGTGGATTATTGAAACTCTGTTCAGGGGCAAAATATGTTGGAAAATTTAAAATAAAAACAAACAATATAACTTTTCTTTTTACAGTTGCTTGGTGAAAGTGCACAGAGACAAACTCACTCATCCAGCCCAGAGATAATTTTAGTTAGCTAAATTTGATAAATAAGCAGAACCCACTAGTCAGGCACCCCAGCTTTTCCACATATTGCAATTATTGTTTTGCTACTATTCAGGATGAGCAGATTTGTCCTATTGTATTCAGGCAGTACCTTTAGGGATCTCAAGAAGCCATTGAGCATCCCAGCCATAATCTTAATGCCATCTGCATGTTGTAAGAAATGTATTTGATGACTGCTAAGTTTTGGGGAATGCCAGTGGCTTGAGACTATGCTAAGCTCCAAAAATAGCTGTATAGACAAAACAGCAGGAGTACTAAAATGCACCACTGCTTTAAGTGTGTTTATGTAAATACATTCAGATGCTGAAGAGCCATTTTCAAATATTATCCTTGCCCAAGCATCCAGGTATGGAGCCTGAGTAGCTCTTACCTATACATGCAAAATATCCAAATTTTGCAGCTTATTCCAAAATCTGTATCTGTCCCACAAAGAGTGGATAGTTAAAAAAAAGTCAACTATGTTGCAAATTGTTTGAAAGCTAGTGTTGGAGTGGAATTTCCCCTGCATGGTATGCCGACATGTACCCTTGCCCTGAGTGTCTGACTGCCTGTGGATCTGGTATTTTGACTTATTTTGTCCCTGATATCATGCTTATCTAGGCTTTGTGCAGAGGCCCATGCCTGTTTCTAATCTAGGACCTGTCCTGTGAAGTGGGTGGATGCACCATGCATGCTAGACAGAGGACTGTTCTTGTCCTAGGATTAGCACCTAGAGCAGTGGCAGGAGAATACTGCATACCAAGCCTTTGTATGACCAGACATTTTTATCTTTGTCAATCAGATTGGAGGTTTCTGACCCCTTGTGTAAAGTTCTACTTTTGTGTACACCAGAACCTTGCACTCATATTCCATGTGTAAGTCAACTGGTGAACTTGTACAGAATGCATGTAGTACATATGTGGTTGTAAGACTGTGTGTGTGATTCAGAGTGAAGAAGCCAGTGGAATTCATTTTGGATGCTCCTGGTTTAGCATGGCACAAGGTGGAGGGTGAGGGCATCTTCTCCATTAAGGGAATGTTTATTGCCTGCTTTTCTCTAGGGGGGCAGGGGTGTTGGAGATCCATACCTTGAAGTTAGGAGGAGGGAGACTGGACTACCTTTAGAAATTCCATTAAGATTCTTAGCAAGCAGCTGTTTTTTTTTTTCCTGAGCACTGCCATTTGGTAGATTGTAGAGGTGGAGGGTGTGACTACATTGTTTTTCCCCATGAGGAAGTTTCTAGGACAGGTCTGTCCTTTTGTCTGTCCCCAATTACTGCTTTAGAAAGGCTGATATCGACATTTAGAAATCTCACACATTATTATGTGTGTATCGTGCACACTCCAGCTTGAAGACAACCCCAATGCTACCTCCATGTGAGAAGCAGCACTTTACACAAAGGCTGTGTCTGTAGAGAAGTCTGAGAAGGCCACTTGAAAGGAGGACCAACACAATGTGATTCTGAAGTTAGAGACCTGGGATTCACATCACATCTCTGGAAAATATTAATAAAAGTGTGATACGAAACGACCCCACTCTCTTCCAGTCCCAAGTTCTTCTTGGCCAAGAAAGGGGTGCTCAGTTGCATGTGTGGGCACCCTGGTCTCTGTGCAGTTAATACCAGAAATGTTACTTGAAGACTGCATGAAAACAAATGTGGCTACCAGTCCCTGTTGGTTGTGAATTAGTGCTTCCGGCAGCATCAGAAGACAAAGAAAGCGTCTCATCACTGATGATCGCCTGGGGGGCAGTAACGTCACCTAGCTAAGGTGAACCTGATCAGCCTAAGCTGCCAAAAGTGCCCCTTGCCTCTGTGATACTGATCAGCCTTGGGAGGCCGCAACTGCACATTATTGCTACGAGCCAATTTGGCATGGGAGACCAGAACGCTAGAGGATTTTGCCGTGGTCCCATAACAGCTGTGCTGCCTTTACCCAACAATGTCGGCACCAGAGAGTATACTTGAAAAAAAAGGAAGTCAAGGGTTGCACCTTCTCATCACCTGCTCTGTATGAACTGCTGCATAGGCATCATAAGGGACATCCGAGACTGGAGCAAATCATCTGCATACACACCAATGAAGTGGAGCATGGAGACTTGAAACCTTCTCCCAAAGTTAACCAAGGGTAAGAAGAACTAACTAAGTTGTGCTCCAAGACCCACAGTGCAAACAGTGATAATCTGCACCTTGGCCTAATTCATGCCACTGCCACCCGGTACGTGGCACCGCAGTTCCTTGGGCTACCCATATCAGAAGCGTACTGAAGTGGGAAGGTGTAGAACCTTCTCTGGAACAAAATCTAGACACAACCCTTTAATTGCTTACCATTAAATTGAATTATTTAGCATTTAGTTCTGTTGTGTGATTAAAGTACTTGTTTTAAAAAAAAAAAAACAAGAACTGGGTTGAACAATACGTTATTGTGCCTGCTAATTGATTGTTGAACTCTTGCCTCTACTCTACATACCTGAGAAACCTGCAAGTGCCCTTGAAGTGACCTTGACTCAGGGTGGAAAGGGTTGTGTTTTGCCCAGTTTGCCCAGTGGTAAGCTATCTCAATCACCAGGGATGGGGCCCAGTATCCCCTCACCTGTACCGTGCCACATCCTTCTCAACAGCTGTGACAGGGTCTAAAAGCTGAGGCTCCTAATGATTTTAAACTAGTCTTATGATGTGGTTATTTGTCAATTTCCTTATTTAAACTACTCATGAAATAGGATATTGCATTTTGGATAAACTTACATTCTCTATGGCAGTTCGGATTAGGCCTGCTGCTGGTAATTACTGTATTATTCACACCACGTTTTTAGTGGATGCCATACCCAGTCACCAAGGTAAAAGGGACCAGAAAACTGCAATACTGGTGAGGTTTGCTCAGGACCTCTACCCACTGGAGGCTGGTGAACTTTGCAAGTGTTTTGGTGTAATACCCATTAGGAATTAGGCAAAGCGTGTTAGGTGAAGTAAGGCAACCATTCTTTCTTAAGTTTTTGTTTTTTCAAAATATGTTATTAGCATTTTCTAATAACAATAAAAAAATACAGAGAACAATCCAAAAAAGCAAAAAAAGTGGGAACAAGGGTACACTTGTCGAGACATGTATGTAAAAGAAATACATAAGAACGCAATCATCAGGTTCAGCAAAGCATTCAGTGCATGAAATTGTACTAAAGAATTAATATGTCGAATTGGAGAGTTGGTTTATGGAGAAGTATATGATGATAAGAGAAGGAATAAAGAGTATGTGGGGTCAGGCATGATTGGTGTGTGAGGAGTTGGGTTTATAGATGATTACTATGGGATAGGCCTAAGTTTTAAAAGTGTAACATACATGTTATTATAGGCATAGGCAGAGACAAAAGTTAAAGGCAGGGCGAGAGGGAGTCATGTGAGCCGAAAGCGGGGTTACTGCATTATGGGTAGTCTCCCATATACTCTGAGAAGTTTGAGAGTGACCAATACTGGGGGATTGAGTTATATTTGTGTTCCTTAGGTAGGTAACCCAGGTCTACCAGGTACGATATGATACATTGATACTATATTTCCAATTAATCAGTATCACTTTAATGGCGATAATGAGTAGGATATCAAGAAGGAGGAGGTCCAATTCAGGCAGCTCCATCGGAAAGTCTTCAAGGTGTATACCCAAGATGATAAGTCGGAAAGATAATGAAATGGTGGTCTTAAAAACTTTTTGTAATTGTGAGGAGATGTCTTGCTAATAGGGAAACAGATGGGGGCAAGAGAAGAACATATGTTATTCGTCCCCAGATGATAAGTCACATGCCCAGCATGTATCAGAGTCTTTGAGTTTTTGTCAGCACACCTTTGCGGTAGTCTAGTAGAGGAAGTGTGAGTCAAAGAATTTGGGGGCATATTATCAAGAACGGCGTTAAATTTCTCGCCGGTTTAGCGGCAGAAAACTGCTGCTAAAGCGGTGATAATGGGCTTGATAATATGCCCTGGAGAATTCCAATAGAAGCCCATGTTCACACCAGAACATGGACTTCTATTGGAATTCTCATGGGCATATTATCAAGCCCATTATCGCCGCTTTAGTGGCAGTTTTCTGCCGCTAAACCGGCAATAATTTTTAACGCCGTTCTTGATAATATGCCCCCAAGTCTGGGATAGTGAGGGAATTAGTTTGTGTTTTAGTAGGTTTGATCTGATTTTTGACCAGATCTCCTCACTGGGGGTTGGGGAGAATGAGCCCCTTGAAGGAGAAGTGGGTAGGCCACCTGTGTGGTGTGGGGGTTATTGTTGGGTCTTAGCAAAAGTAAGTAGTTTGGAGAATCTAGAAGCAGTGTGACCATTCCTGAGTATCAGTTGTAATTTTTACAGTAGAGGTAAATTGTGGAGGGGACCTAGCTTGGAGAGTTTGGCTTTGATTTGTAAAAAGCCATAAAAATCCATATTTGAGAGGTCATGCTTGTGTTGTAGGGAGGGGAATAAGAGAGGTTCAAAGTTTACATAAATGGTTGATATTGTTAATATTCCTTTGGCTGCCCATATCGTACCAATGGTAAATGAGTTGGGGATTTGGCCTTTTTATTGTTCCATAATGACATGAGGAAGGATTTTCTAATGTGGAGTTGTTGTAAAGGTGGAGTGTCATCGTCAGGGTGGTTAGTACTGAAAAAGTTTGGCAGATTGAGGAATCCACATGCAGTCAAACAGGTTTTTTTAACAGATTAGTTTCGAACCACTGTGAACCTTGGGCCCCTAAGTATGCAGTTTGATAAGTACTCCAATTTGGGAAGTTGCACCCTCCTAGTTTGGGGGGGTGTTCTGAGTTTTTTAAGAGTAATTCTGGGCTTTTTAGTCTCTCAAAGGAAGTTTGAGACAGCTTTGTCAATCTTGAGGAAGAAATATGGGGAGAGACGAACAGGGAGCATACTAGATAGAAAATTAATCAGCGGTCATACCATCATCATGATGGTTTCAAGTCAACCCCACCAGAAAATATGTTTTGGTGACCATGTGAACAGTAAGTCCTTTATTTAACTCATGGATGTGCTTTCATTGATGGAGATAGATTCAGAAACGTCCTTACAAAACCATATCCCGCGATATTTGATGTTGGGTTTCCATTTGAATTTGGAGGAACCAGATATCTAGTGGTTGCAATGGACATTCAGGGGCAGAATCTCGGTTTTGTCCCTGTTCAGGGAGTAACCAGAGAAGTAAGAGAAATGGTCAATTCTAATTAATGTCACAGTGATATCATGGTCAGGGGATTCTGTAAATATTAAAACGCCATCAGTATATGAAGATGTTTTGTATGGAATATAGCTGAATGGGATGCCTGGGATGTCAGGTGAGTCATTTAGAATTAGTAGGAGGGGGTGAATGGCGAGTAGGAGCAACAAAGGTGATAGGGGGCAGCATTGATGAGCTCCCTGTTGTAGTGTAAATGGCTGAGGCAGAGCTACATTAATTCTAATTCTAGCCGAAGGTTTTGAGTGTAAGGCCATGGTCATCATGATAAACTCTTCCTGTACTTTGTGTCTCGAGAGTATGGCTTCGAGATATGGCCATGAGACTTATCAAAACCCTCCTCCGTGTCTAGGGCTATAGCCGCTGATAAGGAGGAGAATGGATTGGAGGCTTTCTCGATGACATGAGAGAAGAGGCTGATGTTGTCACTAGCCAGACGTCCTCTGATGAAGCCAGATTGGGTGGGGTGGACTGGTTTGGGGAGTAAGGGGGCAAGGAGGTTTGCAAGGATTTTTGCATATATCTTTGCTTCCATATTTATGAGGGATATAGGTCTAAAGTTCTTGGGGTGGGTGTGGTCCTTCCTGTCCTTTGGTATGACCAAGATAGTGGCATCGGAGGCAGTCCCTGAAACAGAACCGGAAGCAGCAAAGTGGGATAGGGCCGAATCTAGTATGTCAATTATTGTAGGGGCAAAGGTTTAGTAAAACTCAATTGGAAAACCGTTCAGTCCCAATGGGATACTTTTGCTGGTGTGATTAATATCTTCTCTGGTAATTGGTCTCGCTGGTGACATTCGTTCACAGTTGGAGATTTTTTTAATTGACTAAGTGGGGAAGAATTCTGAGCAGGTGAAAAGGAGAGTGTTGTTAGAGGGGGTGTATAATTTGGTATAGAAATGCTGGAAAACCTTAAGTATCACTTCTGTTGATGTTTACAACTTATTTTGATCCTCTTTGATTGTCTGGATAATGTTAGAATTGCACCTGAATTTTAGGTAGGCCGCCAGGGACATTCCAAAAATTTTCAAGCAGAATAACTTTTTGCACTTTTGGGCATGAACACATAAGTGAGCGCGTTTGCTGATTATAGAGTTGAATTCATATTTGAGACGTTTTTTGGTCAGTATAGCAGGATCATTAGTTTCCCTATAACTCAGTTCTTTGGCTCTGATGTTATCTTATCTAGGGAGGTCTTAATTAGCTTGTTTTTCTGTGACATCTTGTTTATAATCAAACCTCTACAGTAGCATTTCAGGGAGTCCCACAGCATTATTGGGGAGGAAGTAGAGTCTTTATTTATCTGAAAAATATGGATAACTCATTATGGAGCTCCTTGACCATGTCTGAGTCTTACAGGATCTCTAGGTTCATATGCCAGGTATGCTTTGGGGGGGATTGGAAGAAGTTTGAGAGTTATTGAGATGGCTGTGTAGTCTGAGATAGCAATGGGTACTATGAAGGCTGCGTGGGCATGTTGGAGATGAGTGGAGTCTACTAAAAGCTAATCAATTCTGGAAAAGACGTTATGTGGGGGCGAAAAAAATGTACAATTACTGCCAGTGGGGTGGTGGAGTCTCCAGAATTCTGGTAGCTTGTAAACACAGGGCATGTAATGATTTGTGGGCTCTTGGTGTTCTGTATCTAAAGGCAGATACAGAAAAGGGGATCCATTATGAGGTTAAAGTCGTCTCCAAGTACAATCTGTGCATTCAGAGGAAAAGTGTGAGTTAAGTGGAGCAGTTGTCCCGAATTTGGGGTTCTCTATGGTGGGGGCATGTATGTTCACTGCGTATAACTCTGTATTGAAAGTCTGTAGTCATATTATTAGCCATCTACCATCATTATCTGGTTATGATGAGATAATTGAGAGGCCAAAATTCTTGGAACTCAATATAAGAACCCCATTTTTTGGGAATTTACCGTGGAGCAGGCAATGTCAGCCACCCACCCTGCGCGCATGGACAGAGCTTTTTCATATCCAATTTTGGTCTTTTGTAAAAAGACCAAGTCGCCCTTAAGAGAGTGGCAGTAGCCAGAGACATTTCTATGCATGATGGGGTGGTTAAGTCCCTTGGTGCTAAGGGAAACCACTTTAAGCATGGCAGTGTTTTGGTCAGCCATTGATGGACTGAGGGTTTGTAATGGGCATGGTAGGAGGAGTGGCCATTAATTTCAGTATGGCCATTGAGGGTTTGTGGTGGTCACATGACTCAGGGTAGGGGTGTAGCATAGGGATATAAATGGTGTTTAGGGTAGTGTGAGTGATCATGGAGAAACCAGTTGTACTCCAACAGGGAGAGAGAGTCTCAAAAAGATGAGGTGTAGAGTATGGGGCCAGTGGATACCACTTGCAAAAAGGCAACTAGTAGAACAGCAAGGAAGGCACCAGCCTGCCACAACAGTGGTTTGATGGTAGGATATAAACAACAACAATAACAAGGCCCTGATGGGCAATAGATATATCCATAAAGAGTTTTTCAACTTAATACAACTCAATGCAGTAGAATTGTTTGGACAAACAATTCTCGCAGCTGTAAGCAGGTACAAGTAGCCGTGTGCAACACTGTATTGAGGCATTAAAACAAACTGTATGACAGTGGGGTACAGGTATATTAAGAGGGGGTCATAAAGTATTGTGAAGCATTGTAAGACATTATGGAGTATCACACAGGAGGCACTGAGGTGTGGTGTAGGGTATAGAATGCAATAATCGGGTGCCTTCTGAACTGCACTGTAGAATGCGAAAACTGTGGACACAAGATCTCAATGTACGAACAGTGTCTATGGTATATAGGCACCTTAAAAGGAGACACCTTAAAAGAAGACATCATATAGGTACCTTAAAGAGGAGGCACCTTCAAGGAAGGCACCTTGACAGTAGGCACCTTGAAAGAGAGGCATTGCAAAGGTACCTTAAAAGGAGGCATTATATAGACACTTTAAAAGGAAACATTATATAGACACCTTATGTGGAATTATAGGAAAATAGTGTGCGTAAACCTCTTGACAGTCATATAGTTATGGTTATGCAGCTTATGAAGCATGTGAGGCATTATAGTTTTCTGAAGCATTGTAAAACATTATGAAGCATAATGAAGTTTTATAGAACAGTATAGGACACATTATGAGGCCTTGCAGGAAACCCTAGGGTATCCGTAGAGTCAAAACCATACATGAGAATCTAAGTATCTAGGTAATTGTGGGTTCTATGTTGGTTTCAACAGTTTCCACTCTGGGAATCTTCCATGTGGGTTTCCACAGAGTTATCTAGGAAAACTCGTAAGTCTTTGGGTTCAGAAAAGTCATGCATCTTGCCATAGACGTTGATCTTGAATTTGGAAGGGCCTATAAAAGAATGCTGGATTGCTCTATCGATCAGTGGTTTCTTAAGAGCTGGAAAGCCTTTCCCTTTGACAACTGTGTCTCTGGCGTAATCTCGGGAGATGTTGATCCTTGCGACCTGCCAGGAGAGTGATTTAGTTTTTTTCATATGCGATAGGATGAGTTCTGCATGCTCAGAGTACAAGGGTTGAAATATTAGTGTTATAGTTATAGGCTTCTCCTCTAGTACATCGTGGTCGGTTCCATTGGCAGGGTTGCTTATGGGCTTGAGTCACTTCAGGTTATTTTGTCTCACATGTCCATCACATTTTCATCACATATCCATTGTGTGTCTCTCAAAAATCCCTACAATGCATGTGAGTTAGAGCGTTGGTCAAATTACTGGACAAGTACTAATAGTACTTTATGTGGTGGCACTCTCTAAACAGTGGGTTTGCTCCCAAATGAGCGCCATGTACCTGTGCGTGCCTCATTCTATTTTATTGGATTGCTGGTTTCACAGGTTTCTCAGGTTAACATTCATGATTCACCATTCACCATCTCAGGTTTCACAGTTCAAAGACACTAGTGTCTTTCTCAGCACTAGGTGCATCATGATTCACCATTCACCAACACAGGTTTCACCGGTTTACAGACACTAGTGTCGTTCTCAGCACTAGTCGTATTGTCACGCACTGTTATGTACTACGCACTATGCTTGTGTGTGCGTTAACCTGAACAATCAGGCAGAACGCTGCCAATTGGTGATTACTGGGTGATCACTGGATACTGTAGCTGAAACCTGAGAGTAAAGAGGCTTACAAACTAAGGGCTAGATTATGAGTCTGGCAGTCGGAGGACTGACAGAGTCATTGTGGTGCAGCGGTGGAAGGACAGCCTCCTCCGCACTGGTGGTCCGACCACCCCATTAAGACTTGGGTGGTTGGACAGCCATGAGACCGTTGAGGCTGCCAGGGAACCGCTGTTCCCTAGCGGCGGCACGGTGGTCCTGTGGCCGCAATATGCTACCAAGCATATTGCGAGTTTCCTCTCCACCATGGTTTTAACCAACAACATTGGCAGAGAGGAAACAAAGGGGGCCTACAGGGCCACCTGGTGCCTCACGCCATGTGGATGCGCACAGTGTCGTCCTGTGTGCATGCGCACCAGTTCCTGCACAGCATTGACTTTACAGTCCATGGCGTGCAGGAACTGTTTTTTGCATTCCCATTGCGGTGCCTATTTTTAGAGGCACTGCTGTTGGAACGCCAATAAACAGGCTGCCAAGCAGGAAAAAACTACTAATCTGGTGGGCGGCCTGGCTACGGCTTTGGTGCAGCAGGAGTGTGGTGGTGGCGTACTGCTCATTCCCGCTGTGCCAAAATTTGAAATCAGGCCCTAAGCCAGCAGTGATCGTGCAGTGGGAGAAGATCAGAGTGCTCTCCACGTCCTGCTCCACGAGTGCAGCATAAATCAGTACAATTAGCAAAATTGCAATTCAAAGTTGAGAATGTTCTCAGATCGGTCAAAGTTCACAGTCTTAGTGCTGTGGGAGCCAACAATGCATCAAGGGTAATTTGGGCAATTGGGTGCATTCTAGGTGCTGATGATAAGGCTTATGGGCTGCAAGGGCCCCACGTCAGATCTGCAGGGCCGTGTGGTGGAGTAAGTCAGAGCGCGTCACACTAGGTAAAAATGAGGATTTGTCTTACTGCGGGAAGAATCCTTGCAGAGGACACTGTAGGAGTTTATGTGGCTGTTGCAGTTCCCGGGGTTTGCTGGGTTGCTCAATTGCAGGGGCATTCTAGTTTTTTTATTATTAGGGATTTACATAGTGCCATGCTTGTTGCAGTCTCTCTTCACTCTTTCTTTATGTTTCATGTTTTGTGACCTATGATGGTTAGGCTGGTCCTCACCAGATACTTTAGTGTGAAAGAAATCTTTCCAAGCTACTGGGTGATGCTTCCCCCTAGAAATTAACTTAAAGCTCATTTTATTTCGCTTGTAGCTTCTGTACACACACATACACACACATACACACACACACACTCCTACCTTACAAACCAGCAGCATTCATCCATAGCAACTTCTTTGTGTAGTGCTCTGGCCAGACCTTGGCCACAGCACACAATCATTTAATCGATTACAATGAAACTGGCAATAACTGTTCACTTTGAAAATCGGTATACCCAGACGTGGGTCCCGTGCTCACTGCACCACTGGATTCAAGCTAGCCTGGCTGATGAAGGGGGATGCCCTGAAACCGGTCCCAGGATGCTTGTTTCCAGTCCAGGTAGGACCTGGCTTGGCAGTTCGGGCTGGACTGTTCCCACAAGGAACAGGGTCAAGATTGATTTGCATATGGCTGGGTCCAAACTGGGGTGGTGTGGTGAGCAAAGAATGATGGATTAAACCCAGATCCTTGTGACTGAGGGTGAATGTTTGCATTGTCCAGCATTCCGTCCATTAATTGTTTCTCTTGTATATGTTGCCTTAAGTGGGACGGGTATGCCCAGACGTGGGTCCCGTGCTCACTACACCACTGGATTCAAGCTAGCCTGGCTGATGAAGGGTGATGCCCTGAAACTGGTCCCGGGATGGTTGTTTCCGGTCCAGGGAGGACCTGGCTTGGCAGTTCGGGCTGGACTGTTCCCACAAGGAACAGGGTCAAGACTGATTTGCATATGGCTGGGTCCAAACTGGGGTGGTCTGGTGAGAAAAAGAATGATGGCTTAAACCCAGATCCTTGTGACTGGGGGTGAATGTTTGTATTGTCCAGCACTCCCTCCATCAATTGTTTCTTTTGCATATGTTGCCCTAAGTGGGAAGGGTATGCCCAGACGTGGGTCCCATGCTCACTACACCACTGGATTCAAGCTAGCCTGGCTGATGAAGGGTGATGCCCTGAAACCGGTCCCAGGATGGTTGTTTCCGGTCCAGGGAGGACCTGGCTTGGCAGTTCGGGCTGGACTGTTCCCACAAGGAACAGGGTCAAGACTGATTTGCATATGGCTGGGTCCAAACTGGGGTGGTGTTGTGAGCAAAAGAATGATGGATTAAACCCAGATCCTTGTGACTGGGGGTGAATGTTTGCATTGTCCAGCATTCCGTCCATCAATTGTTTCTTCTGCATATGTTGCCCGAAGTGGGAAGGGTATGCCCAGACGTGGGTCCCGTGCTCACTACACCACTGGATTCAAGCTAGCCTGGCTGATAAAGGGTGATGCCCTGAAACCGGTCCCAGGATGCTTGTTTCCAGTCCAGGGAGGACCTGGCTTGGCATTTCGGGCTGGACTGTTCCCACAAGGAACAGGGTCAAGACTGATTTGCATATGGCTGGGTCCAAACTGGGGTGGTGTGGTGAGCAAAAGAATGATGGATTAAACCCAGATCCTTGTGACTGGGGGCGAATGTTTGCATTGTCCAGCATTCCGTCCATCAATTGTTTCTTTTGGTTATATAACTATGCATCACATTGTTTGTTAAATAGGCAGTTGGTGACAGTGACGAACCTGAACGTTCAAGAACCTGTGTTTCTCTTCTGTTGGTTTGATCCCTGTTTTGCCAACAAGAAACTGTCTCTACCCACGTTTCTGCACAGACTTGCCACCATATTTTCGAAACAGGGTTCAAGTTATCAATGGCACGCAGGGGCAGTGGCACCGGGCCAAGGTCCAGACAGGTCCACTGACCCATCGTTATTTTTGTAATGTACTATGCAAATAGCACTCTTGGTGCCAAAATTCCTTTCTTGCATTAAACCCACAGCACAATTGTTACGCCACTGCATCTAGAGCCGTGTTTGCATGCCATCTGATCACTGATTCCTAGGACCACATTGCATTCCTGGGCCGACCACCACAGCACCAGCGCAGCACCAGCGCAGCACCACCATGTCAGCACCACCACAGCACCACCTCAACATCAGCACAGCACCATCCCAGCATCAGCATAGCCTCACCTCTGCATCAGCCAGCGCCACCTCTGCATCAGCGCAGCCCCACCTCAGCACCAGCGCAGCCCCACCTCAGCACCAGCGCAGCCCCACCTCAGCACCAGTGCAGCCCCACCTCAGCACCAACACAGTCCCATCTCAGCACCAGAGCAGCCCCAGTTCAGCATCAGCGCAGTACCACCTCAGCATAGCACCAGCTAAGCACCAGCCCAGCACCACCTAAGCACCAGCACAGCACCACCATCTCTTCATAACACAGTTCCACAGCATCACTCATCATCACCTCCAAATAACTCAGCATCATCTGAGCAGCATCTTCACACCAGCACACCACCACCTCAGCACCACCTCAGTCTGCCCTTGGAATCTGCCATCTGTTAATTATATCCTAGTGTCCGTCTGCTGCTTAAGATACTATTTCTCAACATCAACCCTTCCATTGTTTATGTCCTCCCACCCCCATAAAAAACCCTAACAAACAAGCATTCAAACAGGCAGGAAAAAGTTACAAGCATTTCAAGAACAAAAAAACTACAAAACATTCTTTATCTTAATTCTTTTTTTAATAGGCTCGTTCAGTTATACATAATGTCTTCTCTGTTATATATAAGATAACTAAAATGTTTATAACACTTTTTTATTATAACTTGTCAACATGCTGCATAGCAGCCACACTGCTCTACAACATAGCTTAAAGACGTTGGCAAAGCAAATAGCTCTGGCTAAACACTTATAAGGTCCCAAAGGCGAGACCTATTGGCTATGCCAATGCTTGTTTATCTTGTTCTTGAATTAACTTACAGGGTTCATTCTTTGCTTTTCTGGTTCAGATCCAACACTGTATAGCTTATTTTGTTCTTTCCTTGCCTTTATGGCAACTTGGGGAACCCCACAACACTCTGCCCTTGTGATAACCTTTCTGAACAGTCTTTGTTTCATTACATGTCTTTTTGTGTTTATTATAAATATGCACAAACGCACTTTCTCAAGCCTTTGTTAAAAACTCTTGGTTATCACAGGTGCAATGAAGTGTTGCACCATCTGCAATTGCTAAACACTCCGAATATTTGTTTTAGAATATGCTCTTTTTAAAAGCCACTATCAGAGCGAGGAGAATGATGGAGGGCTAATACATTACTTAAGGTTGTGATGGACTTCTTGACACATCTGCCTTGCACGTATTTCTTTTATTCCTATTATTTTTTATCCTTTTAATGCTATTTTTTTTTAGTGGTTTTACTATTGATATTTTGCACATTCATATACTTGTAGGAGCTCCTTGTGTTGGGACTTTGATATTTATCTATTGAGATACTTTGCTGTTCTAATGAATTTTACCTATCTGATTCTCGAATTGTGGAAATTCTCTTTTAATGTTGCTGTATCAATTTGTTGTGTAATGCAATTTTTTTGTCTTTTATGGCCTGTCCGGTCGTACAAAGTATTTCTGAACTGAATTGAATAAAGGTTTGTTAGAGGATATTAAAGTGGCTGACATGGCACCAACTAGTGATATGTGCATTTTTCAGGCGGATCACTGACAAAATATCGAGTGACAGAATATCGTGTTCCCAAAATACCGGGACATAAATATCGATGTCAAAAATATCGACATCCTATCTTCATAATGGTAAGTACTAAAATATCGGAATAAAAATATCGTTGTTAAAAAGAACCAAGTACAAAATATCGTTTTTTTTAAATGTATAAAAAATAATGTAAAATAAATTAAATAATACATATAACTTTAAAAAAATATTTAGAATTATTAGAAAATGTTAACAATTATAAGTAATAAATGTAATATAAAAATAAATTAAACATACATATATAAAATGTAATATATATTTACTTAATAATTAACAAATAATTATTTTAATAAATTATAAAATCTTAGAAATATATTAAAAATTATAAATACATATATACAAATACATACACCTGTAACATAAAAATTAAATATATATATATATATATATTATAAATTAAATTTTAAAATATTTATTATTTTTTAAAACTACATTTTACACTACATTGAGTACAACAGTAGGGAAAGTGTTGGATAGCGGAGGTGAATAAATTACTATTCCCACTCCAGCAAGTGCAACAGTAGGGAAAGTGTTGGATAGCGGAGGGGAATAATTTACTATTCCCACTCCAGCGAGTGCAACAGTAGGGAAAGTGTTGGATAACTGAGGGGTAAAAATTACTATTCCCACTCCAGCGAGTGCAACAGTAGGGAAAGTGTTGGATAGCGGAGGGAAATAATTTACTATTCCCACTCCAATGAATGCAACAGTAGGGAAAGTGTTGGATAGCGGAGGGGAATAATTTACTATTCCCACTCCAATGAGTGCAACAGTAGGGAAAGTGTTGGAGAGCAAAGGGGAAAAAAACACTATTCCCACTCCAGCGAGTGCAACAGTAGGGAAAGTGTTGGATAGCGTAGGGGTAAAAATTACTATTCCCACTCCAGGGAGTGCAACAGTAGGGAAAGTGTTGGATAGCGGAGGGGTAACAATTACTATTCCCACTCCAGCGAGTGCAAAAGTAGGGAAAGTGTTGGATAGCGGAGGGGAATAATTTACTATTCCCACTCCAATGAATGCAACAGTAGGGAAAGTGTTGGATAGCGGAGGGGAATAATTTACTATTCCCACTCCAGCAAGTGCAACAGTAGGGAAAGTGTTGGATAGCGGAGACATACAAATTACTATTCCCACTCCAGCGAGTGCAACAGTAGGAAAAGTGTTGGATAGCGTAGGGGTAAAAACTACTATTCCCACTCCAGCAAGTGCAACAGTAGGCAAAGTGTTGGATAGCGGAGGGGAATAATTTACTATTCCCACTCCAGGGAGTGCAACAGTAGGGAAAGTGTTGGATAGCAGTGTGGTAAAAATTACTATTCCCACTCCAGCGAATACAACGTTAGAGAAAGTGTTGGATAGCGTAGGGGTAAAAATTACTATTCCCACTCCAGGGAGTGCAACAGTAGGGAAAATGTGGGATAGCAGAGGGGAATAAATTACTATTCCCACGCCAATGAGTGCAACAGTAGGGAAAGTGTTGGATAGCGGAGGGGATAAAACAAAACATTACAGCTATTGAACCTAAATCCCCAAACAAAATAAAAACAAAACAATTACTAACAATATTTATCAATGAATAAATGAATATTAATGATCAACTAATGATTAATTTATGTAAAGCATATTACTTTCACCCTCTCCCCAATAAACACAAAAACACACACCTAAAAATATTTGCCCAATTTTCATAACTAATTTTACATTAATAAATTAATAACAATTAACAGCAAATCATTAATTAATAAAAAAAAAAATTCTTCCCAACATTTACAACTATAAAAGCCACAACTCACACATCACAATTATTCCACAATTAGCATATTTAATATTTAATTAATTAATTAGCATTAATTAACAATTAATTAATTAATTATGAATATTTTACCTCCCACCATATTCCCCTATAAATGACACCACCAATGTCGTAAAACATGACACAAGTAACATATTTTAATAACAATTAATTATTTAATAACAATTAACAAGCAAAATAAAAACAATTAATAATAAATTAATTCACACAATTAGCACTATAAAATAACATTAAATAAATATTATATTATAAATATTGAAACATTTTTAAAAATTAAACTACTTCCCACCCTACTCCCCTATCAACCCACACCGCACTCCTAAAAAAATGACACAATTAACATAATTACCAATTAATTAATAATAATTAACAAATTAATAAATTATCAATAATACACACACAGCTCCGTCTGTGTGCCCTGCTGCTGCCCCTGATTGTGCTGCCCCTGATTGTGCTCGTTTTTTTTCCTTTCTGTGCCCCCTTGCTGCCCCTGATTGTGCTCGTTTTTCCTTTCTGTGCCCCCTTGCTGCCCCTGATTGTGCTCGTTTTTCCTTTCTGTGCCCCCTTGCTGCCCCTGATTGTGCTCGTTTTTTTTCCTTTCTGTGCCCCCTTGCTGCCCCTGATTGTGCTTGTTTTTTTCCTTTCTGTGCCCCCTTGCTGCCCCTGATTGTGCTCGTTTTTCCTTTCTGTGCCCCCTTGCTGCCCCTGATTGTGCTCGTTTTCCTTTCTGTGCCCCCTTGCTGCCCCTGATTGTGCTCGTTTTTCCTTTCTGTGCCCCCTTGCTGCCCCTGATTGTGCTCGTTTTTTTCCTTTCTGTGCCCCCTTGCTGCCCCTGATTGTGCTCGTTTTTCCTTTCTGTGCCCCCTTGCTGCCCCTGATTGTGCTCGTTTTTCCTTTCTGTGCCCCCTTGCTGCCCCTGATTGTGCTCGTTTTTCCTTTCTGTGCCCCCTTGATGCCCTGATTGTGCTCGTTTTCCCTTCTGTGCCTGTTTCCCGCCGCTGCGCCTGCGGCCCCACCCCTCACTGCCCATTCGCTGCCCCATTCCCTGCTCCTCCCTCCCACCTCCCCATTTATGGCGGCCGCTGCGTGGTGAAGAGAGCGACCCCTGACCTTGACTGGTAGGTCGCTCCCCCACCACACAGCTCCATCTGTGTGCCCTGCTGCTGCCCCTGATTGTGCTAGTTTTTTTTCCTTTCTGTGCCCCCTTGCTGCCCCTGATTGTGCTCGTTTTTCCTTTCTGTGCCCCCTTGCTGCCCCTGATTGTGCTCGTTTTTCCTTTCTGTGCCCCCTTGCTGCCCCTGATTGTGCTCGTTTTTCCTTTCTGTGCCCCCTTGCTGCCCCTGATTGTGCTCGCTTTTTTCCTTTCTGTGCCCCCTTGCTGCCCCTGATTGTGCTCGTTTTTCCTTTCTGTGCCCCCTTGCTGCCCCTGATTGTGCTCGTTTTCCTTTCTGTGCCCCCTTGCTGCCCCTGATTGTGCTCGTTTTTTTTCCTTTCTGTGCCCCCTTGCTGCCCCTGATTGTGCTCGTTTTTCCTTTCTGTGCCCCCTTGCTGCCCTTGATTGTGCTCGTTTTTCCTTTCTGTGCCCCCTTGATGCCCTGAT
Source organism: Calotriton arnoldi (assembly GCA_963921515.1). Classification (NCBI taxonomy): domain Eukaryota; kingdom Metazoa; phylum Chordata; class Amphibia; order Caudata; family Salamandridae; genus Calotriton; species Calotriton arnoldi. Next base: position 754,033 of record CAWUFW010006960.1, read on the forward strand.
TGTGCTCGTTTTCCCTTCTGTGCCTGTTTCCCGCCGCTGCGCCCCTGCGGCCCCGCCCCTCACTGCCCATTCGCTGCCCCATTCCCTGCTCCTCCCTCCCACCTCCCCATTTATGGCGGCCGCTGCGCGGCCGCGCCAAGGCGCGCCAAAGGCGCGCCTAAGGCAAGCCCGTCTGCGCCCGTCCGCGCCGTGACCGCGCCCAGCGCCAGACCCCTGGTCCGGGCATCCCCCGCGCCCGCCACATCAACAGACGCCGATACGACGCCAGCACCCTCCACGCACTCAACCCCGGAAAAGATCACGCCTGCTACCAGGCCACCCCGAAGCGCACCCAAGGGCCCTTCACCTGCCGGAACTGCAGCTTCGCCAGCACCCGCCCCGCCAAACCACCGCCCAGGAAAGAACCCAACTACCTCAGATGCATCCTCCTCAACACCCGCTCCGCCCGCAAACACGCCATCGAACTCTGGGACCTTCTCGACTCAACCTCCCCAGACGTCGCATTCCTGACGGAGACCTGGCTGAATCCTGCTTCAGCCCCCGACATCGCCATGGCCATCCCGGACGGATACCAGATCACCCGCAGGGACCGCACCAACGGAGTCGGAGGAGGCATCGCCATCGTCCACAGGAACACCCTCAGAGTCTCAACCAACACCGACGACACCCTCAGCACCGCCGAACACATGCACTTCCAGATCCACACCGATCCCAACACCACCCTCAGAGGAACCCTCATCTACAGACCCCCGGACCCCGACCACAGTTCAGCGATTCCATCGCTGACTTCGTCAGCACACACGCCATCGCCTCCACGGACTACATCCTCCTCGGGGACCTGAACTTCCACCTCGAGAACAACAAGGACACCAACTCCACCACCCTGATCGACAACCTCGCCACCCTCGGACTCAGACAGCTCGTGACTACACCCACCCACGCCGCCGGCCACACGCTAGACTCCATCTTTTCCGCAAGCCCACACGTCTCCTTCAACCACACCTCCGAACCCCACTGGACTGACCACCACTGCATCCACTTCACCTACAGGAAGCCCACCACGCACCACTGCACCGAACAAATGCCTCGCCGCTGCTGGAGCAGAGTCACGGAAGACCAGCTAACCACAACCCTCGCCCTGAGCCCACCCGCCGAACCCTCCGACCCCGACACCGCCGCCCGCAACCTCAGACAGTGGATCGACGACTGCGCCAACACCCTCGCCCCGCTCAAGAATCCGCCCAACAGCCACACCAGCAAGAAAGCCACGTGGTTCACCGAAGACCTCCAGGCCTCCAAACGAACATGCCGAAAACTGGAGAAGATCTGGCTCCACGAACGGACAGCGGACAGCTACGCCGCCCACAAGAGCGCCACCCGCAGTCACCATCACCTCATCAGATCCGCCAAAAGGGCCTCACTCAAAGACCGCCTAGACAACAACGCACACAACAGCATAGAGCTCTTCAACATCGTGAAGGAACTCTCCAACCCCAGCTCCAACACCAACGACATCCAGCCATCGCGAGACCTGTGCGACTCACTGGCCACCTTCTTCCACCGCAAAATCGCCGACATCCACGACAGCTTCAACACCACGACCGCCCCGGCAACCACCGAGACCACTGCCCCCACAACCACCAACCGCCTGCTCTCCTGGACCAACATCAACGACGAGGACACCAGCGAGATCATGAACACCATCCACTCCGGTTCACCGCTAGACCCGTGCCCTCACCACATCTTCAACAAAGCCAGTACAGCCATCGCGCCCCATCTCCGGAAAATAATCAACATCTCCTTCGAGACAGCAACCTTCCCGGAAAGCTGGAAGCAAGCCGAGATCACCGCCTTACTCAAGAAACCCAAGGCAGACCCCAAGGACCTCAAGAACTTCCGACCCATCTCTCTGCTCCCGTTCCCCGCGAAGGTCACTGAGAAAATCGTCAACAAACAACTGACCCTCTACCTCGAGGAGAACAACATCCTGGACCCTTCCCAGTCCGGCTTCCGCAGCAACCACAGCACCGAAACCGCCCTCATCGCCGCCACCGATGACATCAGGACCCTGCTAGACAACGGAGAAACAGCAGCCCTCATCCTCCTGGACCTATCAGCCGCCTTCGACACGGTCTGCCACCACACACTACGAACACGCCTTCACGACGCCGTGATCCAAGAGAAGGCCCTGGACTGGACCACATCCTTCCTTTCCGGCAGAACACAAAGCGTCCGCCTCGCCCCTTCCGATCCAAGGCCACCAAGATCATCTGCGGCGTACCCCAAGGCTCCTCCCTCAGCCCAACGCTGTTCAACATCTACATGGCACCCCTCGCCCACGTCGCCGGACAGCACAACCTCAACATCATCTCCTACGCCGACGACACCCAGCTGATCCTCTCCCTCACCAAAGACCCTCACACCGCCAAAGCCCACCTCCACGAAGGAATGAAGGCCGTCGCCGAATGGATGAGGACCAGCCGCCTGAAGCTGAACTCGGACAAGACGGAGGTCCTCATCCTTGGTTCCAACCCTTCAGCCTGGGACGACTCCTGGTGGCCAACATCACTGGGAACAGCCCCGCCACCCACCGACCACGTACGCAACCTAGGGGTCATCCTCGACCCCACCCTCTCCATGACTAAGCAGGTCAACGCCGTTTCCTCATCCTGCTTCAACATCCTCCGAATGCTCCGCAGGATCTTCAAGTGGATCCCCACCGAAACAAGAAAAACAGTCACCCAGGCCCTCGTCACCAGCAGGCTGGACTACGGAAACGCCCTCTACGCAGGAACGACGGCTAAGCTCCTGAGACGGCTGCAACGCATCCAGAACGCCTCTGCACGTCTTATCCTCGACATCCCCTGACGCAGCCACATCACACCCCACCTGAGAGACCTGCACTGGCTCCCTGTCAACAAGAGGATAACCTTCAAGCTCCTCACCCACGCACACAAAGCACTCCACAACTCCGGACCAGCCTACCTCAACAGACGACTCAGCTTCTACACCCCACCCGCCAGCTCCGCTCGACCAGCCTCGCCCTCGCCACAGTCCCCCGCATCCGGAAAACGACCGCCGGCAGCAGATCCTTCTCCCACCTCGCCGCCAAGACCTGGAACACCCTCCCCACCAACCTCCGACAGACCCAAGACCTACTGGCCTTCAGAAGACTCCTCAAGACCTGGCTCTTCGATCAGTAGCAGCACCACCCCCCTCTTCCCCCAGCGCCTTGAGACCCTCGCGGGTATGTAGTGCGCTTTATAAGTGACATGATTGATTGATTGACATTCATTCCCACAATTAACAATATAAAATATTAAATACATTTCTATTAATTAATAAAAAATATTAATTAATTAATTATAATTAAATTACTTCCCACCCTACTCCCCTATCAACCCACAACCCGCTCCTAAAAAAATGACACAATAAACATAATTACCAATTCATTAATAATAATTAACAACCAATTAATAAATAATTAATAATATATTAATTCCCACAATCAACAATATAAATTATTAAATACATAAATATTAATTAATAAAACATATTAATAAATTAATTATAATTAAATTACTTCCCACCCTATTCCCCTATAAACCCACAACCCGCTACGGAACTAAAACGCCGAATTTAATTCAAATAATATTAATAACTTCTAAAAATTATTAATAAATTATTTATAATTATATTACTTCCCACCCTATTCCCTTATAAACCCACAACCCGCTACGGAACTAAAACGCAAAATTTAATTAAAATAAAATTAATAACTTCTAAAAATGTAATACATATATTAAAAAACAAATGCAATACTTAGACAAAAAAATAGAACACATACATTTAAAATACATACTAAAATACATAACACTAACTAAAAAAACGATATTTTTAACAACTATATTTTTGCAAACGATATTAATGACTTCAATTTTTTTTAAAACGATATTAATGACTTCGATATTGTTAAAAACGATATTACTTACCTAAGACTCGATATTCTTGACCACGATATACTGACACTAGATATTAGTGCAAGTCGACATAAAAAACTCGATATTTAGACTGTTTCCCTTTCAGGCATAGAAAACAGCACTGGTCAAAATGCTGCTGCCAATGATAGTAGAGACCAGGTGGCAGCCACACGAATTCTGTGATGCTGAACACACTAAAATGTACTGGCAATAGAAGTATAAAGATCCAGTGTCGGATTGTTAAGGCGGGCACTCAGGACATGTGCCAGGGTCAGAGTTGTAGCTTTGGGCCGTGTGGTCGCCAATTAGGGATCGGTCTGTGCTGTTCAGATGCCACCATCGAACCATTGGGGGCATGGGCAGTCTTCCTGGAGGCCTGTAACTGGAAGCAGGTGGGCCTCTGTTACCCCCATCCCTTCCCCAAAGGGGCCGAAGGTGTCATTCCCAGTCCCCCGCTGGGTCAACCAATTGACATTACAAGCATTGGCAAAACCAAAAGAGCTCGGCATGCAGGAGCTACTGGCTTTGTCAATGTTAATATCTTTTAGCTATGTAGCTCAAGTACACACAATTTAGGGAGGAAAGCCGTGATTCCTCTTCGTTTTCTGGTCTGCCCCTCTATTAAGACACAAAGTAGACATCACCAAAAGGCATAAATAAATAACCAGGATGCTTAGATAGTGCTGCAAGGTAATTGCTGCTTTCATCCAATTCATCCAATCAAAATCAACATGTTTTGAGCCAGAGTACACTTATTTTTCTGTTTGTATTTTGAAAAAAATATTTGCGAGAAACAGTGCTATTCAATAGATTGAAAGTATAAAGTGTGAAATGAAGTCAGTTGGTTTTGGGGTACCTTTATTTTTTACGTTTGCAAGAGGAAACAGCTCGTTTTTTGGGCAGCACTCTGTGGTAAAATAAAGCCTTAGATCACTTCAGAACCCTGAAAAGATTTATGACAGATGGGGCGAAGTCACAAAGTGGCAGGCGAGGCAGACTGTGTAGAACTTTCTAATACGCGCCCATATTTACCTTATCAGAGAAAAACAGAAAATGTGCGGAGGAAATGGGGACTGGCTGCTTGTTATAGTTGGCACAGACATCGGTCAAAAACCTGTGGCGGCTTCAGGTCTCGGATCTCTGCCACCTCCCCGGACATCACCTGTGGCAGAAGGTTGTCAGAAGGATTCATGCGCTGTACCTCCTTTTGTGTGTGTGTGTCAGAAACTTGCACCACAGAGGGTTAAAGAAGAGAATAATAGAATTAAACAGATAACATGATAACCGCACATCATCAGGCACAACATGAAAACACTTCAAAAAAAGGCTAAAAATCACCCTTCCAAGCATACATTCTACATGGTGTAGCTTGCTGGACTGTTAATAAGCTCATCAGTGCCCTGAGCACACAGCTAGTAGTCGCTAAACAAACGCTATAACAATTTAAAACCATAAGGAAATAAAATGCAGACTTCATCCCTAGTCTAAAATTATCTTATTCTACATGGAAATCCGTCTAAAATTTGAGCTCCTGTGTAAGATAACTCTGAGTGATTAAACCATGTTAAAAGTAAGCTATCCACTTATTTATTTACAAAATTATCTTCTATAATTGCCCCTGATGTAGTGGAAATCACTTTTTATTTGTAAGGGTGCATTATCATCACATGTGCAGAGCGCACCCGCATATAATCCTTTATTGAAATAACATGAAGTGTTAGGATTTTGAAACGTCTTAACCTGAAACGTGATGTGCCTAGGCCCTTGTGAAAGTAACATGGAGAATTAATATAAGGAAAGTGACAAAATTCAGTTTCTAACCTTTTTGTCAAGCTACCATAGTAGCATTAAGATTGCACGAAAAAATCACATTTCCACTCAACTCACACTGGCTGGTAATGCTCCAAAAGTTCTATACAACATTCTTCAGTCATTTGTAAAACCTAAGGCTTGTGAGAATGTTGAAGCACCTTCGCAAACATTATGCAATGATATTGCTTCAAATTTTTCACAAAAAATAGAATTAATTTATGAAAAAATTGTTTCTTCAGGAAATCCATACCAGATGCCTATGCCCACAGAAACATCAGAATTACCCCCTATGCTGCTTGAGAATTTTCCCTCACTAACCATAGCAGATGTAGAGGCTTTAATGCATCAAGTGAAGTCTGGTTCACCCTGCGATTTGATTCCTGCGAGAGTAACCAGTACCTTAATCCCTCAATTATCTCCATTGATTGAACACCTTCTTAATTTGTCAATAAAGGAAAGTTTTGTTCCACCGGAATGGAAAGCTGCGCAGATAATGCCGATTCGCAAAAACATTAAGGTCCCTCTGACTGATCTGACCAATCTTCGTCCCATTTCGCTCTTACCATTTCTGAGTAAACTAATAGAGAGACATGTCAACAAACATCTCTCAAACCATGTCGAACTCTCGGGCTGCCTAGACTCCTCTCAGTCAGGTTTTAGGCCCAAATATAGCACCGAATCAGCCCTGCTAGTAGTCACGGACAACATCAGAATGACTCTAGACAAGGGCCATTCTATGATTCTGGTGCTATTGGACCTATCTGCCGCGTTCGACACGGTTTCTCATCAAATTTTGCTCAGAAGGTTGAGAGAAATGGGACTAAGAGACTCCGCCTTTCAGTGGATGTCAAGTTTTCTATCTGGTAGATCTCAGACGGTTAACCTAGGCTCATATCGGTCGGCACCCATGGAACTGTCCAAGGGAGTCCCACAGGGCTCTTGTTTGAGTCCTACTTTATTCAACATCTATGTGGCTCCCTTGGCCAATGTCCTAAGAAAATATGGGTTTATTCCAATATCATATGCCGACGATACGCAGTTACTCTTTCCTTTCGATGAACTTACTCCCACTGTTCAAGAGACCTTTTCCTTGGGTATGAGTGCCATTTCCCAATGGATGAAAAATAATTTTCTCCAATGTAATGTTGGGAAAACTGAGCTATTACTTTTTGGAGAGGCTCCTTTATTATGGTCACCAAATTGGTATTAATCTTGGAAAACCTCCCATTCCTAAAACTTCTGTTAAGAACTTAGGAGTCCGTTTAGATCGTGCCCTTACATTTAAGGAACATATTGGCCAGACCGTAGGCAGAGTTCCTTGTGCGTCCAGCTTTCATGCCGCCATAAAAATGTCAAGATAACTCTTGTGATTAATGTTCCTCCAAGAGAGAGAGATCAGAGTACTGTCTAGTGGCAGTTTTCACTCGCCTTAAAGTAGCATAGAGGGTTAATATGCCTGCTTCAAAGAACAGATCTGTATGTTATGTTGATAGCTGAGTGGATAAGGGATGCCAGCCTTTACCAGGGCTTTAAAACAAATTAAATGTATGTGAGAGAAGGGCTATGGAGAGATGAGGGGCACTTTTTCCGGTTGGCAATGAGGGATTCAGAGGAGGTCATTGGGGGGGCCAAAAAAGATTGTTGCACCGGGCGCCACCAGCACTAAAGTCGTCCCTAGTCGGCAGAGGACGGGCCCGGTTAGTGTACCCTTCTAGTACTGAGATATAAATAGAATCTGTAAAATGCATCTTGTTAAAACTTTCTGGTTTTAAGTTGTCTGTATCTGAGTTGGATAGAATTGACTCTGTTTGAACTGAAAAACTGAATGTAACTTACTAGTAATAATTGGGGAATGTACCTGAAGCTGTCCGCATTCTGGTAGCAGTCCATGCATCTAGCTTCTGTCACACAGCACCTGAATATTTTTGCCACAGAGCACCTGAATGTTTTTGAAATCTTTTTAACTTTGCGCAGTAGTAGTTTTTAACAAGGGCAGACGTAAGAGGGACATTGGGATTATAGAGCAGCACCATTTCAGAAGGTCGCACTCTAGTGCATGTGAAATTGAGCAGGAGGAGTTTTACATTCCTATATTAGTATGGCCTCAGCACGGCTGCGCTAGTTAGGCATTTACTGCTCGGTAGAAGCAGGTTTGATTAGTGCACAATTCTATTACTGAGATATAAATAGAATCTGTGAAGTGCATTGTTAGAAATGGGGTCTCTAGTGGTTTGTACCCTGTCAAAGTAGAGACCCTCACTCTAGTCAGGGTAAGAGAGTCACACAGCTAAGATGACCCCTGTTCACCCTCTTGGTTGCTTAGCACGAGCAGTCAGCTTTATCTCAGAGACAATGTGTGAAGTATTTGTACACACACACAGTAACACAGTGAAAACACTACAAAAGGAGTCCACACTATTGTAAAAAAATAGCCATTATTTATCTGAATGAAACAAGACCAAAACGACACAAAATCCAAAATACACAAGTCAAAATACGACTTTAAAAGATTAGGCACATTTAGTCCATAGAAATCAATGGATGCGTTTGTTTTAGCGCATCTAGCCTCTGTAATTCTCTCTGGTTGTAATCGGATTATTTTTCCAGGCCCAGTGGTGATTAAGTGTTGTTTGACATTTGTGCAACTGGGGATCAATGAAAACACTCCAGGACAGTGATTTAAACATCCCTGAAGCTCTTGTTTTTTATTCAGTGTCAAAGGCATTGTACTTCTTCCTTTATGTCTGCTGTCCCTATTCCACATAAGGCGGGTATGAATCCTTCCCATTTTTTTAAAAGGTACACATGATATACTTGGGTCTCCTTTCTCACCTGGTCAATCTCCAATCTATAACTCACTGTGGTCACCCGTTCAAAAACCTTAAATGAATCTTGCCACTGGTTTAGCATTTTATTTCCATTAGAAGTTAATAAGAGTAATACATAGTCACCTGGAGAAAAATGTCTGACTTTTGCTGTTTTATTATATTCCATTTCTTGGTTTCCTACCCAAATATGTCATACTATCTCTCTTACCTCCCTGAGCCTGGTATTTAATTAACTTACATAGTTTAATATGTGTTTGGGTTTATCTTTCTCCTGCTCCCAGACTTTCTTGGCCATACTGAGTAGGGTTCTAGGTTTTCAAAATCGAATGGAGATAACCCTGTACTTTTCTGCTCTTCGTATCGTATGGCAAACAGAGCTACAGGTAACATCAAATCCCATTTTCTTTTCTTCAATTCCAGCAATTTCTTAAGAGCATGTTTTAATGTGGCATTATACCTTTCCACCAGGCCATCGGTTTGTGGGTGATATGCTGCTGTCTTTATCTAATGTCTATTCAGCTGTTGCAAAAAGAACAGATGATGGACGGAATGCTGAAATAATCAAACATTCACCCCCAAACACAGATGTGGGTTAAATCCGTCCTTTTTTTTATACGCCACGCAATTCCAGCATCCTGGGACCAGTTTTGGGGTAACACCCCTCATCAGCCAAGCTAGCTTGAATCTGGTGGTGTAGTGAGCACGGGACCCATGTCATGGCATACCCTTCCCACTTGGGGGTACAAAAGCAAAAGGAACAAATGAGCGACGGAATGCTGAGCAATGCAAACATTCACCCCCAGTCAAAAAGATCAGGGTTTAATCCATTATTCTTTTGCTCACCACGCCACCCCAGTTTTAACCCAGTCATATGCAAATCAGTCTTGACCCTTTCCTCTTGGGAACAGTCCAGCCCAAACTGCCAAGCCAGGTCCTCCCTGGACCAGAAACAAGCATCCTGGGACTGTTTTTAGGGAATCACCCCCATCACCCAGTCTGGCTTGAATCCAGTGGCGCAGTGAGCACGGGGCCCACGACTGGGCATACCCTTCTCTCTTAGGGCAACAAAAGCAAAAGGAACAAATGATGGATGAAATGCTGAACAATGCAAACATTCACCCCCAGTTACAAAGATCTGGGTTTAATCCATCATTCTTTTGCTCACCACGTGACCCCAGTGTGGACCCAGCCATATGCAAATCAGTCTTGTCCCTGTTCCTCTTGGGAACAGTCCAGCCCGAACTGCCAAGCCTGATTTGCATATGGCTGGGTCGAAACTGGAATGGCGAGGCGTGCAAACAACTATGGATTTAACCCAGATCTGTGACTGGGGTGAATGTTCGATTGATTCAGCATTCCGTGCATCATCTGTTATTTTTGCATTTGTTGCCCTAATTGGGAAGCGTATGCCCTGACATGGGTCCCGTGCTCGCTACGCCACCAGATTCAAGCTATCCTGCCTGATGAGGGGTAAACCCCTGAAATTGGTCCTAGGATGCTTGTTTCTGGTCCAAGGAGGGCCTTGCCTGGCAGTTCAGGCTGGACTGTTCCCATGGGGAACAGGGTCAAGACTGATTTGCATATGCTTGGGTCTAAACTGGAATGGCATGGCATGCAAAGAAATTACGGATTTAACCCAGATCTGTGACTGGGGATGAATGTTCAACTGATTCAGCATTTTGTCCATTATCTGTTCTTTTTGCATTTGGACTGGCAAGTCAGCAGGTGGCTAAAGCTTGGTCAATGATCTCATAGCAAATACTAGAGATTGTTTGCGTGATGCAGTTTCTTGCAAAGAACATGGGAGACATACACTATTTTGAAGCCCTGAGATCTCGTCTGCAAGATATTTAGGGTACTTTCAGAGAGCAAATGTTGGGGGAAAAGAGTTTACCCTCTTTGCCTGACACAATAGCCCCAGAAATTAATGACGATAGTTGATAGCACTGTACAACACTTACCTGGTGTGCATTGCAGGGGTGATTCTGAATTAAGTCTGTCAGTAGATTCATATTTTGTGTATAGGCCCCTTTAAAAAATTACATTCTAGGTGTCAATGTGTCTTTATCTCTTGTCAACTATTTTAAAATGGCTATCTTTTAACTGCTACCTGCATTGTGGTCCTGTCTTCCTTTTTTTTATTTGTTGTAACCCGATTTTCTTTTAATTTTAATTTCAAAACATAGTTAAAAAATAACCTGCATCAAAATACTTACAATATTTAAAAAAAACAGGAACAGAGCAATAGGGTAACAAAGTGATTGTCCAAGAGCATTGAATTTGATCACATGGGAAGGCTGGAAGTTATGTTATGTTATGTTATACTGTTTTATAGAGCGCACAGCTGCCCTGGCGAAGGGGCGTCCCAGCGATAACAGCAGCAGAACAGGAGACAACTGAAGAGAGACAACCGGGCCTAAAGCTGAGGGAAGAGGTGTGTCTTGATAGCCTTACGAAATACCAGGTAGTTATTCATGCTACGAATATGTAATGGTTCCAAAGTTTGGATGCCAACATGCGAAAGGAGCGCCCACCAGCACGCACCCTCCTCACCCTAGGAACAACCACAAAATGCTGATCCATCGATCGAAGTTGGCGAGTGGGTGTGCAAGGTGAGAGTAGATTGGTCAGAATGCCAGGAGAGGAGGACTTCAGAATTTTAAAAGCAATACATAGGGACTTGAACTCCACACGTCTGGCCACCGGCAGCCAATGCAGTCTGCGAATAGCACTGGAAGTAGGACACGTTCTAGGAAGGCCAAGAAGAGTTCTAGCCACCGCATTCTGGACCCTCTGCAGTCTCAGAATCTCTGTCTTATTGGACCCCAAATAGAGTGAACTAGCATAATCTAATCTAGATAGAATGGACGCCTGAATAATGACCTGCCTGATAGAAGGATCAAAAAACCCTAACAGAGGTTTGAGCCCCCGTAGTATTCCACATCGTAGTAAACCACATCTTCTGTTTCCACAGCTTCCAGCTTGATCACTTCACCACAAATGAGATAGAGTGTCTCCAAAAGTCCTATGGCATGCCCTTCACAGGGAAATGTCACTGTTTTGGAGGCTATTATCGCATTTTTTATTACCACCATATTTGGTAAAGTGATTAGTCTAGGATTAGATATCAACTAATCCAGTTCCATGGCTAAATCCTACCCACTATACAACATCTATAAATTAGAGCTGGGTGGAGGTGTCACGCCCCCTTCGTTAAATTTACCTCCTTGTTGGGGGTCCAGTCAAGAATTTTTTTATACCATTTTCTGTCTAAATTGAGCCTTTTATACGTGTACTCAAGGTTTACATATAAAGGCTTAAGGACAGCAGAATCTGATAAGGTATTTTTATTTGGTTTTGGGACAGTAGGTGATTAATTGGCAGAATCAGTTCTGGATACAGTTGTGCATCACTGGTGTATCAATAATCTTTTACTCCAGTGCAGTATTCACCTTACTCCATCTGTATATTATTCCTTACAATGCAGTAATAGTGGGCAGCCAATGATATCTCCAGAAGATGGCTGATGGTTTGCTGCTCAGGGTGAGATGTTCAGGAACGGTTGCTATGAGGGCCTTGTCCATGGCGTCCTCAATTTTTTCCGCCCACCTCTCTTGTTGCCCTATTTAAGGGGAGATGGGGGTGCTTCCTCCAAGAGCTGCCAAATTTCACACCACAAGCTTCTACCTCCCCCTGACACTACCTTTGGAGCACCTTGACTGCCCCTGCCATTCCCCCACATGGTGTAGGAGAAGATGCAGGCCTGATTTACTGCCTGCCATATTTGTCCACAGGTTATGGTTCCAGGTGCTTTACGGTATGCTCCTTATGTCAGTCAGGCCACTCTGCCAATAACTCCATTACCCATTAACACATCACATGTAATAGACTAGCTTGTGAAGTCATCTGGCCACAGTTTATTTACACAGACAATCAGTAGATCAGTAGAGTGTGTGGAGCGGCTGACCTCTCAGCTTTGACCTCTCCACAAGGTGACAGGTGTGAATAGTAAGGTATGAGGAGGACTGGCCTCTGCAGTTTTTTTCACAACCCTGCAAGAGTTTTGCAAGAGTTTAAATAATTTTAAGCTTGCTTCATCACAATAGAAATGCCTTATAAACCTCCTCGTAATTACTAGGGGGTTAGGTTGCCTTTAAATTGAACTCTTATGGAGCTTCTTCTGATCATTTTTACAACACCAGCATTTTTCCCCCATATTCAGTATCGGCCACCATTTAATTTCTGTTTCTCCAACAATCATTCACCCAGCATGAGCTCCTGTGGGAGCGAAACGGTCGACACGAAAAACAGCTTTCTTGACCCATCAGATGGCTCTATTTTTGATTTTGCGCGACTACAGGACTCTAGCGAGCCTCTAGCAAACCCAACTGTCCAGATGTGCAAAATATTTTTTACCTTAATTTCTCAAAAACTACTGAATTGATTTACACCAAATCAAATAAAGAACACTTCGGAACAAAGATCTAGCTTTCTGCCAAATTATATATATTATTCCCTTATCCATAGACCTCCCTCTTAGATGATGGGTATGCATCGTAGGGTGTTGGGAGGGATTGGCCTCTCTGTTGAGACATCTATTTTGAATGACAGATCTACAGCTAGTGTGTGGGGAAAATATTAGCTCTATACTGAGAAGTTGCTCTTGGATGACAAGCATACAGACCTGGCTATAGAGAGACTGTCAGGTCAGCTCAGACATCTCCCCAGAGTAACACGTGCAAAATAGTGTGTGGTTGGAGACTGCTCTCTGCTCATTCCTCTCTTCATGATTATGAATGTCATTAGTAGAGTACGAAATGGAGACAACTGTGTCTTGAACAGCCAGTGTGCGTATTTGAAAGTAAGGACACACTCACCTCTCTCTCAGATATCTCCTTATGGGGGACAATCATGTATACTAAAGTGTTTACAGAGACAGACCTCTGCCCTGAAACGTCTCTCCAGAGTCTTAAGCATATATACTAACATGTGTAAAAGAGCTGCCCTCTCCAGAAGCTGACAGCAGTGCATAGTATACTATGAGAATGAATTCACCTCTGTGCCAAAAAGCCTGTCTCTTGTATGAAATATTTATACTACAGTGGAAAGAAACACCACTAATCTCTCTATAGCACCTTAAAGATACATATACATGCAGCAGCACAGTTACAATTCTTGAATATGGAATTGCCACTTTAAGGCAACATTGCAAGACTGTAATAATATTGAAATCTTTTAAAGCTATTAAGGAAAGAAATCTGAAGTAACTTTAAACATTTTATTTAAAAAAATAAATAGCATTACAAACAACTCTATTAACAAACAACAACTGTAAAACAATAAAACAACACATTTTGCCAATTTTTTTCCCATTTCTTCTTTCCCTCTTATTGATGGGCAGTGACACCTCCTTCCCTTTTGCTTCATTTGCCTACTGGATTTTGATGTACATAGATCTTCTTTTACGTTGTTTCATTCACTCTAGCCTGACAAACAATATCTCCTATACTAAGGGGCCGATTCCAATCTCGGGTGATTGTGTGTTTTTTAACATTTGTAATTTTTTAACTTTTTTTAAAAGGGTGCAACAAAATCAAGAAATTAGGAGTAAACAAAAACAGCATCTCCTTCAAAACAAAGAGGATGTAAAACTAGGAAAAAAATGTTAAAAACAAAACTACTGTCTAGGTGGGCATTTATGATCCTGGACAAGCCTGTCTTGTACAGTCCTGCTTGCATCAGAAGAAAAATAATCTGCTTGCATAAGCAGCAAAAAAGGGCTTTCTTCATATAAGCAGGATTGTTATCTGCTGGAGCGGTGAGTACCTGGGCAGGCACAGCTCACTGGGTTGAAAAGATATGGATGTCCCAGATGAGTTATCAAGCTTTTCAGCATGGGCTAACTCAGTCCTAGCAAGGCGTTGAGGGTGCATAGCCCACAAACATAGCCACATCCCTGTGGTACTCATGCTGTATTGCATATTCGGGCTGCCCTTACTAAACCCCTTTTTGCGTATATTTCAAATCACATGTTTGGCAGATTACTTATGTAATTATAAATACATTTTTATTTTAAAAAAAAGCTTCAGTCAGTGTCTGTTTTTAGTTAAAAACAATTACGTTTTCAACAAAAAAAAACACAGAAATTCTCCTGTTATAGCTAGAAGCCCTAACTATATCTTGCGCCCCACGCCATGCACTGACTATGACCTCACAAATGACATTCATGCCATGTTCTACGACATCATTTATGACATCACTGATGACATCTCAAAGCACATAATTGATGACATCACTGATGATATCATCCAAGCATTATTTTCCCTCATTGAGTAGGGTGTTCAATCTGTATACAACTGTTCAGAGAAAACAAAAATAGTGAATGCCAATTCCAAAACAAAAGCACTACTACGGATAGCTTTTATCTGTATCAAAACCTGGCACACACCAAGCCTACATTAAGAAATGAAGTTGATATCGGTAGAGAACTGAGTATTCTAAACAAAGTTTACTCTATGGAGAGAGTTCATTCTATACTACACTGTTTGAAAACAGTGAAACTCTCATGAGAAATACACCACAGAGTATTCGAAAGAATCTACTAAGAACTGTGTACATTCTATGCAACAGTTGTCAAAAAAGATACTATTTGCTAATAATATCCAAGATCTCAAGGTGCTAAAGATCATACTACCTGCACGCTTCATACTGTGGTTAACACTTTACATATAAACCCTCTTCTGAAACAAAAAAAGCGCATGTACATAGGTTAGTACCTGGTGCACACACTTTTCTATATTAAGTGTAAATTATCATGCTGACAGAATTCTCGCTGATAAATCAAGGCTGCTTACAAAAGCTAGAATCTGCTATGTAGAATGTTTCTCCTTTTTCTGCAGAACCAAAAAGCTGTGTGGAGCATAGTGAATACAAGTCAACCGTCACTTGCACACAGAGTTGCTCTTTAATGGAAATATTTAAAACATGTTAAATACCCCTACAAGGCTATGGTGCATTATGAGCAAATGCATTTTGTAAACACTTACACCCATTAGCTGGATCCAAGCTGTACAAAATGTTGTGGAAAGGTAATTTGGTAGTTACCAGCCACTATGAAAACTGTAAGTCAAACTAGCACACTCATTGGATGATGTCATCAGTGATATCAACAATGATATAATTTGAGATGTCATCAGTGATGTCAAAAATGATGTCATGAGTGATGTCAAATGTGAGATTATAAGCAGTGCATGGAGGGGGTGCAATTTATAGTTAGCGCTGCTAACTATGACTGGTGAATTTCTGGTTATTGTTTAGTTCAAAATGTTAATATTAAGACGGCAAAATTCACCTAACTACAATGTATTGTTAACCTTTGTTTTTTAGTGGATATATCTATATATCCATCACAAAGTTGCCTCCAACAGCAGAAGCCCACACAGGTTTGTATTTGCCATTCGATTCTTTAATAGAGACTGCAGCGAAACACTCACAATTTTCACAGCTGTATACCAAACAGCCGACGCGTTTCGGGCTGCTGCCCTTCTTTGGCTGAACAAACACAGAGCTGCATGGCAGTAAAGGCACCGTTATTTAAACATAGTACTTGCCCTTGTGGGCGTGGCCATCACAAAGGAGACTCCTGGTACTTGTAGTGCCTTTTTGTATTTCTTCAGTGAGACAACATGCACTCCGCTAAAATATTTAAACAATGAAACCACAGTGGGTGGCTGTGGCATTGTGGCAATGTTCCGCTGACATATTACAGTCTTTATTACCGGCACCTGTCCAATACTGGCAACGTCGATTGGCGTCGTCATGGTCTGCTCACCACAGCGGGGCTTCCACTATGGCTGAGGCCAGCCGTTAAACATCCATCACAAAGTTGCCTCCAACAGCAGAAGCCCACACAGGTTTGTATTTGCCATTCGATTCTTTAATAGAGACTGCTGCGAAACACTCACAATGTTCACAGCTGTATACCAAACAGCCGACGCATTTCGGGCTCCTGCCCTTCTTCTTTGGCTGAACAAACACAGAGCTGCATGGCAGTAAAGGCACCATTATTTAAACATAGTACTTGCCCTTGTGGGCGTGGCCATCACAAAGGAGACTGCTGGTACTTGTAGTGCCTTTTTGTATTTCTTCAGTGAGACAACATGCACTCCGCTAAAATATTAAAACAATGAAACCACAGTGGGTGGCTGTGACATCGTGGCAATGTTCCGCTGACATATTACAGTCTTTATCACCGGCACCTGTCCAATACTGGCAACGTCGATTGGCGTCGTCATGGTCTGCTCACCACAGCGGGGCTTCTACTACGGCTGAGGCCAGCCATTAAACATCCATCACAAAGTTGCCTCCAACAGCAGAAGCCTACACAGGTTTGTATTTGCCATTCGATTCTTTAATAGACCGCAGCAAAACACTCACAATGTTCACAGCTGTATACCAAACAGCCGACGTGTTTCGGGCTCCTGCGCTTCTGCTTTGGCTGAACAAACACAGAGCTGCATGGCAGTAAAGGCACCGTTATTTAAACATAGTACTTGCCCTTGTGGGCGTGGCCATCACAAAGGAGACTCCTGGTACTTGTAGTGCCTTTTTGTATTTCTTCAATGAGACGACATGCACTCCGCTAAAATATTTAAACAATGAAACCACAGTGGGTGGCTGTGGCATCGTGGCAATGTTCCACCGACATATTACAGTCTTTATTACCGGCACCTGTCAAATACTGGCAACGTCGATTGGCGTCGTCATGGTCTGCTCACCACAGCGGGGCTTCCACTACGGCTGAGGCCAGCCGTTAAACATCCATCACAAAGTTGCCTCCAACAGCAGAAGCCCACACAGGTTTGTATTTGCCATTCGATTCTTTAATAGAGACTGCAGCAAAACACTCACAATGTTCACAGCTGTATACCAAACAGCCGACGCGTTTCGGGCTCCTGCCCTTCTTCTTTGGCTGAACAAGCACAGAGCTGCATGGCAGTAAAGGCACCGTTATTTAAACATAGTACTTGCCCTTGTGGGCGTGGCCATCACAAAGGAGACTCCTGGTACTTGTAGTGCCTTTTTGTATTTCTTCAGTGAGACGACATGCACTCCGCTAAAATATTTAAACAATGAAACCACAATGGGTGGCTGTGGCATCGTGGCAATGTTCCGCTGACATATTACAGTCTTTATTACCGGAACCTGTCCAATACTTGCAATGTCGATTGGCGTCGTCATGGTCTGCTCACCACAGCGGGGCTTCCACTACGGCTGAGGCCAACCGTTAAACATCCATCACAAAGTTGCCTCCAACAGCAGAAGCCCACACATGTTTGTATTTGCCATTCGATTCTTTAATAGAGACTTCAGCGAAACACTCACAATGTTCACAGCTGTATACCAAACAGCTGACGCGTTTCGGGCTCCTGCCCTTCTTCTTTGGCTGAACAAACACAGAGCTGCATGGCAGTAAAGGCACCGTTATTTAAACATAGTACTTGCCCTTGTGGGCGTGGCCATCACAAAGGAGACTCCTGGTACTTGTAGTGCCTTTTTGTATTTCTTCAGTGAGACGACATGCACTCCGCTAAAATATTCAAACAATGAAACCACATTGGGTGGCTGTGGCATCGTGGCAATGTTCCGCTGACATATTACGGTCTTTATTACCGGCACCTGTCCAATACTGGCAACGTCGATTGGCGTCGTCATGGTCTGCTCACCACAGCGGGGCTTCCACCACGGCTGAGGCCAGCCGTTAAACATCCATCACAAAGTTGTGTATTGTGACCTTTAGTTGTAGGCAATGTGAAACTTGTTCATAGCATATTAATAGGAAGATCTTAATTTTGCAATCGTTAGTTACACTTTTGTTATAGTAAGACCAAATATGCACAGATTTTGCATTCAAATTATTTTCATATCTTACAAAATCGTCATATATTTAAATAATTCAAAGTAAAATTGTAATCTGGCATATTTACATGCCTCTACAATTAATATGCACATTTCCTGAAGTTTCCTTGATCATATGACATCTGAATTTATATACTTTGTTAGATCTTTAGCCACATCCCTGAAATGTAATATGGGTTCTTTTGTTTCTAATATCTGTAGTATTGTCAATGAATAACTTGTGTCCTTGAAGTTAGAGAGAATGCAAAAAAGTATTTCGAGAGGCATTCTAGAATATCATTTTTTAAAATATCCATGCCTGGAAAAATAATTTATCAATCCATTCAGGCATACGTACCTCACACTGCCAATAGCTAAAATTATACTGTGAAATTACTACAATCATTGAGAGCATTATGTTAGCATGTCAGCTGAGTAAAAATTATTGCCTTAGCTACAAATTTCTATATTTTACAACAATATGCTAAACTTACCGCAAGAATATATGTTTTCATTAAATTTTTTTGTCGCTACTCCATCACAAATCTTATCTTGATCTTGTCACTCACAGTATTTTTACACTAACCAACCTCATTTATATTATGTTGTCTGGCCAAACTGTCAGGCTTGTGCTAGACTATATGTGGGGAATTGCATTGTTGGTTGAATGGTGGGTGACCCCTATTCAAGCAACAGCCACAATCACTGTTAATGTTAATGTTAATGTTAGGGAATTTTTAAAGCACGCGAATACCCAAGGGTGTCTTGGCTCTATCTGAACAAAAGACATGCTAGAAGAAAACGCTTTAGATATTGATAAGACAGGTCTTAATCTCCTTCCTGAATGCCAACAAGGAAGGAATGGCTCTGATGTGTGGTGGAAGGCGATTCCATAACTTAGCTGTGCCATAGATGATGCTCCTACCTCCCCAACTAGCTTTTTTGATTTTAGGAATAATTAAGGTATTGGAGTTTGCGTAGCGAAGATCTCTGTTAGTGGTGTGCCATTTAAAAGCATTCCTAAGAAACCCCAGACCTGTATTATACAGTCCTTTATGTGCCAGGCTACGAATTGGAAGCCAATGTAGTTTTTGAAGTCCCTCTGAGATGGAATGACATTTAGATAACTTCAAGATCCTTCTGGCAGCAGCATTTTGCACCAAGTGCAACCAACGTATGTGCTTTTCTTGCACGTTTAAGTAAAGACTATTGCAATAGTTCAATTTTGAAAGGACTAGTGCAGTAATCACGTTTTTTCTATAGTTGTCAAGAATGTAGGGCAGTATTTTTCTAATCATTTTTAGTATGTAGTAGGCTGAGGAAACCACCACTGACACTTGGGCTCCCATTTTGAGATAGTCATCTATGATGACTCCCAAGTTTTTCGCTTTGGGAACGGGAAGTGGAGGTTGAGGTTGAGGAAGCTGCTCAGGCCACCAACTAGGGGAACATGATGGAGAGGGCTTTCCAAATATGATAATCTCAGTTTTTCCTGAGTTGAGTTTCAGACAATGCCTGCTCATCCAACAGCTGACTGCCTCGATACAATCTCGACATCTTTGCGGACATGACCAATCATTATTGGCTGCAGAGATTATCAAGTGTGTATCCTCAGCATAAGCGGTTACATCCATTTTAAAGCTTTTAATAAGAGGGGCCAACTTTTCCGCATACATATTAAAGAGAGTGGGGCTCAATGATGATCCCTGTGGCACTCGACAAGGCAATGTCAATTCATATTTACCTAATACTACCATTTGTTTCCTGTTATTAAGAAAGGAAGTGAACAGAGACAGAGCCTTATCCTTAATCCCTATTTCTGCTAAACAGTGGATAAGGGTTTTGTAATCAACTGTATCAAACGCAGCCGATAAGTCCAAAAGGATCGTGACTACGGAACCCCTATTATCCACCGTCATCCTTACCTCTTCCGTTGCTTTGACCAGGGCCGTTTCTATACTATATCCTGGTCTAAAGCCAAATTGAGTTGAGTCTAATAGTTGATTGTCCTGAATATATTTGAATAGTTCTATGTTCATGAATTTTTAAATAATTTTTTAAGGCAGAGGCAGACGTGATATTGGGCGGTAATTGTTGGTGTCGGTACAACTCAGATTAGATTTTTTTTATGAGGGGAAGAATAGAGGCCTGTTTCCATATTTGCGGAAATACGCCTGTAGAGAACATGATGTTAAAAATATCCGACAAGTTCCTAGAGATTATTTCTGGTGTTAATTTCAGTATCTTTGCTGGACAAGGGTCATACGGAGACCCAGATTTGCTTTGCAAGAGAAAAGTTTCCACTTGCTCTGGCGTGGTAGGTGTAAATTTGTGGAAGGAAGAGTCAACATATAATGGCTGTATTATTTGCTCATTAATAGGACGCTTGTTATTATCAACATTTTTAAAGATTTAATTAACCTTTTCTTTAAAAGTGTTTGCTAAGGTGTTACAAAACAGTTGAATGTGATTAGAGTAATTACTATTGGAAATTGTCGTAAGTTTCTTCACCACTTGGAATAATTACTTGGCCGAATTAGATGCTTTTTTTAACAATGAGGTATAGTAGTTACTTTTTTCCTTAACAATACCTAGTTAGTGCAAGCTTGTAGCCCTGTCTTTCTTGCGCATCATACTGTTTCCTCCAGCTCCTTTCGATCCATCTACAGGATTGCTTTTCCAGCCTCAGAGCTGAACCAAGGTGCTGACGGTCCCTTTCTATTAGAGTATTAAACTTTAGTAGTGACAAGATCTCGGAACGTATCTGATAGCCAATCTGAATAGCTGTTGGCTGCTAATTCAGTATCAGAGCGAAGTAATTGTTGGTTATCCTTTAGAGTTTGAGCTGGAACTTCAGTAGTAAGTTTACTCCAAGCCTTATTTGTGGCAGGTTCCGCAGATTTAACTAATAGATAGTGTCTACTAACGCTTTCAATATTGAAAGTAATTATATAATGATCCGACCACACCACAGGAGATATCTTTTGAATTTTTATGGATGAGTAGTTAGTGAAGAGACAATCCAGCGTATGACCCGCTGAGTGTGTGGTCTCCAGGACGATCTGATTGAGTCCTAAGGATTTCGCAATATCAACCAGGTTTGCCGTATCTTTGTCATCTATTAGTTCCAAATGGAAGTTAAAATCTCCCAGAATGGAGAAATTATCAAATAGGAGGCTATTTTCTGCTAGAACTTAAAAAGTTTGTAAAAATGAATTTTTATTTGCCCTGGTTGGACGATATAGGAGAATCCCTGCAAATATATCCTGATTTGTCCTGGATAATTTAAATTGAAATGCTTTGCAGTCGTTATTACCAAGGACAGCACAGATAGCTGTGAGTTCACTCCGATATATTAAAGCCAATCCACCCCCTCTTCTTGGTGGTCTATCCTGCCTAAAGAAAGAATAATCCTTGGGTACCTCAACTGCGAATTCTGGGTTGCATGAGTCATCGCCCCAGGTTTCTGTGATAAAAAGTCCATCAAGACATTGTGATTCTATTAGATCCACAATTTCGACTTTGTGTTTGGGAAGGGAGCTGGTATTGATTAGTCCCCATTTTAAGTTGTTAGTTTTGCTGTTAGGGTACATAGGGATAGTCAAATTAACATGAGGCCTCAAGGCCAGGTTTAGGAAATGGCTGTTACAGCTCGGGCAGCTATATGATGTGCAATCTACTGGAGTCCTCAAATCAAGGTATAAGCAATGAGAGTTGAGTGGAGGGCAGAATGTCCGTAGCGCCTTACCTGAGTACTTTAGGCTCTTTTCCTGACCGATGGCCAAAGGTCCCGGCGTTCTGGCTCTGGGCTCAGTCTGGGCGCAGACGGGCTTGCCTTAGGCATGCCTTCGGTGCGCCAGGGGCATGCCCGCTGCGTGCATCCGCTGCACGGATGCGACGTGTACATCTTTAAATATCCTTAGAGGAGGGGGGCATGTACAAACAGAGCGCCGGCGCCGAAAAGCAATACCAGAATGGCAAAATGAAGAGGGGATTTTTAACTGGGGCCCAGCAACCACTGCCACACCTCCAGGCTCCCCTGTGAGTGTTGCTACTGGGAAATTAAAGGTAAAAGTCAAAACAAGCATGAGAACATAAAACATAAAAGAATTAAAAGTGGGCTGTTTCATCAGCTAAATGCATGTGTCATCCAGAGCCAGGCACCTCCCAAAGAGTACAAGGAAATTAAAAGCAGTTACGTTCTAGCATGCTCTTACAGAGCTGCACAGACGCAAAGTGTACATCTTTAAATGCGCTCTTAGAGGAGGGGGGCATGTCCAACAGAGCGTCGGCACCAAAAAGCAAAACCAGAATGGGGAAATGAAGCGGGGCTTTTTAACTGGGTCCCAGCAACCCCTGCAACACCTCCAGGCTTTGTCAGGGTGAACCACAAAAGTCACTAAATTAAATTGTGCTTTACAATGAGTAGCTTGGCACAAAAACAGGCTTAATTTAGGGACAATGTGTAAAGTATTTATGCAAACTTTCTAAAAGTGGCATTTTCAAATTTGTAATTTAAAATCTGACTTTACCATAAAGGGGATTTGTAATTACAATTTTGTAGATACCAAACATGAAATGCCTATATGTCCTCAATCAAAAGTTAGCAAATATTAAATGCAATAAGACAAACCAATCTTATCGCATTGGACTGGTAGGCCTCAACGTAGTGAAAAAATGAATTTAGAAATGTTTCACTACTAGGACATGTAAAACCTAAAAGTACATGTCTAATCTTTTAATTACAATGCACCCTGCCCTATGAGCTAGCCAAGGGCCTACCTTAGGGGTGTCGTATATGGAATAAAAGGCAAACTTAAGGCTTGAGAAGGGCGTTATAATGCCAAGTCGAATGGGCAGTTTAAAACTGCATTCAGGATACAATGGCAGGCCTGGGACATCTTTTAAGGGGCAACTTAAGTGGGTGGCACAATAAGTGCTGCTGGCCCAGTAGTAGCATTTAATTTACAGGCCCTGAGTGTATGGTATGCCACTCTACAAGAGACATATAAGTAAATTAAATATGCCAATCAGTTGTAAGCCAATTTTACCATGTTTAGGGGAGTGAGCACAAGCACCTTAGCACTGGTTAGCAGTGGTAAAGTGCACAGAGTCCTAAGGCCAGAAAAAATGAATTCTAGCTAAAAGGGAGGGAAACAGGCAAAATGTTTGGTGGAAGGCCACCCTAAGACTGACAGGTACAACACTATACCATCCACATTACTCAAAAAATGCAACAAAACAAATTGTCATTAGATAAATATTAACGTTTTGAAAAACTTTTTATTAACCCTAACATGATTTGCTAAATTGTAAATTATAAACATTAAAAAAACAACATAACACAAATAAATCGCATTTTAGACATAAAGTACTGTAAAAATTGATTATTTTATTTATACACCTCCTGAAGCAAAGAAGAGAAGATAAAGGATTAATTTATGCAAATGATAAATACTTCATGTTGAGATGTTATTGCTGGGCACCTGAGGCTCCTGTCATAGTGACTTTGGCATCTTACTGTGTGGATGGGGATGAAGAAAAAAAGTTTTCTGCTCTCGGAGCCAGAGATGTCTACCTTGGCTTCAGTCACAGCATTGATGTGGCATAGCTATATTCTGAAGTGCTTTCGATGCAGCTGGAGTTAAAAGCGATAGAAGAAATCGGCAGGCAGGAAGGGCTGGCTGGATTTGGAGAGGAAGGATGCTGGAGGCAGGCTTGGTGAGTGCTGTGAGATGGTGGCAGTGACGGCTCAGACTTTGTGTCATCTGTATATTGTTATGGCTGGGGCAGAAGGATAATGAGTGAGCCAGAGACAACTGACAGTTTAACAATTAAAAGGCATATCCTCACTCATAATTATTCGTAGAATTCCAGAACTGTGACTCTCTTTTTTCCCTTTTTTTTCAGACTTCATTCCTTATTGTGATGTTCAAAACGAGCTCTCTCTAAGTATTTACCTTTTCTACCGGAGTTTACCACAGCTAACAACAGCCCCATTCAACTCAGTTTTGTAAAATACTCAAACTTGGAAAGACCCCTATGGTTCAGAAGGCAAATTTTTTTTGACTCTGCTTCAATTGGTCCTAAAGGAAATGCAGGATATTAAAAAAGCCCAAGCGGATCTTTTGAGCAGATTGGAAGCAAGGCTAAAGGATAAAGAAACTAGAATATTGGACTTAGGCGCCCATCAAACAACAGCCGCGTGAAGGGTGTCAGATGTGGAGGATATGGTTTCTAAGCAGGACAAATGGATCGAAAAAACACAGAAGGAAATACAGAGCTTGAATGGAAAACTTGAGGACTTGGAAAGCCAATTTTACAGGTCTAATTTGCATGGAGTAAGTGTCCCTGAGAACTGGAAACCAGAGACTGAAATGCTAGAGGCAGTCACAAACTTGATTGTGACTCATGTTCTTAATAAACTGGTTTCAGATTTGACAATTGCTAGAGCACACAGAGTACCTGCTGGCAAACACTCAGAGATGGTAAAAGGTGTAGAACTATACTAGTATATTTACAGGATTTAAGGATTCGTGAATGAATATTGGAGAAGGCCATTCAGTTGAAAAGTATAAATGTGGAGCAAGATTTCTTTTTCAAATTTTTCCTGACATGTCTTTTGAAACTTTCCATCTGCGATGGGAATTCAAGCAAATGTTGAGTGAATTTAAAGCTAAGGAGGTGCAGGCTCAGTTGATTCAACATAACATAACATAACACATATTTGTAAAGCGCATGTTCACCCTGAAGGGTATCTTGGCGCTAGCAAGGACCAGCAAGGTTGAAAATTCTATAGGATGGCAAATTGCTGCCCTTTTTAGAGGTAGAGGCAGCCAGAGATTCCTTGATGAAAGTGGGTAGAACTTGAAGCTACCAGTCTAATGTTATAGATTATCCCTTTTTCTTCAGGGAGTTTCAAATAAGGTGACGTGGAACTGATGAACAAGGAGCTAGCCGAAGCTGTCATGGGTGCCAAAATATGTGGGAGGGTGGAGGGCCTTGATTTTGGGGACAGGACACTTCATGGTGGCGACAGGAGTTGGTGGGCCACCTAGGGGGAAGTAGTTGAGGGAGGGGGTAGCATTGGGGTGTCGAGGCGAGGGGGCACAGCAGGAATAACTGAGGTGCAAGTAATGCAGTTTTACTTTGGAAGTTTAAAATTAGGCTAAGAAGGCATGGCATTTGAATTAGGGATAGATGGAGCAGAGTGGGTGCAATTATGAACAATTTAGTATTTATAGCACTTATAGCACTTTAAGATGGCTGCACATGGACTACATGCAATGCACATTTGGGATGCACTTTGTCAGGGATTGTTTACTGCGAATGATATTCGGGACAAGTATATTGTTAAGCACTTACAGCACTTCAAAAAGGCCAAATGCTGACTAAGGTATTGCACTTTATGGATGTACTTTAGAAAGAAAGGTCTTCTGTCCTGTACTGCTGCTTTGTATTGCATTGTTGCATTGCAACTATGCTCTTTGTTTTGCATCTCATGTTAGTACAAGCACTTTTGTATTTTGCACAGAACAAAGTGATGCACGCTAGGCTTAAGGTTTTCTCTGATAATGCCAATGGACTGAATGATAGGTAGGAGAGGCAAGCTGGGTGAAAGGACACAATCCTACAGTCGTATTTCTTCGGGAGACACAAAATGCTTCCAGTAAGTTGAAAAGGTTTAGCATGTTTAAGAATTGGGCTGGTTTTAAGTGCTTTTATTCTCCTGGAGCTGCTCATAGATGGTTGGCAATATACATTAATAAGAATAAGAGCTACAGTTCATTAAAGGCAGACCTACTCCGACGGTTAATGGTGTTGAGTGACTGCTCTATTGATTCTCTTGAATTAACACTGATTTGTGGGTATGTTCCCATTGAGGGCAACCCTGGTCCAGAAAGTAAACTTTTTCAATCTTTAGGGTTGATAGAAGGTGAAAATATTTTAGGGGGGGACTTTAACTTTCTTTAAGACCCAAGCCTTGAAATAAGGGACAACATAAACCTCAAACTACAAGTATTTTTAAAGTTTACACCAGCAAGTTTAAACTAATTAGCCCATGGCGAACAACCTTCCCCAACAAAAGGTAGTTCTCTTCTTGTTAAAATGAGTTGTACAACAATTCCTTTCTGATCTCCCCTACAGTCCAGTTCAAACGGCTCAACATGTTGTCAAATGCTTTTTCAGAACTGGAAGCATTAGAGCTGGAAGTTTGTGGGGGGGGGGGGCAAAATCTAAAACCCAGAGGTGGGTTCAAAATAAGGTTGATTTAGAGGATGAGAATTGATTGGGCACCTGCAGAGTTGAAATTGAGAATTTTCTGGAGCTAAATATAGGCAGTACTCACATTACTAAGGTTTTGGATGCCATAAAACCCTAAATCTCAAAAGACATATTCCAATTAAAATCTTTAAAAGCAGCAAAAGCCTGTCTGGAAGATCGAATTAATAAGGAATATGAGAAATTTCTTAGGGTGGGGTCTAGAAAAAATAGAACGATTTTAGACAAGCCAAAATCGACACTCTGGGACTATTATTATGCTAAAGATTACATGCAGAACTCTCCGTATCTTCAGCAATTCTATGAAGAGAGTAGCTATGCAAGGAGAATCATGGCTTGGCAAAATTGGGAGCACTGTAGGATCAATTGCCCCAAGACAGGTGCTATTATCATCTCAGATGGGTAAATTAAGAAGATTTTGCTGAAGCATTTTAAAATATTTATAGCATTCCTATCAACGTAGGGTTTGGATCTTTTTTTAAAGGATATTTTAATTCCAGTTTTATCTGAGGATGATTGAGTCTTTATGGATAAATGATTTACTCTTCAAGAATTGGAAAAAGTAATCAAGAGCATGCCTGGGTGTAGTAATGAAGTCCTTGGCCATGATGTAGTTTCAAGTATAGTTATTAAGTTGTAGTTTCAAGTTGTGAAGATCCTGTAAACAGCCATAGTTACATGTATATCAGTGGTAGCAGCCCCACCAGGAGCAGCCTCCCTGCTGCTCAGCCCATCTTCAACTGTCAGCACTCGCATCAGGCACCCAAGCATTCCAAGCATGTCCATCACACCAACATTCCATACAGAACACTCACACTGGCTGAGCAGCTAGGAACCAAGTACATAGGAACAGTATAAACACAACGGGCCTGATTCACAGAACTAACTTACGTCAAATACGTAAAGTTAGTAATTTTCGGTATTAACAGAATACACTTACCACTACTAACTTTATGTCCATGCTCAAACGGCCTAAATGAGGGTATTCCGGCCCGGAGGCGGAGATTCCGGCCCAGAGGCGGAAATTCCGCCACAGGGCCGGAATCTCCGGCCCGGGAGCGGACATAAAGTTAGTAGTGGTAAGTGTATTCTGTGAATACCGAAAATTACTAACTTTATGTATTTGACGTAAGTTAGTTCTGTGAATCAGGCCCAACAACAGGATATTGCATATCTTCTCCCCTTAAAATTGAAAATTAAATAAACAGTACCAAAATTAAACAACTGTGCACAACAATGTACAAAAGAAGACAATAGTCCAGAACCCAGGGATGTAAGGTAAACACCACATCACGAGAGGTAACAAAGACTAAACAAAGGAGAAAAGAAGAAAGAATAGATACACTCGAAATATCACACATCCTCACCCTTTAATATTAAAAACAAATCAAAATGAATCAAGAATTCTAAGCTCACATGAACAAAGTGAGACACCACCACATGAAACAACACGTGAAACTTAAACTCATAAAAGATGCAAAAGGCGCATCCAACCATGCACTGCAAATCAGGGCATATCATTGTGAAGAGAAACCACAGGAGACACACACCTCCAGAACTCTATCACTATGGGTGAACTGCACCCATGTATATACTCCTCATATAAGGAACAACAACGAAAACTGTGAAGAAGGGACTGAAACCCAACTTGCCACCCCTCATGTAGGGGAAAAAACATGCAAAAATGGGACAGTGACCCATAATGCAAATTGGGTACATGGGACTAACACCCATTACTTGCGTAAAAGGGAATGGCACCCCTTAAGCCACCCCTTAAGCCACCCCTCCTGTAAAGGTCAAAGGACTACTGAGTGGAAATGGGACTACAACTCATTACAACACCCCTCCTAAGAGGGAAAAGAGACTTACTGCGTGAAGCACATGGTGACTTACACACCATACATCAAACCAAAGAAAAAAAAGAAAAGTGAAGCACAAGGTGACTTACACACCATGGAAAAACGTTCAGCACAAGGTGACTTACACACATAAAAAAACTTAGTGCAGCACAGGATGACTTATACACGGTAAAACCTTAAGACCACACCCACGTAAGAGTGAGTAGAGCATAACCAAGAAATGGGTGAAAACCACCAACCCCATGAGAATTAGATCGCAAATGTGAACAGAAATAAACTTCCTGAACAGCTAATCTCACTACAGTTGAAAAGGAACAGGGAATCACTTTTCCCCAAAAGTCATAGATGAAACCACTCACGCAGAGATGCATGTCAACAGCAACTGAAACATATGAAACATTGTGAAGTCCCTAGTGTAAGGATACCCAAGAAACACACAAAAATGGGCAAGAAGAACCCATAGAGTAATCCCACGTGTAAGGGATGCATAACATTCAAGGACCCCTCAAACAGGTACTGCTACTCAGGCCACACTCTGTTCATGTGGACCCTAGATACAGAGTCATTCTCACAAGCGTAATGACCCCAGCAAGCATGAAACACAGATCAGCATACTATTAAGCAGTTGCAGGCCAGAATGCCCTCAAAACATGAAATTGGTAGAAAACGAATTAGCCCTGAAAAAGAAAAACATTTGTGGCAGACTGAAATAAACATTATAGAAGCATGAAATCTGTAATGACCTTCAGGCATCGAACTTCGTGTCCATGTGAGTAGTGTGGATCCAGCGAGCAAACGCAATCAAGAAGCAAAAACTGACATGGGCAAACACAACAGTACCTGGGAATGCTCTGCTCGAAATGTGTACGCACGCCTTGAATGAAGTTCATATTGGTGCACGCAGATCAATCCAAAGAGGATCAACTGTACTGCCCGCACCCATATTCGTGTCCTCTAGTTTAAACCTCCGGTTGAAGGCGATTCTGTTCCCCGGGGTACTGAGGCAGCTGAATGAAGTTGAAAGTTAGGGCAATATGAGAGGGCCAGTTAGCGACCTCAAAGATGTAGCTAGAAGCATAGCCTTGACTTGCCTGCTTGATGGATTTACAAAGATGGCGGCACGTACCAGTAAAGAGTGTCAGTGGCTCCAGGTTTGTGCGTGCAGCACAGCGTCCCACAGCAGCTCAAAGAGCTGCATAGCAACAAAGCTGCATAGCAACACCTACATCGAAGGAGAGTCTCCGCGCAACTCCATCGAGTAGGTAAGCGTGCTAGTGCTAAGAACGACTTGTGTCTCTGTTTTGAAACCGCATCACAGCGGTTCAACTGCCAATACTCCAGAGAGGTCCCAAGTGAAAACCACAAACAAGAGACCAAAATTGTCTCACCTCAAATGTATCAAGGCCGAACTCCAAACGAGTGTCACACCATTCCATGTAGCTATAAACTACATAATCTAGATGGCATAGAAACATGGCTTCAACATCGCAAATCCTGACCCAAAGTATGTGATGACACCTTCCCCAAATGAAAGGCAGGAAAAGGTGATGACAGAGCAGCCGTTGAAGAGGTTGAATGCCCGTGGTGTTAAGCCTGTCACTGGCTGAGCAGTGTCACATGACAAAACACTGTAGCCATAGATGAGAATGCACCAGACATCGGAATGGTGAATGTGCCCCAAATCACACAAGTTGTTGCAGGAGATACAGAGGATGTTGGTGAGCACGGCACGCCTAGTCTGGGGCTGTCCGATGTGAAGGACACTGGTGGAGCTGCGAGGCATGCTGCTCCAGTTTCTCTTATTTCCTGTGAACATCTGTGCTTTTGTTTGCGCTGCCTGTCTGATCTCTTTTGATCCCTTTCCTCCTGGAAATGTACTCAGCGCTTTCCGCTTATCTGTGAACGTCTTACTCTTGTAAATCTGCTTTGCTCTGTAAGCATCAGAAGTTACTGTATGCTCCTTCATTATTGTATCTTCTTCTAGGAGACAGGTACAATGAAATCCACTTGTAAGCAATGGGTTAGTCTCCAAGTCGGTGCCAAAAATGTGTAGTAATGAAGTCCGTGGCCATGATGTAGCTTCAAGTATATTTATTAAGTTGTACTTTCAAGTTGTGTAGATCCTGTAAACAGCCATAGTTACATGTACATCAGTGGTAGCAGCCCCACCAGGAGCAGCCTCCCTGCTGCTCAGCTCATCTTCAACTGTCAACACTCCCACCAGGCACCCAAGCATTCCAAGCATGTCCATCACACCAACATTCCATACAGAACACTCACACTGGCTGAGCAGCTAGGAACCAGGTGCATAGGAACAGTATAAACACAACAACAAGATATTACACTGGGGTAAAGTGGCGGGGGAGATGGATTCTCAACCGAATTCTACAAAGCTTTTGGGGATCCTTTAAATCCTTTGTTATTTGAAGTGGCTAACTTCACACTAAAAGGTGGGTTACCCCCGCCCCCCTCTTTTAACCAGGCTAATGTTGTGTGCTTCTGAAAAAGGCAAAGATACTTTAGACCCTAATCATTATCGCCCTATTACACTGCTCAATGCAGACTGCAAAATTGTAATGAAATTACTTGCAAATAGGCTGAGTAAAATGGCTTCTAAGCAGATACATGAAGACCAGAACAGCTTTATTGCAGGGTGGCAGCTTAATACCAACACTAATTATCTAATTGAAGCCATTGATGTATGTGTTACAAAACAGGTCCCAGCAGCTATTTTTCTTTTAGACAGTGAAAAGTGTTTGAGCTTGTGGTCTTGGAAATGCTGTTTTGGATTCTTCAGAGAGTTGGTTTTTCTTCTTAGACCACAGGATTCATAAAAAGAAGGTATAGTAACGCTGAAGCAAGCTTAATTTTGAATGCATCTGACAGTGGCTTATTTAAAGTATTATGAGGAAGTAGGCAGAATTGCCCCCTCTTTCCTGTTCTATTGTATTCGGCCCTTAGCCCAGGCTATCAGATAAGATGTAGGTATCAAGGCACCGTTGTCCCAAATGTCCAAAATTAAATTATATTCCGATAATGTAATGTTATTATTGGCACTCGAGAGCTCAGTACAAGAGAGAGTGTTTGAGATCTTGATGGCTTTTAACATTTTAGAGGGATATATAATCAATATAGCCAATACTGAGATTATTCTTTGTTGCTGCCCGAGGAATACATTTTTGCCTGAGTTTAGGGCTAGTGTGCATACAAGACCAAAACACTACTTGGGAGTTTTTGTTACAGAAGATATAGATGGGTTGTACGACATGAATTATAAGCCCCTTTTGAAAAAAAGTGAAAGCATTGTTAGAAAAGTGCATGCTACTACCTTTTACGCTTTTGGGACGGGATGGTCTTTTAAAGATGGCAGTTCTTCCTTTATTCAACTTTTTGTTTGCCGATGCTCCCTGTATTTTGAGAAGTTATTACTTAGTCAAATTTATTGCTACTCCATTGCTCTCAGGTCCCTAGCCACTTCAGGGTAGGTGTGAGAAGTTGGCCTGGTATATGCTGTTCACTAATTAAGGTGGACACCTTGCACCAGAACAATTCGACTCTTATGGTAGATAGGTTTAAGACAACCTTTATAGAAAGCTATCCTAGTGGTAGCTGTGGAGAGCAGCCTTCAGGCTAAGTCTTGAAGGAATGTAAAGCAGCTTGTTTTACCACACAATCTCTTGAATCACCAAATGAAAAGACACCACACAGGTATATATATCAAATATATATGTATTTATTAATAAACACTCTCTACTAATCTCTTTATGAGATTAGAAGTCAGGAACATATGTACAAATCAAATGTTATCAAAATAAGTTTAGCACAATCGAATATCACAATCTTAGTTTGGCTAGACCTAGGTCTAGGGCATCTAGAATCGAGGGACCCCCAAGAACCACCCCAGGTAGTTGTAGGAGACCCACAGGGGACGGACGCGGTGTCCTGGCACCGGTGCGAGTCCTGTGCGAGTCTATGCGCTCAGACGCGATTGAGATTTCAATGTTAAAGGTCCCTGGCGTGTTCGAGGCGAACACACCGATCGGTCCTTGTACGAGTCGAAGGACGCGGTTACAGATAGAGTTGCAAGGGAGATGGACGCGCTGTGTCTAACACAGACGCGAACCTTGTGCGAGTCAGTGCAATGGAGATCTCAATGTTACAGGCCCCTTGTGTGTTCGAGGCGAACACCGATCGGATTCATTACGAGTCGAAGGATACAGTTCTAGATAGTGTTACAAAGGAGATGGACGCGGTGTGTCTAACACAGACGCGAACCCTGTACGAGTCAGCGCAATTGTCGAACTTAGAAAATAAGAGTTTTAGGACACTTCTAGAGAAGCTACAAGCAAGTCACTTACAGGGTAAGTAGTTCTAGGGCCCACACCCACAGGAGCACCGTAGTGCTGAAGTTACCTCACCCAGGGGAGCCGGGTGCATAGGTGTTCTTTGGTGTCGGGTCGCGGCGTCGTTTCCAATGGGAACCAGTGAAGACTTGCTGCTTGCGTCGACAGGAGAAGTGTCCGGAGGAATCCAAGCCTGGATTCAGAAGATGGAAGACCTGAAAGCAGAGGGGACAGTGTTCAAAGTCACTTGGCAGTGACTCGGGGCAAGGAAGATGGATGCTCACCGTCGTCGCAAGATTCAGGTCGTTCGCGGGTGCCTTGACTCTTCAGCCATGAGGTCCAGGAGGCGTCGACGACGACCAGGAGCTGGATTCGGCGTGTCCCACGATGTCTGCAGGTGACTGCGGTGTCGGCGACTCGATTGGAGCCAACCAGCCTTGGTAACAGCAATTCTCGGGGAAAGTGTGAAGAGGCAATGGCGCAAACCAGCAAGGTCTGCGGGACTCACCCAGCGAGGGTAAGTCAGGGCAGGCCTGGAGCAACCAGGGGAGCCCTTTGGTGTCTTTAGCAAGTCTTCTGGGGACCCACAAGCTGGCTGGCAAGGGATCGCGAAGACGCCTCGGGAGGATTCGCTCAACAAGGGCCCACGGTCACTCGGGATGTGGTAGGCCTCTGATCTTCGGAGGGATTCCTGCTGGGGGCTAGGACCACACGTGGCCCAAAGCACAAGTTCGTGAAATGTTGTGAGGGGTTGCACTTGACAATAGTTCACGGTACCCAGGGGTCGCGGTTCCTCATCACTCTTGGGGTCCACTGGCCTCAGCTTCACTGGGGACTCACAATGGCCTTTGAGAAGTCAGGAAATCCACTTCTTGGGCTGCAGGGACTTCGGACTCCGGCGGGAGCGGCGTAGTTTGCGACCGTCGTTTGTAGTTTTTGGTGCCTGCCAAGCAGGGGAGTCACTCCTTGACTCCAAGGGAGATTCTTCAGCCTTCCAAAGGTAGTGGAACGTCGAAGGTCCGGGATTCTTCTTCAGAGCGTCATCCAGGGAAATCTAGTTTGCAATGCACAGGTTCCCCCTCTTATACTAAAAGAAAGGGAGGGACTAGCTCTATGACCCTACCTATGGGAGGGTCAGGGGAGTGGGTGGCTACACCCACTTCCCTTTGTCCAGTTTCGCGCCAGAGCAGGGGCAGGTAGCCCCTGAGCCGGTTTGAACTGGGGTATGCACAGAGGAGCCTTCTGCTCCCCCAGTGCAGGACTTCAAAGCACTCTAAGAGTGCACCCACCCAGCCCCAATACACTAAACCCTGTCTGGAAGGTGGTCACACCCCTTGGGACAGGATATCTATTGTTGGGCTTCCTCCACTGCGAGTGTTGGTCATCAGCAGGAGGGCAGCCCAGTGTCTGTGACTGGTGGCATCCATTTTGTGATGCCAGGGCTCTGCAGGATTCTACCGCGTTTCCACAGTAGGTACATGTCTATCCCTCTAGCAGGGTGGAATGCTACCCCGCCGCCAGGACTGGCGGGGGGTAGTATTCCAAGATGTTTGACACCAAACACGACATGTTTCGATGCAGCCATTCCAAAGTTAGCATTCTACCGCGAGGATATAATGCACTTAAAAGAAAATATGGTTTAACCGCATCCACAAACAGCCCCAGAGAATGGACTCTGAGAGCTGCAGAGGGGCCCTGCTCAGGCAGAGGCACCCCCTCACATGGAAACTAAGCACCCTCCCCTCAGGATTGATAGGGCCTGCTTTAGGGGTGACTGATAAGTCTCAATGTGTGTGCAGGAGAGATATAGGGGACCTATATTTCAGTGAGGGGTGCTAGCACTTCCTCACCCAGGCTGCAGTAGCAGGCCTGTGGTGTCAGATTTAGTCTGCTTACCAGGGGTGGCATAATACATGCTTCAGCCCCTGGTAGGCCTGTGAAGTACCTATGCCCTTGGTACCTAAGGTACCCTATACTAGGGACTCATAAGGTACCACAGTATCCAATCACTAGTGCACCTAGAGTGCACTCCAAATCGTTTAGAGAGAACAGAGAGGCTGGGGCCCTGATTAGCAGGGTCCCAGCCAGACTATAGCCAGAAACCAGTGTAAACATCAGAAAAAAAGTGGGGGCAACATAAGAGGCAGATCCTACTCTCTACACAACCCCCCAAACGCAGGGACACTAAACTAACCTTGACCAGTTGAGTCTTCGTGTTCAAAGTGGAAATACCTTGAGAGTCCATCTGCATTGGCATGTTGGGTCCCAGGTCTATGTTCCACTGTATAGTCCATCCCCTGTAGGGAAATGGACCACCTCAAAAGTTTTGGGTTTTCACCTTTCATCTGTTTAAGCCATAGGAGGGGCTTGTGGTCAGTCTGAACTATGAAGTGAGTGCCAAACAAGTATGGCCTCAGCTTCTTCAGGGCCCACACCACAGCAAAGGCCTCCCTCTCTATAGCTGACCAACGTTTCTCTCTAGGGGTCAGCCTTCTGCTAATAAAAGCTACTGGCTGGTCTTGACCTTCATCATTCAGTTGAGACAGTACAGCTCCCACACCCAGCTCAGAAGCATCTGTTTGGACAATGAACTTTTTGGTGTAGTCTGGACTCTGTAAGATGGGGGCAGTGCACATGGCCTGCTTTAGGTCTTCAAATGCCTTCTGACAGCTAGCTGTCCACTGAACCTTTATTGGCATTTTCTTTGAGGTCAGATCATTCAAGGGGTCACTATAGATCCATATCCCTTGACAAACCTCCTATAGTACCCAGTCAGGCCTAAGAAGGCTCTCACCTGTGTCTGGGTGGTTGGAGCAACCCATTCCATTATGGTTTGGATTTTGCTCTGTAAAGGCTGAACCTGGCCTCCACCTACAAGGTGGCCCAGGTATACAACCTGACTCTGCCCTATCTGGCACTTAGTGGCCTTGATAGTGAGGCCTGCTTTCTGCAGGGCCTCCAACACATTCCTGAGGTGGACCAGGTGATCCTGCCAGGAGGAACTAAAGACAGCAATATCATCTAGATAAGCTGAGCAATAAGTTTCCATCCCTGTCAGAACTTTATTCACCAACCTCTGAAAAGTGGCAGGTGCATTTTTCAATCCAAAGGGCATCACCACAAAGTGGTAGTGCCCACCAGGGGTCGAAAATGCTGTTTTGGCTTTTGCATTATCAGCTAACCTGATCTGCCAGTAGCCAGCTGTCAGGTCAAACGTGCTTAGATACTTGGCTGAGGCCAAAGTATCAATCAGCTCATCTGCCCTTGGTATGGGATAGGCATCAGTCCTAGTGACTGCATTGAGGCCTCTGTAGTCTACACAAAACCTCATTTCTTTCTTACCACCCTGGGTATGAGGCTTGGGTACCAGGACTACTGGGCTAGCCCAAGGGCTATCTGAAGGCTCAATTACACCTAGCTCCAACATTTTCTGGACTTCAGTCCTGATACAGTCCCTGACATGGTCAGGTTGCCTGTAGATTTTATTCTTGACAGGCAGACTGTCTCCAGTGTCCACCTCATGGGTGCACCAGGAAGTTTGACTAGGGGTCAGGCTAAACATATGTCTATACTGTTGCAGAACTTGTCTGCACTCAGTTTGCTGATGGTCAGTGAGGCTGCTTGCCAAAGCAACACCATCTACTGACCCATCATCAGGGTTCTGAGAGAGCAGGTCAGGGAGAGGGTCATTCTCCTCCTCCTGTTCCTCATCAGTTGCCATGAGCAAGCCCATGTCAGCCCTGTCAACATATGGCTTTAATCGGTTGACATGCAGCACCCTCAGGGGGCTCCTGGGAGTTCCAAGATTCACCAGGTAGGTGACTTCTCCCTTCTGTTCAACTATTGTATGGGGGCCACTCCACTTGTCCTGGAGGGCTGCTGGGGCCACAAGCTCCAATACCCACACCTTCTGTCCTGGCTGGTATACAGTCAGTACAGCCTTTTGGTCATGCCACGCTTTTTGTAATTCTTGGCTGGCCTCCAGGTTTTTGGTTG
The DNA here is from genome assembly GCA_963921515.1 of Calotriton arnoldi. NCBI lineage: Eukaryota > Metazoa > Chordata > Amphibia > Caudata > Salamandridae > Calotriton > Calotriton arnoldi. Next base: position 791,031 of record CAWUFW010006960.1, read on the forward strand.
CCTTTTTCATGTACTCAGCCATCCGGGAGCGGAGACCAAGTACATAGTCCATCACATCTTGTTTGGGGGGCTTGAGAGGTAACTCCCAGCCCTCTTTCACCAAACACAATGGACCTCTCACAGGATGCCCAAACAGAAGCTCAAATGGGCTGTAACAAACCCCTTCTGTGGAACCTCTCTGTATGCAAACAACAGGCAAGGAAGAAGAAGGTCCCATTTCCGCCTAAGCTTCTCTGGGAGTCCTTTAATCATTCCTTTCAAGGTTTTGTTGAAGCGTTCAACTAAACCATTGCACTGTGGGTGATAGGGGGTGGTGAACTTATAAGTTACACCACACTCTTTCCACATTGCTTTCAGATATCCTGACATGAAGTTGGTACCTCTGTCAGAAATGACCTCCTTTGGGAAACCCACTCTGGAGAAGACTCCAATGAGGGCTCTTGCCACCACAGGGGTGTGGTGGTCCTCAGGGGAATTGCTTCTGGGTACCTGGTGGCATGATCCACTACCACCAGGATAAACCTGTGCCCAGATGCAGTTTGAGGGTCAAGGGGACCAACAATGTCAATCCCTACCCTTTCAAATGGTACCCCCACCACAGGTAGTGGTATCAGGGGGCCTTTGTTGTGCCACCTGCCTTACCACTGGCTTGGCATGTGACACAGGAGCGACAAAACTCCTTTGTGTCCTCTGACATATGTGGCCAATGAAAATGTGGAACAAGCCTGTCCCAGGTCTTGTTTTGGCCCAAGTGACCTGCCAAAGGGATATCATGTGCTAGGGTCAAGAGGAACCCCTAAACTTCTGAGGTATTACCATCCTCCTGGTGGCTCCAGGGGCTGGATCTCTACCCTCAGAATATAGGAGTCCCTCATCCCAATAAACTTTATGGGACCCACTAGCACTCCCAGCAGCCTCAGCAGCAGCCTGCTGTCTGAGGGGTTCAAGAGAGGGGCAGCACTGTTGCTCCTTACTCAGATCTTCCCTAGAAGGGCCCCCTGCCCCCAAGAACTCAACCTGATCAGGCTCAAGTCCCTCTGGGGCAGTTCCTTCTTCAGGATCTGCTTCACCTCCCTCTGGGGGTGAATCTGTGATCTGAGACAGAGGGGAAGGCACTGCCTTTACCCTACTGCTCCTCCTCTTGGGAAGCATCTGGTCCATTGTTCCAGGATCCAGAGCTGGTTCAGTGTTATGCATTCTTGCTTGTGACCTGGCCACAGCAAATACCTCTGCTACCTCTGCAGGGATGCCCAACATCTCAGCATGAGTCCATAACTCTACTTCAGACCAGGCTGAAGTCTCTAGATCATTGCCCAATAGACATTCGACAGGGAGGTCTGCACTGACTACAACCTTCTTGAGGCCAGTTACCCCTCCCCAGGAGAAATTCACAACTGCCAGACTATGGTTGGTCCTGACATTGCTTGCATTGGTCACCTGGTACATTTCGCCCAGGATGATCTGTCCAGGGTCCACAAGATCCTCTGCCACCATGGTGACACTAACACCTGTGTCCCTAAATGCCAAAGCCTGTTTGCCATTTATTACAGGCTGCTGTTTGTATTTGCCCAGATTACTGGGACTTACTAGGAAGGACATATTAAGGTCTCCCTCACAAATCAGCATTGCCTGAGTGGGCACTCTGACTAGGTCAGAGTCCACTTCAGAACCCAGGATCAACCCTACTACACCCTTATTCTGAGTACCACCACCACCTGTAGCTGAGCTAGGGGGAACAGTTGCCTTAGGGGCAGGAGTGGTGGTGGTTTGGTCTTTGGACTTGTTACAATCAGAAGTCCAGTGCCCTTTCTGTTTACAGAATTTGCACCAGGGCTTCTTTTGGCCTTTCCCCTTGTTAGATTGTGACTCCCCACCAGATGCAGATTTTTGGGGCCCTTGTGAAGACTTCTGGTCTTTTGACTTATCCCCACCTTTCTCAGAGCCCTTAGGATCTTGCTTCTTGGTGTCACCCCCTTGGTTCTGGGGTTTCTGCCTCACCCTGGTTCTGACCCATTTGTCTGCCTTCTTTCCCAATTCTTGGGGAGAGGTCAGATCTGAGTCCACCAGGTATTGATGCAACAACTGGTTCTGGCAATTATTAAGGATCTGTTCTCTCATCATCAGATTATACAATCCCTTGAAATCAGTAACCCTACTGCCAACCAGCCAACCCTCCAGAGCCTTGGCTGCACAATCTACAAAGTCAGTCCAGTCCTGAGTCTGTGCCTTCTGGGTGTCTCTGAACTTTAACCTGTACTGTTCAGTGGTTAAGCCAAACCTATCGATCAGTGCACTCTTCAGGACTTCATAATTATCAGCATCCTCTTCTCTAACAGTGAGGAGCTTGTCTCTACCTTTGTCTGAAAAGGAGAGCCACAAGATTGCTGCCCACTGCTTTTGGGGGACCTGCTGTACTCTACAGGCCCTCTCCATAGCAGTTATCCACTTGTGGATATCATCCCCACTCTGGTAGGGAGGAACAACCTTGCTCAGGTTCCTATGGTCTGGAATAGATTCTCTGCCTCTAGGGACACTGTTGCTGCCACCAAGGGGTTCTAACCCCTCTCTTCTAGAAGCTCTCTGGATCTCCAGGGCTTCTCTATCCAGTGCCAACTGCTTGGTTCTGAGGGCAACTCTTGCTTCCTCATACTGCAGCAGTTTGCACATTCTTTCAGAGGAGGTCTCTCTTATGGGAAAGTATGAGTTCCTCTGGTGGACAAATTATCTGCCAGAGTGATAAGAGTGGTCAGATTCCCTGGAAGGGGACCTATGCCTCTCCTCCACTCTGTCAGCTCTCTTAGGGAGAATTCCTCTGTCCTTTTCAGGCCCCTTGGAGCCTGGCCCTTCAATCACAGAGTCTTGGTCATTCTGATTTTCATCATCTGACCCAGATACTGTAATTGACCCACTCCCTGATTCAGACCCATTAGCTCCTAGAGCCAATCTAAGATCATCTGCTGTCAGCAGATCTATCAGGTGTACTGTGGAGGGACTCTGTCCTAGCTTCAGGTGTCTTTCAACACACATGGCTCTCAAGTCAGAGAAAGCCATGTCCTTATACTGAGGCTGAGTGGATCCACTGGTTCCACCCTTTAAGGACATTCTAGTGTTGTGCAGTGTTGTACTACCTACACTAGTTTGTGGCCTACTGATACTAGCTTGAGCTGTAGAAAGGGTGTGCTATCCCTTGGCACACAGCTCTAAGTTCAGCAGAACTTATTGATACTAACCTTGACTTTATATGTACCTTGAGTACCTATAGTGGTTTTCAGTTAGTAATTCAAATAGAGATTTTCTGGTAAAACAATAGCAAGCTGGAATCCCACACGCTGCCCACCAGTGTGAGAAGTTGGCCTGGTATATGCTGTTCACTAATTAAAGTGGACACCTTGCACCAGAACAATTCGAGCTCTTATGGTAGATAGGTTTAAGACAACCTTTATAGAAAGCTATCCTAGTGGTAGCTGTGGAGAGCAGCCTTCAGGCTAAGTCTTGAAGGAATGTAAAGCAGCTTGTTTTACCACACAATCTCTTGAATCACCAAATGAAAAGACACCACACAGGTATATATATATCAAATATATATGTATTTATTAATAAACTCTCTCTACTAATCTCTTTATGAGATTAGAAGTCAGGAACATATGTACAAATCAAATGTTATCAAAATAAGTTTAGCACAATCGACTATCACAATCTTAGTTTGGCTAGACCTAGGTCTAGGGCATCTAGAATCGAGGGACCCCCAAGAACCACCCCAGGTAGTTGTAGGAGACCCACAGGGGACGGACGCGGTGTCCTGGCACCGGTGCGAGTCCTATGCGAGTCTATGCGCTCAGACGCGATTGAGATTTCAATGTTAAAGGTCCCTTGCGTGTTCGAGGCGAACACACCGATCGGTCCTTGTACGAGTCGAAGGACGCGGTTACAGATAGAGTTGCAAGGGAGATGGACGCGCTGTGTCTAACACAGACGCGAACCTTGTGCGAGTCAGTGCAATGGAGATCTCAATGTTACAGGCCCCTTGTGTGTTCGAGGCAAACACCGATCGGACTCAGTACGAGTCGAAGGATACAGTTCTAGATAGTGTTACAAAGGAGATGGACGCGGTGTGTCTCACACAGATGCGAACCCTGTACGAGTCAGCGCAATTGTCGCACTTAGAAAATAAGAGTTTTAGGACACTTCTAGGGAAGCTACAAGCAAGTCACTTACAGGGTAAGTAGTTCTAGGGCCCACACCCACAGGAGCACCGTAGTGCTGAAGTTACCTCACCCAGGGGAGCCGGGTGCATAGGTGTTCTTTGGTGTCGGGTCGCGGCGTCGTTTTCAATGGGAACCAGTGAAGACTTGCTGCTTGCAACGACAGGAGAAGTGTCCGGAGGAATCCAAGCCTGGATTCAGAAGATGGAAGACCTGAAAGCAGAGGGGACAGTGTTCAAAGTCACTTGGCAGTGACTCGGGGCAAGGAAGATGGATGCCCACCGTCGTCGCAAGATTCAGGTCGTTTACGGGTGCCTTGACTCTTCAGCCACGAGGTCCAGGAGGCGTCGACGATGACCAGGAGCTGGATTCGGTGTATCCCACAATGTCTGCAGCTTACTGCAGTGTTGGCGACTCGATTGGAGCCAACCAGCCTTGGTAACAGCAAGTCTCGGGGAAAGTGTGAAGAGGCAATGGCGCAGACCAGCAAGGTCTGCGGGACTCACCCAGCGAAGGTAAGTCAGGGCAGGCCTGGAGCAACCAGAGGAGCCCTTTGGTGTCTTTAGCAAGTCTTCTGGGGACCCACAAGCCGGCTGGCAAGGGATCGCTAAGACACCTCGGGAGGATTCGCTCAACAGGGGCCCATGGTCACTCGGGACGTGATAGGCCTCTGATGTTCGGAGGGATTCCTGCTGGAGGCTACGACCACACGTGACTCAAAGCACAAGTTCGTGGAACGTTGTGAAGGGGTTGCACTCGACAATAGTGCACGGTACCCAGGGGTCGCGGTTCCTCGTCACTCTTGGGGTCCACTGGCCTCAGCTTCGCTGGGGACTCACGATGGCCTTTGAGAAGTCAGAAAATCCACTTCTTGGGCTGCAGGGACTTCGGACTCCGGCGGGAGCGGCGTAGTTTGCGACCGTCGTTTGTCGTTTTTGGTGCCTGCCAAGCAGGGGAGTCACTCCTTGACTCCAAGGGAGATTCTTCAGTCTTCCAAAGGTAGTGGAACTTCGAAGGTCCGGGATTCTTCTTCAGAGCGTCGTCCAGGGAAATCTAGTTTGCAATGCACAGGTTCCCCCTCTTATACTAAAAGAAAGGGAGGGACTAGCTCTATGACCCTACCTATGGGAGGGTCAGGGGAGTGGGTGGCTACACCCACTTCCCTTTGTCCAGTTTCGCACCAGAGCAGGGGCAGGTAGCCCCTGAGCCGGTTTGAACTGGGGTATGCACAGAGGAGCCTTCTGCTCCCCCAGTGCAGGACTTCAAAGCACTGTAAGAGTGCACCCACCCAGCCCCAATACACTAAACCCTGTCTGGAAGGTGGTCACACCCCCTTGGGACAGGATATCTATTGTTGGGCTTCCTCCACTGCGAGTGTTGGTCATCAGCAGGAGGGCAGCCCAGTGTCTGACACTGGTGGCATCCATTTTGTGATGCCAGGGCTCTGCAGGATTCTACCGCGTTTCCACAGTAGGTACATGTCTATCCCTCTAGAAGGGTGGAATGCTACCCCCGCCGCCAGGACTGGCGGGAGGGGGTAGTATTCCAAGATGTTTGACACTAAACACGACATGTTTCGATGCAGCCATTCCAAAGTTAGCATTCTACCGCGAGGATATAATGCACTTAAAAGTATATGGTTTAACCGCATCCACAAACAGCCCCAGAGAGTGGACTCTGAGAGCTGCAGAGGGGCCCTGCTCAGGCAGAGGCACCCCCTCACATGGAAACTAAGCACCCTGCCCTCAGGATTGATAGGGCCTGCTTTAGGGGTGACTGATAAGTCTCAATGTGTGTGCAGGAGAGATATAGGGGACCTATATCTCAGTGAGAAGTGCTAGCACTTCCTCACCCAGGCTGCAGTAGCAGGCCTGTGGTGTCAGATTTAGTCTGCTTCCCAGGGGTGGCATAATACATGCTTCAGCCCCTGGTAGGCCTGTGAAGTACCTATGCCCTTGGTACCTAAGGTACCCTATACTAGGGACTCATAAGGTACCACAGTATCCAATCACTAGTGCACCTAGAGTGCACTCCAAATCGTTTAGAGAGAACAGAGAGGCTGGGGCCCTGATTAGCAGGGTCCCAGCCAGACTATAGCCAGAAACCAGTGTAAACATCAGAAAAAAAGTGGGGGCAACATAAGAGGCAGATCCTACTCTCCTACTGTAGGCCACTGCCAGAACACACAGCATTGGGGGCGGGGATGTCAAGGCGCGCCATACTTGCTGTGACTTTTGAGAGGACCGTCTCAGCTTCTGGAGAGCTGTTATTCTGCTCAACTGACAAAGGTCCTCTCAGCTCATACTGCAATGCAGTCTGTGGCACCTGTAAATCATTAGCTGTCAAAATTCTCTGCCAATGGCCCACCAGATCTTTTTCTGTTGATGAGAGCTGACTTAATGATTAAACAAAAGATACAAACCAAAAACAAATATTGCAAAGTTATTCACAAGAATAATGTATTTCATTTAACAATAAAAAACTTTACATGATCAAAAAAATATTTTTATAAATAGCATACACATTTTTGCAGAATAATATATTTTGGCCTTTCCCCAAAAATAATTTTCCAAAAGTAGGAAATAATTTAAAAATTTTCGCATTTAATATGTGAGATAAGTATACACCAACATACTATTTTAAAACTTTTTAAAACATATTTTTAGGTATATATATTCTATGTTTATAGAAATGTATTTCCTTGTTAGAATATATTTTGGTAAAATTTGTGGAAGATTTAACAATCCAGTACTAATTATTTATCATGATTTTTAAATTATTTAAAAGTGTAATACATTATCTGACAGGACTACAAGATTAAAATAACAAACATTATTTAAAAATAATATTTTTGTCACCTACAAATTTTACTCAATAATCAGCATATAGTAAATGTTAGATCATTTTCTGCTTCAAGTTCACAAAACACATTGGCTAGAATTTTTAACATATGCTTGGATTAGTAAAAACTTTTATCTGTCAATCACAAAAATGTAATTAAATTAGGAAATAATGTTTCCATTTAAAAACAGTGTACTAAATGGGGTTTTTGCTTTAAACATTATATAAATTATAGAAGAAAATAATACTAATGTGACCCCAAAATTAATAATTTTATTGAAAAAACAACATGCTACATGCTCTTGCTGTAGCTAACAGTTTAGTAGCTAGCAATCTGTATATTTTTAATATACTTTAAAGCTAAAATTTCAGACACATCAAACAAAAATACATTTAAATAAAAAATAGCGTAGGCAAGATGGCGGCTGTGTGACTGCTGCGGGAGGCACTCACCTCACCACTAAAAAGCTGAATATGGACCCATAAGTAGCACTGAAGGGAGATAAAACATTCGAATGAAGCCGGATAAGGGGATCGGAGCACTTCTGGCTCGCACGACACAAAAGAAATTCTTCGCGGCATTTCGGAACGAAGGAAAGAAAGTGCCTGCTGGTCCGGGATATTCTGTGGCTGTTGGCACCCTCTGTAAAGGACAGGCTTTCCTCGTGGTATGCCAAGATGCCCCCTAAACAAAACAGACTTCCGAAGGAGGGCGGAATGACGGGAGGAGCGAAGAGGCTGCTACCTACCCAGAAAACTCTTGCAGACGGGAAAAGCACTGACACTACTCACACTGCCGGCCGCGAGGAGGAGGAGATCTGCGGCAGGAGGCACACCAGCGAGCAGCGTCTCGTCGACATGGCAACCAGACCCAAACAACCCACAGTACCCGGGATGTTCTCTGGCCGAGGACCTGGAGGGAGCAAGAGATCAACGAGTAAGGACAGAGGCGGCATTAAGGCCTCAAAGAGTGTAAATGATCCGGTGAGTGCTGGGGCACAAGTGCTGCGAAGCGCTGCGAACAAGGACACACTGCCTTCAGAAACTTTATACGGGGAAGTCATTAATACAAATAGCATGATCCCAGGGCCAGGTAGCGGTTCCGAAAGGAGGGGCGAAGTAAGCGGGTTGGAGTTAATAAACCCCGCAATACAGGGAGAGCTTGATGCTGAGAACTCCCGAGACTTGAATATGTCTCATAATTCTCACGCACTTATTAAGGTAGCAGGGACCCCGGAGGGGGATAAATTCTACTCCTTGACAGATGAGTCGGAGATTTCTAATACCAGTGAGAATGAGGGCACAGACGTGGAAATCACTGAAGAGGACACTGACAATCCTGCTTCAAAACCAGATACACAGAGGCGGGCATCCACTCGGAAAAAGAGGAAAAGCACTAGGGGGAAAGGCAGGGGCTCAGACTCAGATCACAGCCAACTGAGCCAGCTGAAATGGGATTACTTCACCACTCACTTTGGGCTGGAGGCTGGAGATACAGAGGATATTGGACCACAGCACGAAGCTGCCAAGTTATTTGTAGAACCGAAGGCTAACACAGGAACCCTCCCATCTATGGGTCTAATCTACTCTACGCTTAAACAGACGCAAACAGAAGCGCGACTCGAATACAAGAGGGCTCATATGGCGACAAAGAAACTTCAATATGCCATTCGAAAAGTAAACAAAGCTTGTTCTGAAATTGCCGAACGCACAACAAAACTAGAGGAACTGATTGTGGCTCTTGAAGCAGCGGCCGAGGATACGGGACAGCAAACTGCCGCAAATGAAGCCAGAATGACGATGTGTTATGGAAGTTGGAGGATTTTGAAAATTGTCAGGGACGAAACAATCTGAGACTCCTAGGCATCGAAGAAAACACAGAGGGCGATGACATTCGTGGATTTGTCCTGCGGCTATTCAAGGGGGCATTCCCAGAATTGTCACACTGGGACTGGGATGTGGAGGTACAGAGGGTACACCGATTTCCTCTGATGCTGAAAAAAAGAGGGGGGCAAAGCGACAACCTAAGGCTATTCTTATTTTTTTTGGCAACTTTCTCTTACGTCAGGCAGTCGTTGATAAAGCTAGACCCGATTCCAGGCGGTCAGTGGAGGGGCATTCTTTTTTTGTTAGGCCCGGATTTTTGTCACATTACGGTGGAAAGGAGATGGAGGCTTTGTCAGTTAATTACCCCCTTCCAGAAATTGGGCTGCGAGGTGTTCTTTTTTTTTTTTTTGCAGAGTTTTATATAGCGCGAACTTGACCCGAATCGGGTATCAGAGCGCTTTACATAGCACCAGTTACGTTACATGAGGACACACATTCATTTTGGTTAGGCACGGGGAGATTAAGTGATTTGCCCAGAATCACAGGATGTTCAGCGTCATTGCCGAGACTCGAACCCAGTTCCCCAGATTCGAGGTCGGCCGCCCTAGCCGTTAAGCCAACTCCTCTCTCCTCTCCCTGTTCTTAGTGAGCCCTGCACGCCTCAAGGTCGTTTATAAGGGAACCTCCAGGGTGTTTTCCTCAGAGATACAAGCCCAAGAGTATCTGCAGGAAATCTCGCGAAAATAGCGTAATAGTGCATGGGCAGCGCTCAGTTATTATTTAAGATCTTGATTGGTGCTTTTAAGGTCTGAACAGCACTTCAGAAGAAACTTGGTCTCAGCAGGGTCCATAGATATACCCCCATGCTTAATAATGACTTACTCCCAGCTATCTTTCATGACGGCCATATGAAGTATTGGGATGAGATGGGAGCAAAGAAAATCGGGGATTTAGTTGAGGAAGGGGAGATATATCCTTTCGATACAATCACAGAGAAATATGGGCTGGGGAATGGCCAATTTTTAAAGTATTTACAAATAAGGGACTTCTTGGCTAAAAAGTCAGGGGGAATAGTCGGCTTCTCCAAAGTCCCTCTGTTGGATATATTGCTGAGATCCCCACCTACATTGGCTACAGTATATAAGTTGTTAAATAAAGAAATGGGAGATGATTTGGCGAAACATTTGTACCGCTGGCAGGACCTTCTACAAGCTGGGACTGGAGAATGTGAGGACTCGCTCCACCTGGGTCAGACAGCCTTCATTGTGGCTAATCTTCAGGTACAATGCTTTAAAACTTGGCTTAACTTATTATGCCAGCTCGAATATTCAGGTGGGGGGGTCCTCGGGTCTTCATTGTCCACGATGTGGGTGCTTTACTGCTGACAGTGTCCATATGTTCGCAACTTGTCCCAAGCTTAATTTTCTTAAAACGGAGATTGCTAAGCGGCTGGGAGAAATGCTGGGACTTGTGATTGATCTGACCCCACAGTAGGTAGTCCTAGGCGTGAGTAATCAGGAAATGCCCTGGTCAACCCAGATTGTTGTGTTCACAGCTATGACCGTACTAAGACTCTGTCTGGCCACTGTACGGTTAGACCTCAAGCCTCCTTCTGTACACCATTGGCTGGGCATACTTCTCGCAGTATACCGGTGGGAGATGGCAGTATATCAACGAAGGGGACATAGAGTCCGAAAAAAAGGCTCTGAAATCTGGGCCCCTTTAAGACTGTGGATTAATGAGGTGGAAGGAGCCACAGAACCCAGCTTGGGATAAGTAATACAGGCTCTCACTCGATGTATATTTCAGTATATGCTGTTGTTCTTTTTCTTTTTTTTCTTTTCTTGCTGTGCTTCTTTTTTCTTTTCTTTTGCCCAATTCTATATGTCTCATAAAAATTTGATTTCAACTTCAATTTCCCTTGTATCAGGGTGGGGAGGGGAGAGGGACCCTGCAGGAAGGGTGTGAAGCTTATTGCTGTATCTATTTTTGTGGAATATATGTAAAAAACAATAACAAAAGAATAGAGACTTTAAAAAAAAATTGCTTTGAAAAAACAAAAAAAAGATTAAAAAAATGTAAGAAATAATTTAATAGCCACATTTGTGATTACAAAAAAAAATGTTTTCAAGCTGAGGAAAAGTGTTTAAATTAATATCCAAAGAATATTGAAATATTATGTGTGTAATAAATATTCACGCCACTAGATGAACAAACTACAATATTTCGAAACATTTGATACATGCTAAAGTAAATGTTCCTAACAAATAACAATATAAGGCAATGTTTTTCCTATTTGATTTTGAGATTGTGAAGAATGCTTTCAAGTGTGATTCAAAACAACAAAACCGAAAACAGAAATTTGTATGTATTTAATTGCGACTTTAGTTGAGTGTACTTTATTTCAAAATCTGTTTATTGAATTTTAAGATTGAAACAGATATGCAGTACATGTGCAACATTTATCAAACTAGGCCAAGAGTTACAGAGAGCACATGAAAGTCACAGCTTGTTCACGAGTTCTGCGGCCTGAAAGAAAACCCCCTATGGATAAGTACAATCACATCATGTTGCATTCAGTAGTCCACAACCTTCTGTCAATCCATCCTCTAGGGAAAGGATTATAGAAAGGAAACTTAACATATCTAAAAAAAAAAAAAACGTGATGTCATGGTGCAAACAATAATGTAGTAAACCCAAGGGTTGGCCATTAAGTCCCAGACGCGGCTTTCTTCTAACTACAAGCTGTCCTCCGTGCGGCAGAGGCACTAAATGTGAAACAGGTTAGGGGGCCTTAGCCGTGGGGCGCAGGCCGTCAGCGGGAGCCCCTCCGATAAGTAACTCACCAGCGGGGACCATATATATTCAAAGCCTTTTCTGGCGTCGTCTACAATGTCGGCCATGCGTTCCAGAGCCAACGCCCTCCAGAGCCGCACATGCCATTGGGTTAAAGATGGTGCCTCTTGTTTTTTCCAAGCAGCCGCTACCGCCATTTTAGCTGCCCCTAGGCAGAGCCACAGAATCGACCGATCACTCTGCGTTTGGCGTTTCAGGGACGTATCTCTTACCCCCAGCAAGCTGTGTTCCAGGGAATGGGGAATTGGATAGCCTAATATGAGTTTAATTTGGGACAGGATCTCTTTCCAAAAAGTTTTTATGGAAGGGCAGTCCCACCAGATATGACGAAAGTCACCCAGTAGACCACATCCCCTCCAGCATCTATCCGAGGTATTGGGGAAAATCTTGTGCAGTTTCTGGGGATATAAGTACCAGTCATACATGAGTTTGTAGTGCGCCTTCCTTATGTACATCCAGCGGTTGAATTTCGCTATGTCTCTACTTAAATGTTCCCACTGTTTCCCTGCTAATGGAGTACCCAAAAGTGCATCCCAAAAAAGTTTAAATCATGGGGTCATCTTGGGGCTCAGGGCTTGAATAAGAGCATACAGAAAGGAAATGCTCCCCTTGGAGGAGGAACCAGACTGGGCAAACTTCTCGATGGGGAGCAGGTCCCTGGTGGCGGCCTGCTGCACCAAGGGCTGCTGAGCCCAATGTTTAAGCTGCAAATAGTGGAATTCCTCTGTGACCGGTAGTGAGAATTGTTTCCGGCATTCTTGAAAGGAGAGAAACCCGCCTTTATGAAATAGGTGGGAAATCATGAGACATCCCCCCACCCGCCATGCCTCAAAGGGTCCCTCCTGGAGTGCCGGGGGAAGGCAGCATTAAAATGTATGGGCGTGTAGGGGGAGGGAAAGGTGGTCAGCTGCAGCCTCCCAGTGAGAGCATCCCATACCCTTAATGTGGTGGAAGTGGGTGTACTAATGTAGACATTTGGCGGTCTATCACACTTTGGCTTCCACAGTAGATCCCATATGGTGCAACCGGTTATCTTCCTGTCCATGTGAAGCCAGTGCTTCTCAGAGGCACGCAGCGACCATTCGGTGATTACGCGCAGCTGAGCCGCCCTGTAGTATCCCTGAAAATCAGGCAATGCCAATCCCCCCTCCTCACGTGGCCGCAGAAGCAGGCGATAGGGCAAGTGCGCCCCCTTCCCCAACCAAATAAATTTAGTAATCATTTGTCACAGCTCTTTAAAGAGACCATTTTCTACTGGGATGGGGAGCCCCTGGAAGCGGTACAGCAAGTGGGGGAGCACACTCATTTTGACAGCATTGATCCGGCCCAGCCAGGAGATGTATGCAGCACTCCATTGGCCCAGGTCAATTTTCAATTGGCGTAAAAGGGGAGGGAAATTGGCCCTGTACAAATCTGAGATACGGGGGGTAAGCTTGATACCTAAATAGACAGTGATTCGCTCACAACTCGTCACCACTCCTCTGAAGAGAGGGTCAGATTAAGTAAGAAGGACTTGGCCAAATTGATCTTAAACCCCGCCGCACGCTCAAACAGCGCAAGCTCCTCCTGCAGAGCCAGGAGGGAGGTCAATGGTTCTGTGATCGGAAGGAGCACGTCATCGGCAAAGAGTGATATCTTATGATCGTCTGTGCCAAATCGCACTCCACGAATGTCCGGGTTTTCTCAAATGTTTTGCGCTAGGGGTTCTATGCTGAGGGCAAAGAGGAGGGGGGACAGCGGGCACCCCTGCCTCGTCCCACGCGCCAAGCTAAAAAAGGTGGAAGCAATGCCATTGACCAGGACCCGGGACCGAGGAGACTGATAATTGGCCTGAATCATTCCTATAAAAGTCTTGTTAAATCCGAAGCGCTGGAGCACTTGAAACAGGAAAGTCCATTCCACCTGATCGAAGGCTTTCTCCGCATCGAGCGAGACAAGAGCTGCTGGGATGGATTTCCTCTGTGCCTTCTCAATGATATGGATGATGCGCCGCAAATTATCATGGGTTTGCCGGCCCTTAATAAATCCTGACTGGTCCGGGTCAATAAGGCCGGGGAGCACCGATTCGAGGCGAGTAGCCAAGATTTTGGAATAAATTTTGGTGTCTAAATTCAGAAGGGCGATCGGGCGGTAAGAGGAACAGGCTGTGGGATCCTTCCCTGGCTTGGGAATGACCGCCACAATCACCTCTTTCATGGAGGGGGTGACCTGCTGTGTAGAAGCAATGATGTTAAATAGGATAGTTAAATGGGGGGCGATTTCCGGAGCGAAGGTGCGGTAAAAATGGGCTGTGACCCGGCACTTTCTGTAGCTTGAGTGCGTCTATCGCCCGCTGCACCTCCTCAATGACGATAGGTTTAGCCAAGTCCTCATTGGTGGTGGCCGGGACCTGTGGGAGGTCTAAGGAGTCCAAGTACTCCGATTGGTCTTGCGTCCGTGGGTGTTCCGAAGTATAAAGAGTATGATAAAAGTTTTCAAAGGCCTGCGCTTTCCCCTCCTCAGTCTTGTGGGAGACACCCGCTTCATCTACTATGAGTTGTATGTATTCCCTTTCCTGTTTGGCCCTGAGTTGGCGCGCGAGCAAGGATCCCACTTTGTTCCCTCCCGCATAACCCCTGGCTTGTAAGCGCAGGATGTTTTTTTCCGCCCTGTTGGTGTATATGGCCTGCAGCTTCCCCTTTATGGCAGTAACTTTCCTCCACGTCGGAGCCAAGGGGCTAGCCTTGTGCACTTGTTCTGCGGTCTGCAGCTCCCTTTCCAGCATTAGACGCTCCTCTCGCTGCTGTGTTTTCAGGGTAGTGGCCAATTCGATACATTTACCCCGGACTACCGCTTTAAGTGCGTCCCAAGTGGTGGCATGGGAGGTGAGCTCGGGATCGTTCTGCCCAAAGAAATCTTTGATAGTTTGCCTAAGTTCATCTCGCAGCAATCTGTCCCTGCATAGGAAGTTGGGGAAGTACCATCGCGCGTGTTTCGGACGTGGATTCAGCCAGGTGAGGGTCATCTCCTGGGGGGCATGGTCGGACAGGCATATATGGGGTGAAAGTGTGTTTGTAGGATTGAGGGGAGCAGAGATTGGCTCACAAATATATGGTCAATGCCGGAGTATGTCCTGTGGGAGTGGGAGAAGAAAGAATAGTCGCAAACTGTGGGATTATGATCCCTCCATACATCCACCAGGCCCAGGAGTTGGAGTTGCGATTTAAGAGCCTTGTCGAAAACCCCCCCTGCCGCCCTGTGTGACTGCGTCGTGTCCAGCCCCAGATCCCAGATAAGATTGAAATCCCCCATCAGTAGTATGTCCCCTTGCGCGAATTGTCCTAGTGCCATAAGGAAGGAGAGTATAAAGTCTTGTTGTCCCGTATTTGGTGCATAGAGAGCTGCAAACGTGCATTGCCGGCCCCGCAGGTCCCCCTTAACCATAATGTATCTCCCTGCTTTATCAGCCTTAGTGTCTTGGGATTGAAACGGGACCCCCGCTTGGAAAAGTAGTGATACCCCATTGTGCTTTGCGGCTTGGGAGGATCTAAATATAAGTGGAAAGGCTTTGTGCTTAAAACGGTGTTCCTCAGATTTTTTGAGGTGCGTTTCTTGAAGGGCCGCCACTTGAATATTATGGTCGAGAAATATTTCCAAAGGTGCTGTCGTTTATTAGGGAAGTTTAGGCCCCGGACATTCCATGTTATAGTTCGGACCGCCATCATTGTCTGGCTGGGACCCTGCCTCCCTCCACAGGCTGGCTTTGCATCTGATCACCCCTCCGTCCCTCCACCCCACAGAGAAAGTGTGTAAAAAAGGCACCATGACATCTAACTAACATAACAAAACTAAACAAACAGTAAAATCGAGTGTAGAGAATCCCCATCGCAGAGGGGAATCCCTGTACCAGAACACACTCGGGGAACGGAACCACTTCCGTCCCTCCGCCCCTACAAAAACAGTATAAAGGCGTACATATAGAGAACTCATACCACCACCCCCCGGCATTCACATTTCTGAGCCCCCGTGCCAAAACTACCCAAGACTGTCAAAGCCGATGGCTTCCCCAGTGTCTAGAAAATTGCAAGTCCTCCGTTCCATCCACCCTCCCTTTGGAATCTCCTTACCACCTCAGCGATAGGCAGCTATTCGTTGTGCTCCCCTCAGGCAGAGGCCGAGAAAGTGACCTTTGAGCCTCAACCATCAGGCCCCAGGCCCCTTAACATTGACTGGACCAACAGGTCCTGATAAAAAGGTCTCATGAAGTGCAAGTTCTCCGCTCCATCCAGCACTCCAACACATCAGCCAGCTGCCCCCTTGGGGAGGGAGGGGTAAAGTACCTTGTCATCCGCAAGAAATTGTTCGGTCGCGAGACCCCTGAACGTGGAACATCTAGAGTCCAGACAAGTACAAGATCTCCGCTCCATCTACCCTCTCATTGTCGAGCTTGCATCCGGGGGAGTCGTGCCCTCCAGGGGACGGATATAGAATAACTGTAGGACACACACAGCGCCGGCTTTAATCTGGGGTTTTCTTGCTCCCTTTTCCCACGGACTGCCAGGCGTCACCTCCTTGTCTCCCACGCCGTCTCTCCCCTTTGCTGTCTCGTGAAGATGTTGTGTCACTGGATGAGGAGATCTCTGTTCCCAGCATGTCCATCGCTTCCTTCAGCTCCGTGCAGTGGAGATGATTGTTGTCCCATTGGAAAGCTATTCCAAAGGGATATGTCCATCGATACCTGATCTTCCTCTCTCTCAGAAAATCGGTGATCGGACGGAATTGCTGACGTCGCAACAGCGTGGCCTAGCCCCACATCCTGGTAGAGTGTGCAGGTGGCATTCTGGAAGGAAATTTTGTCAGTGACCCTCGCTTTTCGTAGAACCAATTCCTTAATCTTGAACGAGCCAAACTTAGCCAGGACATCGCGAGGTTTTCGGTTTTTCCCAGGGAGTCGCGGCCCCACTCTATGGACCCTCTCTAACCGGACTTCAGGGCCGTCCTCCCCTAAGACTGAGGAGAAGAGGCCCACCATGAATGCATCCAGGTCCGGGCCCTCGCAATCTTCCTCCAGCCCTTGCACTCGAATGTTGTCGCAGCGTGAGCAATTTTCTAAATCCTCGCACTTAAGCACGGTGGCCCGCAACTGGCTCCTCAGGTCCGCTGATCCTTCTTCCAGGGGCGTAATACGATCGGCTAACTCCTGACATTTCACTTCCAGGTCAAGTGTGCGCGTGCCCACCAAATCCACATCTGCTTGCAAGGTCACCATCTTTTCCCTCATCTCTGCACGGATTGACTCAAAGGAGGCGTCCATATCAGCTTTGATGTCTGCACGGAGCTCCCTTTTGAACTCCCGCAGAGAAGACATGAGGTCCTCCCTGGTTAGCGCCATTGATCCTGTCGGTGGTGTCACTTCCTCTTTGGCCGCTCCCGTGCCCGAAGTGGCGAAGTAGTTTGAGACCTTGTTGTTGGGGGTCTTTTTTGGTGGCATAAGGGGATCCGCTCACTGGTCAGCGCCTGACCGCCCCTCCTGTCTTTCAGAACCAGCTCGGACACACTGAGGAGATGCGGGGGCCCAACGGCGCCTCTCCACCCTTTCACGTGGCACCCCCAACGCTGGTTATAGCGGTTACAGTGGCTCCTTGACTGGTCCACCTGGCATCTGTGTGGTGAGCACTGCACCCGTATGGTCCACAGGCCGTCACATCCAGTCGGCCCCCAACCTCGCCGCTACCCAAGAAGTGAATTCTCCGCCGGGCTCAGCTAAACAAGTGCCAGTCCCACTGCTCCTTCGCCACTTGTTAACTCTGCGCTTTATTCTGGTGTCTTCATCTCGGCCATTTTAGGTTCAGGCCCCAGGCTGCACAGGCTGCTTAATGAAGCTGCCTCGGTCACCGCCAGGACCTTCCTCGAGATTAGGCCCCATGCAGCACTTTGACAATGAAATGCAGCGCGTGCCCGGCCCCCCCCCCCCTCCGGCACAGGCATTAAAGTCACCAAAACCAATAACTTGGGGGCCCGGCACAGATCAGGACACCCCGCAGCGGCTTCACATGCGGCATCAGCCTTCTAGCCGTGTTTCACAGGCTGCCGGGGGGGCCCGATTGCAGCACTCACCTGGAGGTCCCTCGGAGGCTCGCGGACTCCGTCGCCGCCGAATCCAGGATCCCAGTGGGGAAACCTGCCGCTTGCCGGGATCTGAGTTCAGGCAGATTCTGTCAGGCACGGTCGGCCACAGCGCCTACCACGGCAGGATTAAGGAAACCGCTGCCAGAGACTACAATTCCCATGATGCCTTCGGTCAAGGCTCATGGGTATTTCAGGACGTTGCGCACGTCGGCCGGCGTGCGTAATTCTCTTTTCCTTGTTCTCGTGTATCAAAGCTGTGGAGACGCTTTCCTGGAGAAGTGCGGGCGCATCATTGTTTGGAGTCTTGGAGTGTAAGGCAGGGCTCTGCCTACACTCACTCTTAGACGGACGTCTAGGCAGTTCACTGGAGTATCATCGTCTTCGTGAAGAAGGCCCCAGGCATTCCGGTATCTGTGCTAGTGCGGGGGTTACACAGGGCTGCATCCCGCCTATAGGAGAAGCGCTGCTTCTCATTTAAGTACATTTAAATCCTCTGGTGTTTACTGAGTATTGGGCAAGAGTCATTGTCGCATACAGGAATGAACCGGGATTTGTTTTCAACCATGATTTTGTTCTTTGCTTTAGTTCACTGAAGTGGCTCAACTTCAGTGTATTGTGGTTCATTAGCTTTCCGGGTGGATTAGCGTTCAGTGTGAATGTGAAGAAGTGCAAGGAGCACGAACTTGACTATTGGTTTAAAGCTTGCTACATTGTACTATCGACTGTGTATAAGGATTATTCCTGTGGGAACTCATCTACACTTATTGTTTCCTAAAGTCCTTTTCCTTTACAGCTCATAGGGGTATGTATGAGGTGTGAGGTGTTTATGTGGGGAGAGCATTATGGTATGTTTTTTCTGAACACAGGAAGGTTGATAATTTTTTGTTCTTGTCTTGTTAGGTATATGCCGGGAGCTATACACAAATGGTTTAACTCAGGGTTTACCTTTGTGAGGACACCTGATATATGTTTAAGGTATTTATGGATTCTTAGTGAGACATATACTGAGAGTAGACTTGCAGTTATTCTGTAATCATATTGTGTCTTTGTTTCTTCACAGATTCTATTCCCTGCTGTTCCCTTCCTATCCCCTATCCCTCGCTTGACCACTTCACTATTCCGTGTATTTATACCAACAGAGTTGGGGAGGTCAGGAGGTGGAATCTTTGAGCATCGTTCCAGTCCTGAGGAGCTTTGAGATACGAGTCGTGACAGATTCACCCCCGTCCGCGCCTCACTTCAGCGCAGCAAGGGCCCCCAGCAGGCCACGGACGGGTTCACAGGTACCCTGGTGGTCGTGTCCTCGCCTGCCTCTCGCCGCTAGGACCGCTCCCCACAGCCACAATGGTGCGCCACCATTTTACCGGGGCCAGGCTCCGACGGGCGTCACACAGGTAGCGCACTTCTCCTTCAGTATTCAGCCGATTAGCCGAGCAGATATCCCAAGCTTCCAGGGGGGCCACGACTAAAGCCCCCGCCACGTCAATCACCGCTGTGCCTCACAGGGGGTCCGGCCGCACAATCATGCAGCGTGCCCGAGGGGGAGAGCCGCCATTTTGGGTATATCAGCCCGGAGCGGCCGCAGTCATACACTGCTCCGCCACAGCCCCCGGAGGGCTTCTTCGTTCATTACTCCACAGCGGAGCCGTTCCTCCATGCCTGATCGCTCCCTGGGGTGATCGGGGAGCGCTCCAGTACGCCTCAAGGCATTAGAATTATGGGTCTCGGGACGGAGCCGGTCGGATTCACGTCTGATCGGCCATGTTGGCTGGCCACGCCCCTGTTGAGTGTACTTTAACAAACATATAACCACTACACTTATTTCAAAATGAGACCTTCCCTGAGATTCTGTTAAACAATATAACTGGCAGTAATTATTCAGGGCCCCATATACCAGAATGGCAAGTTTTTCTTGAGTGAGGTTGGGGGCTGTGTTACCAATTGACTCTACCATCTTAGGATTCAGCCAAATAAATTGAGCAGCTGCATTTGAGGATGTGTGGTCATGTTTAGGTCTAAGAGGCCAGTGATAAAATGGCTACCAGGACACATGCACGCACACTTGACAGTAAGTTATGTCAACGTACATGGACAAACACACCTCGCAAAAACTGTGTCAGTGAAGGTGTACACCAACAATCAACTAATCTCGCTATACTGATCAAAATAGTCCATCTTCAACAGTGGACACCTCATGTATTCTCCATGTAAATGAATTATTGTCTAGTCACAATATTTCTGTCTGACAATATGAGGGACACAATTGGTGCAAGTGTCCTTCAGTATTTAGTTGGGTCAATTAGAAAAAGACAAACCCCCTATACCTGCACAAAGTGTCATTTAAGTTACGTCACTTCTTTTAATACTAAAAATATGCTGTATAAAAAATGTATTTGGTTCTAAAAACGTTAGGACAGTTAAACTGACACAACATAATATGACATCTAATGAATGTGAATTGCTTAGCAATATTTTGTAAATAATATGTATAACTCACAATACTTTTCAGTATAATTTGCTGTTTCTTTGATCATTGCTTCGTGCTAGAGGCACAAATCTATTATGTGTTTGCTATATATGAATGTATTCACAAATGTGAAAATGTATACACATACATTATTTAAGGTGTTAGGAGTGACTTACAACTGATGATTGAAAAAATGTTTTTTATTTCTTTATAAAAATGTTATGTTCATAGAACACTGCAAGGAAGACATAGATAACGGAGAGAAAGGGTGTACAAAGCCCTTCCTGATTTAAGGACAATGCAAGAACACCATAAAATAAAGACATTTCTCCTAAATAGAACAACTATTAAAGCATTAAGCCAACAATTTTACTCTGATTTGCTTGCACGGTTCTGGAATTCAACAACTATCCCTACTATTGTCAAGATAATGTCAGTCTGACATTTTTGTGCAACTGGCTGATTCCAGTATAATATTAGTGAACGCAATGGGATGTCCCAACTTACATTTTCTCAGACACATTTTGGATGTCATGCTTCACTGTATGAATGGCTACATCCAATTCTCAACTGACAATGCAACAATGAACAATATCAAGGTTAATTTCTATGCTTTGGGAGGCATTCCACATGTAGTTGGTGCAGTTGATGGAACCCACATAGCTCTGGTTCAATCTCATGACTAAGGGCACTTTTATATGAACAGGAAGCATTTTCTTTTTTTAATATAACAATTTTATTTCTTTTTGCATTAAACATAAGCACGTAATCGTGTGGTACGGTTCCTACTAATCAAGTAAGGCTGTGCATTTGGACAACATATGCATCAAAATATGGGGACTGAGTCCATGCATATAATCAGAATATGTTGGCCAAATTCCTGACTAGCTGACAGTGCGTCATCTGGAGCCCTAAACCTGACAGGGTATCAGATGGTGCCTGCAACCTCAGAACATGACCTCTCTAAAACAGATCTACCCTCTTGTTGGTACTTTAGGCATGCCCAAACGTAGACACAAGATTTACACAAATTGGAATTTCAAACATTTATTGAAGCAGTTGGATAATTGTGTGAAAGACATGACCTGAAATTATTAGTAGAAGGAAACAAAACATGAATAATTCAATCATTTTTGCTGTGTTTATATGAATATATTTCATAATAAGAGCCCTACCTAACATTAACTATACTATAGAGAGCATAGTAAGAAGTGAATTCTGCCAGATCCCTTGGAGCAGCCTAACTCTACATTTACATGCGTGTGATCAGGAAGCCAGTCTGGTGTAGAATAGGACCTGGCTGTTTTGACAGGTTTATCCCAAAACGTTTTGACATTTGCCTCCTATTTTTCTGGCACTGTTTTTGTTGGCTATGGGATTCTGGGCACTTTACCACTGCTGAGCAGTGTTAAAGTGCATATGCTCTCTGTATAAATTGTGACAATGATTGATTATCCATGACTGGCATATTTGATTTACTTGTAAGTCCCTAGTAAAATGCACAGTGTGTTCCTGGGCCTGTAAATCAAATTCTACTTGTGGGCTTGCAGCACTGGTTGTGCCACCACCATGAGTAGTCCTGAAAATGTGTCTCAGACCTACCACTGTAGTGTCTGCGTGTGCAGTTTGTAGCAGCTATGTTACCCGGATAAGTGCACCCACTTTCCAGGCCCAGACCTTCCATTTCCTTACATGTAAGGCACCCCTAAGGTAGGCCCAAGGTATCACCATGGGCAGGGAGCAGTGTATGTGAAAGGTAGCACATGTACTGCTATGTGTGACATGTCCTGATAGTGAAATACTGTGTATTTCCTCTGTTACTATTGAAAGGCTGTTTGTCACATAGGCTTATCATTGGGGTTGCACTATAACATTTTTATATGTGTAGCTTTATATAGGGACAAGATAGAAAAATGGAGTTTAGGCTCTCTGAACTCAAATTTGTTAATGCACCTTTCGGCAAAGGTGGTTTTTAAATTCTGTGTTTGAAAATGCCACTTTTAGAAAGTGTGCACTTTCTTACTTTACCATTCTGTGTGCCTCTGGCTGTTTGAGTATTCAGCGTCTGGTGTTTGAGTGACAGGAGCTGAGATGTGCATTCACTGTAGATAGTCATGAGGGGGTTTGTGGTGTGCCCCGCCTTGCCTGGGTGACTCATCGCAGGGCTGAATTGACCTGATCTGCATTTAGAGTGGTGGGAGGCGGTTTGCTTTCACCTGAATAGGCTGTGTCTCTTTTTTCCCAATGCTGTCTCCGCCCCTGTGGTTATGCTGCACCAGGGAGGACAGGACTGGTTTGAACTGGGTTCAGAGACCCTTACAGCAAAGAGTTGGGGTGTAAGTATTTCACCTAAAACCCCAGGACTTTGGATTATTGCAAGGAACAAAAGGCCCGGGCCAAGAAGAAGAGCAGAAGGACTGTGTGAGGAACGCTGCCTTTTCTGAGTGAGGGGTGGGTTGGCATGCAGTTGCTGCTTCTGTCTGTTATAGAGGAAAATGACTGACTGTTTTTACCCAGCTGTGGTATCCTGCTTTGGAAGGAAGTCTCCAAAGTCGTGTGTATGCTTGCCTCCTGTTGGAAGTCTCAGGGATACAAAAGACTTCAGGACAGACCTGTGCTACATCTAAAAAGGACCTGCCTGGGAGGAGAGCCGGAGAAGCTGTGTGAGGAGTGCTGCCCCTGATGTGTGGGGGGTAGGATGGCCTGTAAGTGACTGGTCCTGCCTGAAGCAGGGGAAGGACTGGACTGTTCTTAAACTTTTTAGCAAGCAAAAACCCTGGAAAAGTGCTTTATTGGTCTCTTCCCCTGAATGTGCCCCTAAAAGTCCCTAGGAGCGCTTTTGTTCTGTGCCCAAAGTTGAAGGATTTGTGCTATGTTCTTCCCCCCTTTTATTTTTAAGGCTAAGCAGGTGTTGAGTGTTTTATGGTGGGGCACGAGAATTTACATTTGGCAAGTGCATGGGAAGCGCTTTATTTTCCTGGAAGTGCTGTGTACTACAGCCATGTCTCTGGCCAAGTCAGCGTGTGTCCATGAGCTGGTGCCACCCGCCAAGCGCACCGAGCTGGAGTGACTCATCTGCGAAACACCGCTGTGAGACTGTTCACCACCGCCGCCCCCATTGTATGGCAACCACAAAGTGCCTGAACTGCCGCACTAGTGGGCAGGGCCTGCCGGTACGACAAACAACACAGGAAGGTCGAGAATGCCCAAAGACTTACCTCGTGAACCTCCTGCAGGGCAGTCCCGGAGGGCTGAAGGTTTGCACGATCTCCTTGGAGCTACTGAGGAGGCTTGTGGACTCAGGAAAAGAGTGAGTCTGGGCCTGGGGGAGATCCTGGAAATTGTCCCCGCCCGCATATTGAAGGGGCAGGCCTGAGGCAAGAGTAGCAGTCGGGTAGGCCCTGGAGGGCTCTGGATGCGCTACCCGATGGTACGGGAGACTGAAGGGGGTTGCAGCTGCCCCACATGTTCACAGGCAGCAGCCTTGTTGGTGCCTGTGGCACTCTTTGGGGGCATTCTTTTTGTATTCCGCCATATGTAAGGTTGGCAGCTGCCTCTGCCATTTCCCAGGGGGGGACTGAGTGAAGTCTCCCCGCCGTCGGGGGAGAAATGATGTGTGCCCTCCCCCCTACATTTCATGCACATAGCCGGGGGCACAATATGGTGCAGTGACTTCACCACGGAGGAGTCGACCGAGAGTGGATTTCAGGGAAACCACTCTGAATACCGTAGTGACCATACTAGGTGCACATGGGCGCTGACAGATAATTCTGTTGGATGTATGCCCTATGTTTGAGGTACATGTTGTTCTTCCTCACCTCCCCAGAGCTGGCATATAGGCCCAGCAGTGATTTATGTGTATTTAGCCTTCCCATCTCAATTGTTGTAGAAGTGCAGGGACGCTGCACCCTATATGTTTATGATGATGCTCAGTGAGTTATGCTCTGCCTATAACTAACAACCTAATGTAATAATGTATATTGGGGTGGAATGAGCAGCACAAGGAGGGTGTCTTTTTTGGTGATGGTGTGCATTACATGTGCAACTTATAGCTAATTATCTACTGAACTAAATGTTTATGACAAAGCGATTTATGATCCATGCCTTTTTTTTAATGACTAGTGCCTAGTGGCACAGTGGTCATTGGTTTGTGTGAGTGATGGTCTAAATGTGCTTTACATACTACCAAATGATTTATGATCTATGTGACGTCATGACAAGCACCTAGTGGCGCAGTGATTTATGTGATTGTGTTTTAATGTGTTTTTTTGAATAATCCAAAGGATAATTTTATATAACCTTGTGTGGAGTCTCTTTTTGTGGTGTGCCTAGTGTGTCACTGGTGTGTGTGTTGCGCAAACGCTTTACACATTGCTTCTGGGATAAGCCTGACTGCTCGTGCCAAGCTACCAAGAGGGTGAGCAGGGGTTATCTTGGATGTGTAGCTCCATTACCCTGACTAGAGTGGTGGGTTCTTGCTGGCTTAGGTGTATAACCTTGCCAACCAGAAACCCTGTTTCTAACATGACAGAAGTCAGCAGGGCTGGGGGTCAGTAATAGACAAACATCCAGGATAATCTTTGGAAGCACTCCTCTGGCGATGGTGCAGACAGAATATCAAAGTCAAAATATCGAATTGCATGAATATCGAGTCAAGAATATTGATGGTGAAAAATATCAAGGTAAGTTCTTTCGTTGTTAAAAATATTGATTTTTGTGTAATGTGGAAATATCAATTTTGTAAATATCGATGGCAAATATATTGTTGTAAATAATATTGACTGTATTTTTTCTTTTTGTTTAATGTTTTTTAAAATTAATTTAGAAGTCATTATTTTATATGTTTTAATTTATTTTTTCATGATAAAATGTTTGTTGTTATTGTATTTTCATTTATTTTTATGAGCAGGATGTTGGGTTTATGGGGGATAAGGTTGGGGAGTAATTTAAAAATATTTGTTTAAAATTAAAACAATTTTTTTTAATTTATCTAAAATTTTAGGAGCAGGATGTTGGGTTTATAGGAGATAAGGGGGAAGTATTTAAAAATATTTTTTGAAAATATTTTATATCTTTTTAATTTTATGTAAAAGTTTAAGAGCGGGATGTTGGGTTTATAGTGGATAAGGGTGGGAAGTAATTTAAGAATGTTGATCCAAAAAAAATGTTAATAAAAAAATTATTAAAATATAGAAATCATTTTTTGAAAAATAAAATTTTAAATTCAAAATTTTCAAAAATGTTGAAGGTTTTTTTGGGTGCTAATATTTTGATGTAAGTTGTATAAAATATTTTATTTAATTGAAAAAACATTTAAATAGATATATGATAGGTTAATTATTTTAAAATTTGTGTTTACATAATTTTTTATTGTTTTTTTTAAAAAACAAATTTGGGGTATTAATACATTTTTTTAAACTTGAATACTTTTAAAAATTTAAATTGTAATTCAGAACTTAGGGGCCTATTACGATGGCGGTCGGATGACCTCCGCCCAGCCGGCGGTGGCAACCGCCGGACCTGCGGCGGACATCTGCCGCGATTGCAAGCCAGAAAACCGCCGGTCAGATTAGGATGGTGGCGGTGGGAAATTGCGACCACCGCTTTTCCGCCGGTTGCCATCTGCACTCCTGCCCTGTGGACCGGGATAATGGTGGCGGTGCAGGGCAGGCTCCGCTGGCACGATTATGATGCCTGCAGTAGCCAGCCTTTCCTCAGCGGTCAGACCGCCATGGAAAGGCATGCAGTGATTGTCTTCCGGGGGCCCGTTGCAGGCCCCCAATGTTTTGTGGGGGGTGTGCGTGCACTGTGGGGGTACCCATGGTCCCCCCCTACATGTCCCTGTACCAGGTGGCAGGTACTGTGCAGTGCCTGCCACGCAGTGCAGGGAAATGCAGGACATGCTCATTTGGACATCGCTGCGGTGCTGTGGGCAGCAGCAACCGCCGCAATGTTAAGGCCCGTGATCCGACCGCTGCGGTCGGATTTCAAGCAAGGAACATCCTAATGCGACCGGCGGTTATGTCACGGGCCTTGCGGGCGGTCTTTTCCCGTTACCATGGCGGTTGGGGAGGTTTTCCGACCACCATCGTAATAGGCCCCTTAAAATTTATATTTTTTGGGTGAGAAGGGGTATCTCAAATTTTTTATGATATATTTTTTAAATATTGTATTTTATAATAATCTTTTATTTTAATTTTTAATGTATATTTATAATTTTAAATCATTTAGCAGTTTTGTTTAGTTTTTTGTTTTGAGGTTAGGAACAGTAATTTTTGGGGCGTTTATTATCCAGCACTTTCCCTGAGTTTAGTTGGTTTTGGAATTGGAATAGTAATTTTTTTGGGTTTATTGTCCAGCACTTTCCCTGAGTTTAGTTGGTTTTGGAGTTGGAATAGTAATTTTTTATGGTTTATTGTCCAGCACTTTCCCTGAGTTTAGTTGATTTGGAATTGGAATAGTAATTTTTTTTGGTTTATTGTCCAGCACTTTCCCTGAGTTTAGTTGGTTTTGGAGTTGGAATAGTAATTTTTTATGGTTTATTATCCAGCACGTTCCCTGAGTTTAGTTGGTTTCAGAGTTAGAATAGTAATTTGTTTTTGTTTATTATCCAGCACTTTGTCTGAGTTTAGTTGGTTTTGGAGTTGGAATAGTAATTTTTTATGGTTTATTATTTAGCACGTTCCCTGAGTTAAGTTGGTTTTGGAGCTGGAATAGTAATCTTTTTTGGTTTATTATCCAGCACTTTCCCTGAGTTTAGATGGTTTTGCAGTTAGGAATAATACATTTTTATGGTTTATTGTGTAGTTTTATTTAGAGTTTATATGTATATTGAAATAAAAAAGGAGACGTATGTTAGTTTTTATTGTTAATGTTTTTTTCGCAAACACGTAATTTTTGTTGTTGTTCACAATTAAATTGTTTTTATTTCGTTTGGTTATACTATTTCCGAAAATAGTGAAAAACACAATTCAGAAATTTTGATGTTATTCAGAATTTGATGAAAAAGTAAAATATATTTTTAACATATAATTTTAGTATACATTTGCAAAATTAAAAATATCTTTTTACATATATATTTTTTTAACAGTTTTGAAAAATGGTACCTTTTTATGAAGTATAATGATTTAATAGTCAAGAAAATATATTTTCAGTACTTTCATTATAAACTTTTTGAATTTTATTAATCATTTTTTATGAAAAAAGTAAACATTTAATACATCTTTTTACATGTTTTTTTAATACATTTTATATAATTTTTAATTTCTTGTAAAATTATAAAATATGTATTTTACAATTCTATTTCGTACATTTTGTTTTTATTATTTAGTATATTAAATATTATTATTAAACAAAAATATTTAATATATTAAATAATTTACATTTTGTTTACAAACATATTTTTGTATCATATTTTTTTATTAAACATTGTTATATTGGTTGCATATTTACAATAGTTTTATTATAATTTTATATTTTGAAGGTGAGTACATCAAACAAACATACATTTTAATGTATATTAAATATTATATTTTTTGTTTTTTGATAATATAATATTTAATATATATTTTACAATTTTGTGGACATTTTTTCAACATTCTTTTTTTACAATAAATAAAAATATACATTTAATTTTGGGGATTTCTCCATTCTTGTCTATGGGGAGACAGTTTTTTTTCATTTTTATTACACAGCCATTTTTTTCCCTTTTTCCCACTTTTCTGTCTATTTGTTTCATTTTTATATCATTTTCCAAGACAGAACGTCATGGTTGGAGCTCTGTCTTGTCGGTTAAGGTAAGTTTGATTTAATTTACTTTTAAGGTAGTTTTAGGGTAGGGGAGAGGTAGTAGTATTGTAGATAGATTTGTTAGTGCATAAATTGTTCATTTTTGGTGTAGTTAGGTGTTGTTTTGGTAGTTTAGTGTTTTATGTGTTTGACGTAGTGTTGAAGAGAAGTAGAGTGTTATGTAGATTTAGTTATGTGTTGTTTAATTATGTTATGTTGTATTTAATGTTGATATTAATGTGTGTGAGTTTGTACATGTTATTGTGGGAGGGTGTTCATTTTTTTCTTTATAGGTTTCCCATTTCATGACAACGCGTTTCTTTTTTAAAAAGGAAAATGTATTTTGTTTCTTTGAAACAAGTTACTCTTTTACATTTCCTTTGATTTTTCGTGTTTGTTGGAGCGTTTTTATTCAGCTAATTTTTGGGTTTTTGAGGATTCATTATTGAGAGGATTGCGTCATTTGAATCTTTTTTCTACAGTTGTATTTTTGCATTTTTTGGGGGGCTTTCATTTTGGATGGATTAGTTTTCGATTCATCTATTATGGATTTGTTCATTTTCGAGGACTGTCTACTGCGATATAACTTAAGTAATTTTTTATTATTATGGGTGGGAAATGTTTTGGGTTACATTTGGTTCCTTTGTTTCTTTTATTTTAATAATTATATTATGTCATATATTTATATGTAAGTTTTTAATTTTTAAATGACATAATTATAATTATTAATTGAAAAAAGAGTAGAATTATGCTGTTTAAATGTTTTGTGATTTTAAAATGCCTTTGATGTTTAGCATTGTTTTTTGTTTAAAGTATAGATTTAGCAATCATGTCTAGGTATTCTAGCCTTTTGGTGTTTGAAAATAGGCAAGTTTTGTGTTGTAGGTATTTATACATTGTTTTTGTTTGCTTAATGAGTTTATGGTCTATTTTAGATAGGGATTGCTCTAGCCTTAGCTCTTGATAGCTCTGTTCTTTTTTGATGGCTTCTATTAGTTTGTGTAAGGTTGGTTGTCCTCATCCTATTGTGGCTTGGAAGGCATTGTGCCATCCTTCCACTGTGTTATTAGCTTTAGCTTTTTGTGCTAGGGTGCTATCTTAGATGTTCCACCAGGGGATTCAGAACTTTGGTTGCCTACTGTGCCCTGACCTATGTAGCCTTCCCACCCAAGTGTCTTCAAAGTAGTCTAGGAAGGGAATTAATTTTGTTTCTTTTGCTTGGTATAAAGGGCTTTCAAGAAGTATGTTGTAGTGGTTGACTACTTCAGTTGTTGGTACATAGGCCAAGGCTATTAACTTTTTGATTTGATAGGCAGAGTTGCTAATGGTGGCCTAATCTATACTTAGAGTAGATTTTTATAGGCGTCTCCCGATACTTTGGTTGAAGTGATAATAGCAACCTTGTATTGCAGTGTGTAGGTATATTTTTTAAATTGACTGAATCATTGCTTGTTCAAAGTCAATGATTATTTTTTGTGGGAAGTAGTTGTCGGTGTGTTGTTTTATTATTGTAAGGAGCTCTATGTAGGTGGTATTTTGCTTATTGGCGAGTAGTTCGTATATGAAGGGGATGTTAGTGTCTTCATATTCGCCGTGGATGGTATAGAGTTGGTAAAAAAGGCTTGGGGCAAACTTTAAATGTACCATCCATCACCCACGTTTCGCAGTTTTTAATGTTTTGTATGCTGTTGGTGGCAAAGATATGTTTTTCATGACTGTTATTGTCATGAAGAATGAATTTCTCATCTTTGTGGGTGACAGTGTATTACGGTAAGATTTCTATTTCTGCAAACGTTTGGGGGGTGGGTTGGTGTTTGAGCAGTAGCTCTTTTAGTTCTGGCTATTACTCTTTTTTAAGTGGGAATGGATGGTAGTTGTCCTGTGACTTGTTCAGGAGCCCTAGTTAATATGTTTTTTAGTATTTGGGTACTGGTCTGTTGGGAGCTGGTGCTTGCCTCTTTAATTGTTTCTAGAGCATCTCTGACCTCGATTCTGTCACATTGGGGGGATGGTTGTGTTCCCTGACATTAACTACATTTGTGTCTACTGTTGCGGCTCTCCCATAGCAAGAATTAGAGTAGTATTTACTACATTTCCAATGGGTTTTGTTTCCTGTTATTTTTTCTTGCGCATACGTATATCCCATGTAGCACAGAAGCAGTTTTCCCTTTTGTGATGTGATGAAATTTGGGATGTATGACGATATCACGCATGCATTACATCGCATGCCATTAGATCGCGGTTTTAACAACGCAAGTCGTTACAACGACTTGCGCTGGAGGGCGCTGGACTTAGGAGTAGTTTAATTTACTATTCCAACTCCAGCCTACGTACAGTAGGGAAGGTGTTGGATAGTAAATTAAACTACTCCTGTCCTATAGCGCCCTCCAGTGCAAGTCGTTATAACGACTTGCGTTGTAAAAACCTCGATCTAATGGCATGCGATGTAATGCATGCGTTCTAAAGTTGTTTCCCTGAAATTTGCTCCTTCTGCCATTTTCTTTGTCTATCTGTGAACACACATATATATATATATATATATATATATATATATATATATATATATATAAATATATGTATATATATATGTATACATATGTATATATATATATATATGTATATATATATATATATATATATATATATATATATATATATATATATATATATATTATAAGGTCTTGAATAGTAAACATGTTTGTATAATTATTATATTTGAAAATAAACTTACATTTGTCTTGCTTTCATTTTCTTGTTGGATATTTTATCGATGGTTGTGGTTGATTCACTGTTCATTCATTAATGTTATTTTTATTAAAGTGTTACATTTAAATTGATTATTTAGTTTATTTAGTTTAAATTTTTATTTAGTTGAGAAAAAAATACTTACTATTTTTAGTTGATGAAGTTTATTTTGTTGATGTTGTTGCTATGTTGAAGTTTGTAGAAGCTGTGAAGAGAAAAGTATTTGTTAGTTATAATTAGCTTTTTTATTTAATTTTTCATTAGTTTGCTCTGTTGGTTAATTTATATACCTACTTAGTTTTATATTTTTCTTGAATGTTGATTTTGTCCTTGTTTTCGAAGTTGATCGTTGTTTGGAGGTTTAGTGAAGTGTAATCTGTGAAACATAAAGTAAAACGTTATAGTTTTATTATTTCTATTATTTAGTCCCTGCGTGGTGGCAGTGGCGGTCTGTGATGAAGTTGTGGCCTTGATGAGGGCCGGACGTCTCACCCTGTCGGGCCGTTTACAAGACTCGGCTCCTTCTGGCATGTGGATTTGGTGCCCCCCCACTACATTTGGGACATTGTACTCAGCAGCCACAGAGTGAATGGACTGGCGACCTACCTGTTGATTTGCTGGAGAGTGAGTGGTCAGTGCTCAGCCCAGCTTGAAGCGCTGTATTGCATCATATATTATAGATGGACTGCATGAGGACGCTGAAGCCTCCCTCATGAGAGTACGCCTGCAGGCTGTAAGCACGGTATACAGTAGGAGCGAACTGTATCTGCCTGCTACAGCACTGTGTGACCATAGCACCTTTATAAGCATAGCATAGTGCACTACACATTACCCACATTCAACTGTTGCCTTTAATTATACGCCTGTCAGCAGCTCTAATCCAGTGGAAAAGTAGTGCCATCACCGGTGGTTTGTTGTCCTGGTAAGGTTTGAAGCTAGTGGCGAGCAGACAAGCATCAGGCCATCTTGAAACGGGGGAAAGGCAATTTAATATTGGATCGGATGCAGCGGGCAGTGGAGAGAGAGGGCTCCTCACCAGCGACGGCCGGACGACGGCCAGCTAAGCACTCCGGAGGCAGGGCAACACAGCAGAGAACGGCGCGAAGGCCCGGGGGAAGACCTGCGGTTTTCGCTGACGCTGATGCAGGGAGGGAGCCAACGGCCGCACACACACCTCCTGGTCCACGGCTGAACGGCCTCAGCCAGCGGTGCAGACAATTCCCAGCGGAACGGACCCAGTGGAGACCAGGGGTATCCTAGACAGCGGCCTGCCAGCAGGCGAAACGGTGAGAGGAGCCCAGGGTGGGAGGACCTGAAAACACCTCTGATTCTGCTCCCACTGCGCCAAGGGCAGGCCTGTCCACGTCGGAGCCCAGAGGAGGCTGGGCTGGGCCTGCTCTCTTGGTTTTCTGACTTGGGATTCCAGGGAACCAAGTGTTGTGCCCCTGCTTGGTGAAGTTACCTGAAGGTAAAACTTTTTCTTTTCTGCTGCAAAACAAATAAACACTATGAGGAAACGGAAACCTACTCCTGCCCTAAAACCCACAGATACCACCATGGACAGTTTCCTTCAAAAAGCAGTGGGGGCCATTAATAAAGAAATAGAGCAGGCAGAGCGAAGACATTCACTAGCTCCTCTCCCCGATTTACCCCACTCCACCAATGTTCACCCCCACACAGACACGGTTGAGACGGACAACAATGAGGCATGCCCCTAATCCTACCTTGGAGAAGAATGGATCACTGCCAACAATAGGGGAAAAGAGGAAACAAATTGAAATGGCAGGGGTGGATCACAAACTGAAGGGGCAATCGCCGAGGGTCAAGAGAACCAAACAAATCTACTTATTAGGTAACATAAGTAGAACACGCATGGGGGCAGGAAGAGGGGTCATATCAGAAGATTCAGACATCACCCTTGAAAAAACCAGTAAACTAGTATCAGAAGCGCTAGCCCCTATTTCAGCTCGATTAGTCCGTATTGAAGAGCAGCTCTCCCGTATGTTGCAGAATTTAAATAAGAACCCTGTAAAGAACTTGCAGAGTGCTAAGGCCACCCACTTGAGTAGCACAGACAGCAGCATTGAAAATGTTCCCCCAAGTGTTTCTCTTATGGCCCCCATAAGTTCAATACTGATTTTACATAAGGGTGAATCTTTCCGAGAGCCCCCCCATGCTCATCCCTAGGTCCAGACCCCTTGGGAACTCATTACGCTTAGGAATAACCAAAATTTGGGATACGGAGTCTCAAATCGATTGAGACCCGACTTGCTAAATGGGGGTTGTTCCCAACAAAGAAACCCAAATGCTAACCCTCTAGCATATAGTTCCTCAAGAAGGGGTGGCGCAAAAGACACATTAAATTTACCACCGATTGTACACCTTACACACTGATCTTGACGGGAGTTCCCCATCTCTCCCATGGCCACCAAGAAAGCTGTGAAAGCCTTATTAACAAATCAGCCCACTGGTTTTAGTAAAATTTTATCCCAGATAAACTGGTTTGATCATATCATCATGGCAAGGCGGGTGAACTGGTTGGATCATATGGTTAAATCTGTTGAAGGGGATTGTGTGGTCCTTAATTTTAGGGACACCAGGTGTGTCCATTTTGTTTTGAGGCACCTCAAAGACTGACCTGGTGATTATAATGGCTTACCGCCTGGGTTGTTTCTATACCCCCATCAGGGATTTAGTCTGAGGCAAGGGTCCCTCTGCATAGGCTTGAAATCACACTCTTTTTACACAGCCTCCCTCATTCACCCAATCGAACCGCTATGATGCTCTCTCAGGCCTCATCGACATTGATTGACTACATACTCAATCCAGACATGCAGCTGAGAAGGGTAGGCTGGGTCTGCATTGTAATAAAATAGGGAGAGACTCATATGAAGGTACGCCTGGTACTAAAAGGCTTGTGCACCCAGCTGGTACCACACTGCATTTACCCACCACCCCTATTAAGGGCCCAGATAACCCTGAAAACACTTCCCCTCTAGCTAATATCATCCCTGAAGGTGATTCCGTAGCTGAAGGGTCCAGACCATTAGCCTACGTCACTGCGCCCGCTCCTAGTAGTATATTTGAGGGTCCAGCAAATCTGGGACATACTACCTTTCCTTTTAAAATTATATACTGGAACATTGCAGGAATTCGCTCCAAACTTACAAACAAGGTATGGCTAGAGTATATCAGAGGAGTTGGCCTAACGGCTAGGGCGGACAACCTCGAATCTGGGGAACTGGGTTCGAGTCTCGGCAATGACGCTGAACATCCTTAATCTCCCTGTGCCTAACAAAAAAATGAATGTGTCCTCATGTAATGCAACTGGTGCTATGTAAAGCGCTCTGATACCCGATTCGGGTCAAGTTTGCGCTATATAAAACTCTGCTTTCAGGAAACCTGGTCCAGGGATGACACTGTGTTAGATGGTTATCGTTCTTTTACTCTCCCAGCAATACCGTCCCCAGCAGGATGGCCTAAAGGAGGCACCGTGCTGCTAATTTTGGTAAAATATTGATCCATAAAAGCTCTCTGTGTAAGCTCATTACCATGGTATCAATTAATTACGATTTCTAATTTGATACAGGCTAAAAGATTAGTGGTGAACTGGTATTACAATATCTTTGATCAAAATAGCGACACGTCATTGAATTCCAATAGGTGGAAATCACCCAAATCACTGGGAAGTGGCAGCCATTATGTATTCTCTGGGTGGGGGACTTTAACTGCACAACTTGCAAGTACAGCTCCCAAAGTGTCTGTGGGCTATCGGATACCGAGAGTCAACCCCAGCCACACGTTATTCATTAGCCCCAGGGCGAAGCTTTAAATATTATTGTCGTTGAGAATGATTTAGGTTTTATTAATAACTTGGTCTGAGGTCCCTTACCTCAGTGTCCTACTTATGTTGGTGGTGGCAGGGAAAGTTTTATTGACTATATGTTAATATCTAGGAAATTTATTTTGTTTGTCAGAGATTTTATGGTGGAATCTAATTGTGCCAGAGACCACAATCACCTCATAGTTACTCTCAATATAACGATCCAGGTGGGGAAAGGCAATGATCACCCTATTCACTATAACCCAAACAAAGGACAAGGCTAAACTGGGGCAAGATAAATCCTCCTCAATTTGAGGAAGATGCCATTATAGCAAGTTATCACTTCATTGTGAGGTGTTTACAGCAAGTTTCCTCCCCAGATGAGGTTGTCTAGGAGTTTGAGCTGCTCTTCTTGGATGTAGCTAAAAGGCTGACCAGACCCGTCCATCGAAGGGAACCCCAAGAGGGACGGTGGTTTGACACCATATGCACAAAGGCCAAAAGAACCTTAAAAGGGCCCTTCATGCTGCCCCTTGTGACAGAAACCTAATCAAAGTGCAAGGCAAACTTATAAGATCATTATAGGGAAAAGAAAAGAAGAACTGAGGCGACTGGCATGGGAAGATCTGGAGAGAGCAAGCTCCCTGAAAGATACTAAAAGCTTTTGGGACATCATTAACCGCCCTCTATTCACAGAAGAAGTGGGAAAGATGGAATCATTGATCTTGGGGGATGCCTCGGAATCCCACTTTACTGCTATATTTAACCCGCAACTTAGGCAGTTAGAGGAGAATATTGTGGATCTGCCTGTAGATCTAATCGCAGCTTCCCAACTAAGCTCATCCATCTTGGTATCTGAGGTTGAGGAGGCTTTAGCAAAGGGGATTTATTTGAAAGCCCCAGGCCCTGACGGGGTCCCACTTGATTTATTTAAAAGGAATCCCAACCTTTGGGCACCTCTATTGACAAATGTATTCAAAGCAGTAGTCATCGGCCCGGTGCCAGTAACCTGGAAAGAGGCCATTGTGGTTCCCATTTTTAAAAAGGGCAATAGAAGTGACCCAGCATGTTATAAGCCAATTTCTCTCATTGATGCAACAGTAAAGGTATTGCTGAGGGTCATTCTTTCACGACTAGAGGCTTGGGCGTCCACCACAGGGGTCATATTAAAAACACAATATGGCTTTAGGAGGGGGTTGGGTACCACTGAGCAATGTCTCAATTTGTCCCTGATCATTGGCAAGTACATGAAGGCCAGGAAGGGCTCTATCCACCTGCCTTCCTGGACTTGTCCAGTGCCTTTAACACCGTTAATCGGGACAAATTGTGGGCCCTGATGGGAAGAATGGGCTTAGAGGAGGCTCTCATTTCCCTCCTATGCAGGTTACACGCTAACAACGCAGTTGTTATAAGATACGGCACCCAAGAGGAAAAAAACAAGCCGATTGTCTCCACATAATGTGTTCGGCAAGGGTGCATTTTAGCCCCCTTTCTCTTTTTAATCTACACAAACGGCCTAGAGGCTTTTTTATTAGATAAGGAGATTGATTTTCCTCAAATTGGTGGTAACCCTGTCCCACAACAATCATATGCAGATGACACAGGGGTCGATTCCGATGTCGGCCGGAAGCGCACCTAACAGTATTCGTCCGGAAAAAATACCAGCCGAACGCGTGTATTCCGACCGACTCGAACACTCTACCGAACGAACAAGTACGATGCGCATAACAGCCCAGATTCCGGGCGAGCCGTACTTACCCATTCCAGCTCCTGTTCCACGCCCGAGCCGGATCCGTAAACGCCGAATCGAGTCGCACGGAACCAAATACACAGCACCTTCCGGCCGGACTAGTACGATGGGTCTTCCGTACGCGCCGAACTCGTCGCTACATCCGGCACATATGAGCATCCGGGAGAGCTGCACATAAGCTCCGATTCGCGCCACAAGACGATCCACGGCGACGAGACGAACAAGCCAGCGACGAGTACGAGTCGAAGCCACGAGAAACCCGAACGAGACGACCCAACCATGAATCCCATCGCGCAGGTCCTACCAATACTCTACATCTATTACCGGGACCGGTACGGACGCGTACGGCGCAGACGGTAAGTCAAACACCCACAACACAAACAAACGACACGTACCCGAAATATGTCACACACACATAGGGATGCACAAATGACGTACACTAGCAACAGCAGAACCATAGGGGTGGGATGGCCATCACCAATGCCATACACACCCATAGGGGGATGGATGCCTACCACTAACACCACCCCCACTCAGGGTGGGCTGGATGCCTACCACTACTACCATCCGCACTCATGGGGGGCTGGATGCCTACCACTACTACCATCCCCACTCATGGGGGGCTGGATGCCTACCACTACTACCATCCCCACTCATGGGGGGCTGGATGCCTACCACTACTACCATCCCCACTCAGGGTGGGCTGGATGCCTACCACTACTACCATCCCCACTCATGGGGGGCTGGATGCCTACCACTACTACCATCCCCACCCATAGGGGGCTGGATGGCTGTCACTACTACCATCCCCACTCATGGGGGGCTGGATGCCTACCACTACTACCATCCCCACTCATGGGGGGCTGGATGCCTGCCACTACTGCTATCCCCACCCATAGGGGGATGGATGCCTACCACTAACACCACCCCTACTCAGGGTGGGCTGGATGCCTGTCACCACTGCCATCCCCACCCATAGGGGGCTGGATGGCTGTCACTACTACCATCCCCACTCATGGGGGGCTGGATGCCTACCACTACTACCATCCCCACTCATGGGGGGCTGGATGCCTGTCACCACTGCCATCCCCACCCACAGGGGGCTGGATGGCTGCCACTACTGCCATCCCCACCCATAGGGGGATGGATGCCTACCACTAATACCACCCCTACTCAGGGTGGGCTGGATGCCTGTCACCACTGCCATCCCCACCCATAGGGGGCTGGATGGCTGTCACTACTACCATCCCCACTCATGGGGGGCTGGATGCCTACCACTACTACCATCCCCACTCATGGGGGCTGGATGCCTACCACTACTACCATCCCCACTCATGGGGGCTGGATGCCTACCACTACTACCATCCCCACTCATGGGGGGCTGCATGCCTACCACTACTGCCATCCCCACCCATGGGGGCCTGGATGCCTATCACTACTACCATCCCCACTCGTGGGGGGCTGGATGCCTACCACTACTACCATCCCCACCCATGGGGGGCTGGATGCCTACCACTACTACCATCCCCACTCATGGGGGGCTGGATGCCTACCACTACTACCATCCCCACTCATGGGAGGCTGGATGCCTGCCACTACTGCCATCCCCACCCATAGGGGGATGGATGCCTTCCACTAACACCACCCCTACTCAGGGTGGGCTGGATGCCTGTCACTACTGCCATCCCCACCCATAGGGGGCTGGATGTCTGTCACTAGTACTATCCCCACTCACGGGGGCTGGATGCCTACCACTACTACCATCCCCACTCATGGGGGCTGGATGCCTACCACTACTACCATCCCCACTCATGGGGGGCTGGATGCCTACCACTACTACCATCCCCACTCATGGGGGCTGGATGCCTGTCACTACTACCATCCCCACTCATGGGGGGCTGGATGCCTACCACTACTACCATCCCCACTCATGGGGGGCTGGATGCCTACCACTACTACCATCCCCACCCATAGGGGGCTGGATGGCTGTCACTACTACCATCCCCACTCATGGGGGCTGGATGCCTACCACTACTACCATCCCCACTCATGGGGGCTGGATGCCTGCCACTACTGCCATCCCCACCCATAGGGGGATGGATGCCTACCACTAACACCACCCCTACTCAGGGTGGGCTGGATGCCTGTCACCACTGCCATCCCCACCCATAGGGGGCTGGATGGCTGTCACTACTACCATCCCCACTCATGGGGGGCTGGATGCCTACCACTACTACCATCCCCACTCATGGGGGGCTGGATGCCTGTCACCACTGCCATCCCCACCCACAGGGGGCTGGATGGCTGCCACTACTGCCATCCCCACCCATAGGGGGATGGATGCCTACCACTAATACCACCCCTACTCAGGGTGGGCTGGATGCCTGTCACCACTGCCATCCCCACCCATAGGGGGCTGGATGGCTGTCACTACTACCATCCCCACTCATGGGGGGCTGGATGCCTACCACTACTACCATCCCCACTCATGGGGGCTGGATGCCTACCACTACTACCATCCCCACTCATGGGGGGCTGGATGCCTACCACTACTACCATCCCCACTCATGGGGGGCTGCATGCCTACCACTACTGCCATCCCCACCCATGGGGGCCTGGATGCCTATCACTACTACCATCCCCACTCGTGGGGGGCTGGATGCCTACCACTACTACCATCCCCACCCATGGGGGGCTGGATGCCTACCACTACTACCATCCCCACTCATGGGGGGCTGGATGCCTACCACTACTACCATCCCCACTCATGGGAGGCTGGATGCCTGCCACTACTGCCATCCCCACCCATAGGGGGATGGATGCCTTCCACTAACACCACCCCTACTCAGGGTGGGCTGGATGCCTGTCACTACTGCCATCCCCACCCATAGGGGGCTGGATGTCTGTCACTAGTACTATCCCCACTCACGGGGGGCTGGATGCCTACCACTACTACCATCCCCACTCATGGGGGGCTGGATGCCTACCACTACTACCATCCCCACTCATGGGGGGCTGGATGCCTACCACTACTACCATCCCCACTCATGGGGGCTGGATGCCTGTCACTACAACCACCCCTAGTCATAGGACGGGTAATGCATGACACAACTAGCATACTCCCACATAAGGACTGTCTGTAAATTACATCCCACCCCCAACACCATGA
Source organism: Calotriton arnoldi (assembly GCA_963921515.1). Classification (NCBI taxonomy): domain Eukaryota; kingdom Metazoa; phylum Chordata; class Amphibia; order Caudata; family Salamandridae; genus Calotriton; species Calotriton arnoldi. The sequence goes on from CAWUFW010006960.1 coordinate 830,607, forward strand.
CAAGCGTGTGTGGTCTGTGTCAAATGCATACAACACTGAACATGACATTGAACATACAATGTGACCCCCTAACACATGTGTCACACATAATTGTGGGTGTGGCCTACACAATGCAAGCAGACCATGACCACTGTGGCAATGGGGCCCAAAGCCCCATCACCACAGTGCCCAAAAGGTAAGTGTGTGCACCATAGCTGAAGCACATTTTGAACAGTGTGGCAATGGGGCCCAAAGCCCCATCACCACAGTGCCCAAAAGGTAAGTGTGTGCTCCATAGCTGAAGCACTTTTTGAACAGTGTGGCAATGGGGCCCAAAGCCCCATCACCACAGTGCCCAAAGGTAAGTGTGTGCTCCATAGCTGAAGCACATTTTGAACAGTGTGGCAATGGGGCCCAAAGCCCCATCACCACAGTGCCCAAAAGGTAAGTGTGTGCTCCATAGCTGAAGCACTTTTTGAACAGTGTGGCAATGGGGCCCAAAGCCCCATCACCACAGTGCCCAAAAGGTAAGTGTGTGCTCCATAGCTGAAGCACTTTTTGAACAGTGTGGCAATGGGGCCCAAAGCCCCATCACCACAGTGCCCAAAAGGTAAGTGTAGTCCTGGTAAAAGCTGCAAAAACAAAACTGCATGGATTATTCCTGGCCACACAACATCAAACACTACAGTGGCATTGTAGTGCTTGTGTCCCATAGCAACATAGATTGTGTGAGGCAAGCAGTGCAGTGCCAATGACACATCGTTCTGGCCATGTGCAGACAAACATCAGCCATGGGGGCCCACATTGTCTACATTCACAAATAACACAATGACAGAAGTGAGCATCCTAATGCAGACCCACATATCTGCACCAATGGACACACAAATGTAGATATCCTGTGGAGACTGCAGATGTCAGGTGAACAAATACCATACCATGGCAGTAATGGGACATACTAACGATGATCAATGTGCTGACTGATGACCTAGCAGTCCCAGGGCCAGCAGGGGAAAGCCACCAAACAACACACAGCCAATGGCAAACTAAAGATATGCCAATGCAGTGGTGCAAATGCACAAACACAAACAGGCAGACTCACACTGCATATCATACACAACAGGTGAGGGGGTTGTGTGCCAGTGTCCCCAGGCAAACACACAACACCTGAGGAGGCCAGATTCACTAATACACAGATGTCAACACAGTCACATACAAAAGTAACTCATGGATTGGATTCCCCTATGTGGGCAAACAGGCATTGTGAGATGAGAGGGAGCCCAAATTACACATGTCACACAAGCTTGTAGGAATAAGCAACAAACACAGCAAGAGACAGAACCACCACAGCACTCCCCCCAGGGACCCCACATTGTGGTGACACTAGCCTGCATTACAATCACGCTGTGATGACAAAGGTAGATGTCATCCACACTGTGAACCACAGCCATGTGTCCGGAGCAACAAACTACCATCACACCTATACAAGCACAAAGCACTCAGCATGGCCTGCCAGCCAAGGAAAATATAGAGGTAGTGCCCCAGCCGTGCAACAACTCACATTTGCACACACTCAACGCCACACACCTTGAACTCCACCAATGTGCAGCAGTGAAGCTCACATGGACTGCTGACATTGCACATGCACCCATGACAATCCCAGAGGTGGTGGGGGAAATAAGGTGCAGAAACACATCACACATGGCCAGGCAACAATACTTGTGAATGTCTGACACACTGCACAGTATGCCGTACATGGGCATGACGTGAAATCCACCCCAAACAATGGGATCCTGGCCATAGTCACACACCAATGAAGAAGCCAAGCTGACCCACAAAGGACACACATAGACAACTTCCAACATTGCAGCTCTGACCCTGAGGAGTGGCAGCAGTCACACACACAACGTGTCACAATCACTGAAAGCATACACAAACAGAAAATCACATTACTCGTGTAACCAACAAGTGCCAAGAGGAATCCTGACTGTGTCCCATCTGCGTTTGCCCACATCCCCAGCCCTGACAACAAAGACAACTAGGGATGACAACCTCATGAACATTAGTTTGCCATGCACCCACATCCCGGAGTAACCAGGTCCAAGATGCTGGATGAACACAGAACAACTCAGCAAGCATCACAAACAGGAACATCCGTAGGGACACAGCCTGTGTAGGAAAAGGAGAAGGGAACACGCACAGACATGCCTACACAATACACAACATGGGCACAGCCTATATCACGGAATCACGCACTGCCATGAGGGCACTCCACTCCTGTGGAAGGTCAGCTGTGCCAAACCTTGTCTGTGCATGACTCAAACATGTCAGCAGAACACTCGGTCAGTGAGTCTACAACTACAACACACTGAAGGCTCTGCTCATATCAGCCTGGGCACGGGAGTGTCACGTCAGTCATCTGCATACACCCAAGACACGTGTCAAGCAACTTGCACTGTGTACACAGATGAGTCCTCCAAATTTGATGTGCTAAACTGCATGTCCATTGGAGACGGGCACACAGTCAGGGTACTAGGAACATTGGACAGTGGTAAGCCCACCAGATGTGCATCAGTGTAGGACAAAGATGGTAATCTACAAATGCTAAACGTACATCCCTGTGTCAAATGCTGAACATTACACCCTCAGACTGCAGCAAAGGATGCTATAGATCCAGACTAGATTAGGACACATATCCCATGGACCACATGGAGCCCATCACAGCAAAACTTCATTTACCTGATCTGAACACTATTACAACAGCAAATGCATGATTCTACACATCTACATCATGTACCTCCAAAGATTAACCACAAGTAAACAAAAAGAGGCTTTATTCAGCAAGTGTGCAACTCAAATCAAAAGTCCAAAATAAACTAAGGCCAATGGCCAGTCCAAATATACAGTCCCAACAGGGTGATGTGTGACAACTTGTCAACAATTGCTTGCCTGCACAGGTACGGACAGGGGACATCCCCCTTGGAGGGGCATACGAGGGGCAGGCCAGGCACCGCAGGGACAGGATCAGGGGATGCCAGAAGGAGGCAGTGAAGGGAGGTGGGTGCAGGAGTGTCACCGGCAACTGCAGTGGAGGTGTCTGACTCAGGGGGGCTGGCACCACCGCAGGGCTCAAGTCAGATGGAGTTGGTGCTGCAACCACTGCAGTGGGCTGGTCAGATGGAGTGGACTGGGTCCCCAATGCAGTGCCCGAGTCAGACGGGGTGGTTGTGGACTCCACCGCAGTGCATGACTCCAAGGTAGTGGAAGGGGGGCAGAAGAGCTGGGCAGGACAGAGGGGGGACACGGTCTCCACACCAGTGGCACAAACAGGCAGAGCGTCTGGTTTTGGGGTGGAAGAGCAAGTGGCAGGGGGAGGGCCTAAGCAGTTTGGGGATGCGGTATCGGTGTGTGGGGGAACCTGGGGCAGGGTGTGGCGGTGGAACCTGTGGAGTGGTGGCCTGGGGGATGGAGGTGAGAGACTGGGTGGTTGACTTGCAGGGCGGTGGCGGGGTCTTGCTCTTCCGGGACCGGGGGACTTGCGGGTGGGGGCTCACTCTGCCTGCGCCTGGGGAGGGTGTCCGGGGGTGAGGGGCACTCCCCTCTGTGTGGGTGGACTTCCTCTTCCCCCGGTATGCTGGATCAGCGGGATGGGAGGGGAAGAGGCCGAGGTCACAGAGGAAGAGCTGCTGATCAGGTGGGGTTGCAGGTGAGGCAAGGGAAGGGGTCTTGGAGGGAGAGGATCTTGAGGATTGCGGAGTGACTGTGGTTGCCTGTGTGTGTGTGTGTTCCCCATCCCCTGTGTCTGTGGTATCAGTCCCCTGAGGATGCTTGTGTGCACGTCTTGCCTTACTCTTGGGTGTGTCTGTGCTGCTCGTGTCTGTGTGTTTGGGTGACTGTGCAGGTGTGCATGTGCTTTGGACAGGTAGGGGGGCAGGAAGTGTGGATGGGGCAGAGGTGGGAGGGTGAGGGACTGTTGGAGGAGGGACACTGCTGCCGTCAGGGAGGAGTCCATGGACTTATTGCTCCTCTGTAGGGCAGACATACCCGTCGAGATGCCCTCCATGAACGACACCAGCTGTGTCAACAGAGTGGTGTGTGCATGGAGGACACTCAGCATTGCTGTCTGCCCTACATGGAGCTGCCGAAGGAGGTACACAGACTCCTCACTCAGGGCAGCAGGGGACACAGGGGCAGGGGTGCGGTGCCTGGCACGAAGGAGACATGCTCCCGAGTACGGGAGCCTCCACGGACCTCAGGAATGGGAGCCAATGGGAGGGCGGTGGTGGTGGTGGTGGTGGCGGGGCCAGACAGACTAGCTGGCCTTTGGTGGCTGCTGAGACCCGCCTCCACAAGGGAGTCATCCTCCGAGCTGCTGTGGTCCTCAGCTGAGGTGGATGGTGCTGAGGACTCCTCGGTGTGGCTCCCCTCGCCCTCCGTGCCACTGGGTCCCTCTGACCACTCGTCCGATGCTGACCCAGTCTGGCTCCGCTGCTCCTCCTGGTCCATGGAGCTGTCCCCTCCTGTGGCCGTGGATGTATCTGCAAACAATTAGGGAAACAGACAAACATCAGTCACCTGCACTGACCGCACACACCACAGTAAGTACAGCACATTACAGAGCAAGCCCTGGCATCCTTAGTTGAACATTGCCTAAAGTCCTCACACAGATTCGGGAAGCCAATTGTCAGTCTGATGGTCAACCATGGGACTCACACCCCTCCTGCCCTTGCACCCATCTGTCTGGTGCCTGTCTGATGGTAAGACCCCAGTGTGGACACATGCACCACCTACACAGTTGTTGGACATTGCAGGGAACACGGTGAAGTATGTGAACATGCACACATCACATCTCTTGCCACTGAGTCAGTGCAGGTGTCCGGATAAAGGGATGGCCAGAGTCTAAATAGAAATGCATGTGATGCATACCAGCACCAGACACCATGATGCACCCATGTCCGGATAGTCAATGCCACAATGGGGTGCATGTTGCACATGTCACTCCCCTGCAGGATCAGTCTCAGGAAGTTTAATGCCATGACACAGGAATGCGTGCAAAGTCATACATTACTGTCTCAAGTCACATGGCCATGGCAGCCAGCCAACAACAGTCTGCACTGTGTCACAATCCGAGGGCATGGGGAATGCAAGTTATGTGACTGACAAGTGCACATGTCCATCCCCCAAATACCACATCATCTGTACTACTATTTGTCCACGTCATACCAACTTGACATATGGGGGACATGAAACACAACTCTCTGAACATGAGCACCTCACAGTGTGCTGTGAATGACAATACAGCTGCCTGAAAGTCACAGTCGCAAACACCTGTGTGCACAGTCAAGTGATCAGACACCTATAAGTCACAGAAGTATTGTCTATCATGGTCACATCTCCGATGGCATGCTGAGCCCTAACCGATAAACATACCAGTAGTCCTGACAACGAAGACACAGCACAATGAGACAGAGGCAGACACCTGAGGGTACATTTCACTGATCACAACATGCCAGATGATACACGGGAGTGGGAGTACAGAGTGTATTGCATGCCCTGGAGTAGGCATGACTGTCCAGCTCCACCTGTAAGAGGGATGAGTCCTGGACAGTAGGCAGGTGGCTAAGCATGTGTGACACACTGGATACACATACTCCTGAGGCCCAAACATTGTTCCCACCAGCAGCATGGGTGTGTGCCAAATTCCCCAGGGACATGTGGTGAGTCAGAGCAGCAAGCGGACCACATATCAAAGTTACACCCAGATTACATGTCAGAACTTAGGCATTGTGTAAGCAATTGACCCACCCATGAATCGCACAACATAGTCACGGCAACAAATGCTGTCCCCCACCTTCAGCAAAGCAAAATGCAATGACACAGTCCCCAAATGACACAATTTCCTGACTATAAGGGCCACACATATGCGTATCAGAGGAGAAGTGGGCATGTCACAAATGAGGGACATGGGTCCTGGACCACATGACTGATGTACTGTGGAAGTTTAACCAGGCCAGAGGAGGGCACATAGCATGTCAGACAAAGTGCACAGTGCAGTCATGGACTCACCCCCTCCTTGCTGCTGTCTGTCCTTCAGCTGCCCATCCAGGTCAGGGAAGACCACCGCCAGGATCCGGAGCATGTGGGGGTCAGGGTCCGGTGTCCGCCCCTCCTGCGAGGAGGCGACAGCTTCAGCTGGACCCTTGCGATCCTCCGGGTCCAGCCACGAAGGTCCTGCCACCTCTTCTGGCAGTTGCGGATCCTGCGCCTGTAGACCCCCACGGATCTTACTTTCCGGGCGATGGTCAGCCAGATTTCCTGCTTCTGGTGGGCATCAACCTGTGAGGATGACAAAGTGAAAAGGCCATTACTACACATGCAACATATACGTGCATCACACAGTTGGATATACATGTCTCAATCACAGGGGCATATGATGTACACAGGCAGTGCAACAATGGCTATGAACAGTTTGCCAGCAGTCACTACATGGTATCATTGCATGGGAAGTAAACCTAGTTGGAATGCACTGTTACTGCACTGTACCAGTTCAGTGCATGTAACTACACACTTTGGGGTGTGACAACTACTCAGTGGGCATGCTAGCCAGTGGTGTGCACACTGAAAGTCCTGCTAGTCAGACAACATGCACAATTAGTGAGGCAGTGGACAGCACGCTCACCTGCTCCCCTGGTTTCCCATACAGCTTGCTGTACTGTGGAAGGAGGCTGTCCAGCAGGGCCTGGTTCTCCTCAAGGCTGAAGGCTGGGGCTCTCTCCACAGTACGTGCCATTGCAGGAGCCAGAGGATGCATAAACAGCAGCAGTGTTGGTGGCAGATGTCGTCCTGGAGCATGTAGTGCAGGCAAGTGAGCTCTCAGGGGAACAGCCAGCATTATATGTGTGCTGCAGAGGCAGATACTGTCCCATGTGTCCAAAGTGATAGGTCCAAGTCGTTTGCATCTTCTGAATCTGACCAATCCATGGAATAGCAGCACTAATACACGCCCACAGCATCCTTCAAATCTTCAACTTCATGACACCCATATTTTTGCAACATTGTTGTGGCTGGCCAACTGAATTCACTGCATCAGACTCGTTGGAGCTTCAAAAACGCGTCCGTTGCCATGCCAGGCCCCAGCCAATGTGTGCGCACCGTTCGGTCCACTGCTGTACAATGCGTATTTCGGGATACAACGCGTACCCGCTCACATCATATGCAATGGGCCGGCCGGGCACACCGATCGGTCCACTGCTCTACAACGCGTACCCGGGATACAACGCGTACCCGCTCACATCATATGCAATGGGCCGGCCGGGCACACCGATCGGTCCATTGCTGTACAACGCGTATTTCGGGATACAACAGATGCAATGGGCCGGCCGGGCACACCGATCGGTCCATTGCTGTACAATGCGTACCCGCTCACATACAATGCAATGGGCCGGCCGGGCACACCGATCGGTCCATTGCTGTACAACGCGTACCCGGGATACAACGCGTACCCGCTCACATCATATGCAATGGGCCGGCCGGGCACACCGATCGGTCCATTGCTGTACAACGCGTACCTGCTCACAAACAATGCAATGGGCCGGCCGGGCACACCGATCGGTCCATTGCTCTACAACGCGTACCCGGGATACAACGCGTACCCGCTCACATCATATGCAATGGGCCGGCCGGGCACACCGATCGGTCCATTGCTGTACAACGCGTATTTCGGGATACAACAGATGCAATGGGCCGGCCGGGCACACCGATCGGTCCATTGCTCTACAACGCGTCCCTGGACAGGTCACACGCATATGTCACCATGCTGGTCACTGGTGAACCTATGCCAGCCACATATACTTTCCAGGGACTCAGGGGCACACCTACAACACCACACCCAGTCCACACTGTATCTAAGGCATGTGTGGCAGCATAACCTTATCTGTGTATGGGGGTGAACATGTGGTTTTTGGGGTGGCATTTGGGGGCAGACACACCCAGGCTGTGCACGTGTTCATGGGGACAGGGTCCTTTGTGTGTTGTGCACCTGACCACTGTGGTGTGCAACTTTTCATTTTGGAGCATGTGTCATGGTCACATTTCCAGGTTGTGTATGTGTATGACATGTCACATACCCTCAGGCTCACATGTGGGAAGGCATGTACGTCACAGGGTGGCCCATTGCCACAATAGTGATGTCCCTCCGCAGTCTGTGTGCATGTTGTGTTTCACATGTCTCTGACTCCATGTGCACAATGGGAGACAGTCTCCACATCCACGTGGTTTGTGCATGAACTTTGATGTTGTGTGTGTGTGTGTCACAGACGTCCATGTCTGTCCTGCAGAGGCTACAGGGGCCACTACCTGTGGGTGTCATGTTAGTTTTTCTGACGTGTACATGATACGCAATGTCATGCCAGTGTCCATGTGGCAAGACAGGGTCCCTGGGAATCTACCTGTCAATGAGCTGTGATGCCTGTGGAGCATCTGTCCAGACATGTCACTGTGGTATGTGTGTGGGACGTGAGAGCAGTAAATGGGTACTGTGACACAGCCTAATGGTTTCCCATAGCACACCCTGGAACCTGTTGTCAACACTTGTTGAACAGAGATGTTAGATGATGTCCATGTAGGTGCCATATATGTCCAAACAGAACGACACACACATCAAGTACTTGTGTTTGTTAATGATGTATCATGTGAAATTGAGTATGGTGAACGGCACATAGTTGGGGTGACTGACAATCTTGCTTTCTTCACCTATGCACTGCAGGGCTCCTGCTGTCCATCGACCATTCCCAGACCTGGCAACGATGGTGGAACGTGACAGCATCCGACGGTACCGCTTCACCAGGCAGCTGATTGAGGATTTGGCTGTGCGGTTGGACCCACATTTGCAGCCTGGCCGTCCGTATCCTACAGCGCTGACCCCCAAGGTGAAGGTGATGGCAGCCCTACACTTCTTTGCCACCGGTACCTTTCAACACACTGTGGCGACTGCCGGTGGGATGTCACAGACTATGTTCAGCCGTGTGCTACGCGATGTTTTGGGGGCAATGTTGATATACCTGAACCAGTACATCTATTTCCCAACACATCAACGACTCACTGACGTCAAGAGTGACTTCTATGCCCTGGGGAGGATGCCACATGTAATTGGCTCCATTGATGGGACACATGTGGCTTTGATACCACCACAGGCACATGAGCAGGCATACCGGAACCGTAAACATTACCATTCGATCAATGCTCTGGTGGTATGTCTTGCAGATATGACCATCACACATGTGTGTGCCCGTTTCCCCGGTTCTGCACACGATGCCTACGTGATGAGGAGTAGTCGCATCCCGAGGATGATGTCACAGATGCCGAACCAGCGTGCCTGGCTTGTTGGTGTGTACTGACTTTGTACCATTGTGTGTGTTCTGCTATGTTGTTTTCCGCACACATTTTCAAATCGGCTAATGTGCAATTGTCTGTCTGTAGGTGACTCGGGATACCCCAACATGCCGTGGTTGCTGACACCCCTCAGGAACCCTGTGACACCAGCCCAGATGCGCTACAATGAGGCACATGGTCGGACGAGGAGGGTGATTGAGCGGACCTTTGGTCTCCTGAAGAGCCGCTTCCGCTGCCTGGACAAGACAGGAGGGGCCCTCCCATATGCCCCAGCAAAGGTGTGCAAGATTGTCATCGTCTGCTGCATGCTACACAACCTGGCAGTGCGGAAGGAGTTGCCTCTCATCCTGGATGACGATGACCAACGTCCGCCACCTGTGGAAGATCCTGGCCTGGGTCACGATGCCAGTGATGATGATGATGGTGATGTCCGCACACAGCTCATCACCAACTTCTTCAGCTGAATGTGAGTCTCCAGAGGGTTGTAATGTCAATGATTTGAGTTTGCATGATATGTGTGTGTGGTGCTCTGGTGCTGTTTGAGTGTGGCCATGTGCTACTTGACTGGATGCGTGCAGCGATGTGTCCTTGCAGGTGGTCTGTACTGCCCAACAGTGTTGACATGCTAACTTGGTTTTGTGTAGTTATCTCGTGACATGTATTAGACATGAGTATTGCCGTTCTGTGCTGTTCTTCAGTGGTTTTGACTGTGTGTCATGTCTGTCCTTCACAGGGTGCTGCCGGAGTTGTTTGATCAACTTGGATCCCACGAATCCATGATTCAACTTCCAAGGTGGAAGCAGTCGTTTCCCTACAGGTGATGTGCCCCACACCCCTGGACTTTATTTCTTCTACAATTGTTGACTGTGTGGCCACTGCCACGTGGGATTACCTTGCATCTGTAGTGGAAACAACATGTTGCAAATGTGTAATAAACCTGTGCTTCACTTTGGGATGTGCGTTGTCTGTGGTCACACATCTGACTGAAATTTGCTTACTGCACCTGTAGTCTAGTTGACAGACTGTGAATAGGTGGCGTGTCTGTGCATTCCACTGTATTTAGTTGCAACATCAGTATAGGTGATGAGTCTGATGGCCCTGGTGTGTATGTGTTGTGTGGCCCTAGTGGTGTGTCTCCCTCATATGTGTCACGTCGCCATGACTGACATGACGGTGTTGGACTTGCTGTAGCAGTTAGCATGCACAGTGTCATTTTTCTGATCACCATCTCCATGACAGAGAGCACGTTGGAATCACAACAGAGGCAGATATGGTGTATTGGTGAGTTTATTTACATACAGGTGTGAGAATGGTGCACAGGATGGTGGGTGCTGTACATAGAAATTGGAATCCAAAGTTCCCATGTGATTCGGAAGTCTTGGTAGCTGAAATGTCCAGAGTAAAGTCCACAGTCATCTGATGAATTTGGCCAACTAGAGCTCCCCATGTCATGTGGGAGAGTTGGGTTGGCTTCGACAGGGCGTGCAGTTTGCACACAGAGGAAAAGTTCCAGAACAGGTGTTGGCTTCCTGGGGGATGTAGATGGCCATCGGCCTCTCAGTTTGGCCTCCTCGGACGGCCCCTCTTCTTGGGGGGGGGGACCCTCAGGTGCAGGCGGCGGCGGTGCAGGGGACTCTCTGCCAGAGTCCTCCTCCCTCCCTGTGGCATTTGCAGTTGTTTCAGCAGCAGATGTTGTGGGCACACAGGGAGGTGAGGCCATGTTGGTCCTGATCTGGCGGAGGCATGTCAGTATGTCCCTATGCACCGCTGTCAGTTGTTCCAACGTGTCCCACTTGGACTCCATGCCAGACATGTGTGTCTCGACACATGACATGTGTGTCTCAACACGGGACATGTGTGAGTCCAGGCGGGCATGATGGGCAGCCTGTTGCTGTTGTATGTCCTTGAGGATCCCCACTACCTGGCTGACCTCTCCGGTGCTAGTCTGGTACGCATCCGCGATGCGGGCCAGTTGTGGGTCATCATGCAGTCCAGACCCCTCTGCAAAGAGCGACCTATATCTACCACCCCTCCCACCACCCCTGGCGACACGTGCAGGACCTGCGGTGGCACGCACAGGTGACCGTGGGCCCACTTGGGTGTTGTTCCTGGGCTCGTTGTCACCAGCTCCAGTTTGGGTCTGGGTCCCTGCGCTGTTGTCATCTGTGGTCCTTGGTCTGTCCGTGTTGGCAGGGGTGGCCTGTGTGTTGGCAGTTGTTGGAGGGGTGGGTGCAGGGGGTGCAGATGTTGGTCCTGCTGGTGCTGCATGATGACTCACACCGGAGGGTCCAGCTGGTTCTTCGCCATCCGAGGAGTGCAGAGGCTGATCCACACCAGTGAGCTCAGTGTTCCCCGGAGCCTGGGACAGGGACTCCTCCTCGTCTGCTGCTGTGTCCCCATCATCACCTGTTTTGGGGAGAGACACAGATTGTATGTTATGTTTCTACTGGCATCAATTGTTCAAACACCTGACAGTTGTGACTGTACCTCTGGATGTGGGCCTGGACATTGCATTCTCCTAAATTGTGACAGTCAGAGAGTGATATTGGTGTAGCACATTGTCCTGCCAACCTGTGGCATGTCAATGTGAATGTTGAGGTGTGTGCATGACCAGCATTGGTGGTATTTGCTTGCCATCCGGGCCTCCTTCTCCCCCAGCCCAGTTATCCCACCATGAAGCGTGCTTCCATTGCAGGGAGTGCAAGTTGTCTTTCAGGATGTCAGTCGGTGGTGTCCTGCTGTTGGTTGTTGCACAGTTCCCAGCAGGGCCTTGTGCTCCCCCAGCAGTACCCAGTGCCAGCCATCTTGTGAGTCCTTTTCCACTCCCTGTGATGTGAGCATGGTTCAGGGTGGTGTTGATGGGCCAATTGTGAGGCTGACCAATATCTGTGACTACCACTCCCATCATGCTATTGCCTACACCCCCTTCCCAGCATGCCCATACTTCCTTCCTTTTGAGTGGACTTCACTGTGTGTGAGTGTGACAGCAATGGCAAGATGGCTGGCAGTGTGGTCCTGTTGTTTGTTGGTGCCCAGTTCCCAGCAGGGCCTTGTGCTCCCCACAGCTGTGGCCAGTGTCAGACATCTTTGAAGTGGCTTTTGACTCCCTGTGAGGTGTGCATGCTTCAGTGCTAACTTGCTGGGCCATGTGGGTGTGAGATGTTGATCTGTGACTACCACTCCCATCATGCTATTGCCTCCACCCCCTTCCCAGCATGCCCATCCTTCCTTCCTTTTGACTCTGCTTCCCTGTGGGGTGGGGTGCCTGTGCTGACAGGATGGCTGGGAGTGTTGTCCTGGCAGTTGTTTGGCTACAAGTCCCAAGAGTGTCCCTGTGCTTCACACAGCATAACCCAGGGTGGTGGTTCTTTGTGGGATCTTCAGTTAGGATGTGAGGCATTGCATTCTCCCAGGTGGGTTATGTGGAGTTAGTGTTGAGGGGTGTGTGAGTGGAGGTGCTTGTAACTATGGTCAGTGCTGTGAGTCCTCCTTCCCACCCAGCCAGATATCCCACCATGGAACGTGCTTCCATTGCAGGGAGTGCAAGTTGTCTTTCAGGATGTCAGTCAGTGGTGTCCTGCTGTTGGTTGTTGCACAGTTCCCAGCAGGGCCTTGTGCTCCCCCAGCAGTACCCAGTGTCAGCCATCTTGTCAGTTGTTTTCCACTCCCTGTGATGTGAGCATGGTTCAGAGTGGTGTTGATGGGCCAATTGTGAGGCTGAGCAATATCTGTGCCTACAACTCCCATCATGCTATTGCCTACACCCCCTTCCCAGCATGCCCATACTTCCTTCCTTTTGAGTGGACTTCACTGTGTGTGAGTGTGACAGCAATGGCAAGATGGCTGACAGTGTGGTCCTGTTGTTTGTTGGTGCCCAGTTCCCATCAGGGCCTTGTGCTCCCCACAGCAGTACCCAGTGTCAGCCATCTTGTCAGTTGTTTTCCACTCCCTGTGATGTGAGCATGGTTCAGAGTGGTGTTGATGGGCCAATTGTGGGTGTGACCAATATCTGTGACTACCACTCCCATCATGCTATTGGCTACACTGACTTCACCAGCATACACAGAATTCCTTCCTTTCAGTGAGCTTCCCTGTGAGGTGGTGTTCTAGTGGTGGTTAAATATCTGGGAGTGTTTGTTGGTTCTATTTGTGCCACTGCCTTGCTGTATTTGTTGTTAGGTTTGTACATGTCATGACACAGTTACATATCACTATGAGATGGGAGGTATTGTGTTTGTCTGACTAGCATTCACATCTTGGGATGAATATATTTTGGTTGCTGTGTATTTGCTAAGGGTGCATGGTTTGCCTATCCCCTTGACTGTGATGTGTGTGTGTTGTCACACCATATTGTGTATATTAGTTGTGTACTCACCAGGCTCTGGGATGTCTGTTAGTCCGTATACGCTCACTGGTGGTAGGATGGCCCGCACCTTCTCCTCCCAGGGCCTGAGGTATACTGGTTTTGCAGGAGGGCCACTGCCGGTGTGCTGGCTGAGGAGGTAGTCCTTTTTGAGTAGGTCCCGGACCCTCCTGCGCACATCATACCACCTGTTCTGGATGTCTTCCTTTGTTCGCAAACATGGTGATTGTGCATTCACCCTGTCGACAATCCTCGCCCACATCTTGGTTTTCTGCGACATGGGGGTCTGTTGTACCAATGTACCAAACAACTGTGGCTCTACCCTCAGGATCTCGTCTACCAGGACTTCCAATTCACTATCTAGGAATTTATAGTTCTTCTTTGGGGGCATGGTGATGGGTGGTGGTGGTGATTGATGTGTGTGTGTGTGCAAGTGGGGGTGTGTGAGTGTAGGTTTAGCTGGGTGTGTGTGAGGGTGCTATTTGTAGGTGTGGTGATGGTGTGTGGCTTGTGTGATGTATGAGCTGTGAGTGTGTCTGTGGTTGCTGTGTGATGGTGTTCTGTGCTGGCAGGTCAGTGGAATTTGCAAAGGATCATGGTAGGGATTTTTGGCCTTTATGTAAGTGGAGTTGGTGGTGTGTCCTTGTTCCATTTTTTTTTCCTCCCTGTAGTTATTGGCTTTGTGGTTGCTTGTTTGGCCCTTTTTCTTTAAATTTTTTCCTTGGTGTTTTTGGTGCATGTAGGAGTCGTTCTTGTGTCCGAGTAGGACACTGCAGTTGTCTGGTGCGATCTTGTCTGACTCGTTCCCGCTGTGTGTCAGCTTGGTTTCATATGCGGCGTACGAGTCGGTCGCGGAGTATTGGGTTGCTTCGGCTGGGTTTTGTATGCGTGTCGGTTGTACGGCTTGTGCTCCGGGCGAGTCGGTCGTGTTTTGCATGCACAGCATCGTACTATGCGGGTCGGAGTTCGCGGGTACGTTTCGTTCGGGTTCAATCTGGGTGCGTGTCGGTCGGTTCGTTTCACGTGATTTCCCGGCCGGATGGCTTGTTTCCGTCCGCTCGGTCGGTCGTTTTGTATTCCGTCCGAGTCTGTCGGATTTCACATGCATTTCATCGTACTACCCGGGTCGTACGGCGCTGGTCCGAGTCGGTCGGACTAAATTCCCGTACCGAGTCGGTCGGTATGTTTTCCGGCCCGAATCGGAATCGGCCCCACAGTGTTAATGGCAGTGACAGCAAATAGCCTTTTACCGATTTTATGTCGTTGCTTGACTTAAAAGTCAATTTTATTAACTCTTACACCATGGTGTGTGGCCCCAAATTGACAAAAACCAGAAATGTTGCTATAAGGGGCAAAAGAATTGATAAGCTGAACAACTTTACTTACTTAGGGAACCTATTCAATAACCAGATGAATTGGGAACCACTTATAACAGCAAAGGTGCAACACACAAGTAGGGCCATGGAGGGGCTATTTCGCTTCACATGCAAACTAGGACACAAGCCTGTGAGAGAGCTGGTTACCCATTACAAGGATAAATGTTTGTCTGTGGCAACTTATGGGCCAGGGGTATAGGGTACTACAAAAGCCGCCAACTACAAGTTTTGAAAAATAAATGTATAAAAAGTTTATTGATGACCCCGAATAGCGCCCCTACACTCTTTTGTCATCAAGAACTGGGGCATAGGTAGGTAGCGCCCATCTGCTCTTGTGGGCAAAAATTTGGCTGGTTGACGAATTAATGTTCCCAAGGGAAGGTATTAAAGATTGTATTCATCTGAACAACGTCTTAACGATTCCATGGCTCCGATTCGTAAGAAACAAATTCCAAGAGATAGGACTGAGGCACTTTTATGACAAGCCTAAAAGTATCCCCATGAATGCGAAAGCCATTATCAAAGAGGCACATCACTCTAGGGCCATTATGCGCTACTCACAACACGAGGAGATGGGCCTCTCATGTTTGCCTTCTGGCCCACAGCAATTTTATCTAACCTTTACTACCAATGTACAGATCAGATTTCTTTTAACCAAATTTCGTTTATTCACTTTGCACTTTCTAGTGGCATTCCCGCGTCAAATAGGGTGGGCTGATAAGCTCATGCCTCGCCCATGTGATAATTCGGCAAACCAGAGCACTATGCACATTATCTTATTTTGCCCCCTATACATAGAGGCAAGAATTTTTTTTTAGCACCACTTTTAAGGGAAATCCGCCCCTGTACATATATTGATATTTTTTACTTTCTGCATACTTTGGCCACTCCTGTTATTTGCACTGTGGTATCCAATTATATTAGAGTTACTATGGCTATCAGAAAGAGTTACGAGCTTTAGAGACTCAATAAGATTGTTGGATTTGCTCATTGTCCATATTTACAATGCTGGAATTTTTCTTTTTTTAATATTTGTGTAATACTATGTTGTCCTAAACTTTTTTACTTTATGTATTGAAATTTTAAACCACAGAATTTTATGAATTCTTTCTTTTTTATGCCATTTCCTGTGATGTTTTACAAAGGTGTTACAAATTTCTTAAACTATAATGTTTTTATTTGTCAAACTTTTATGGATCATGGAACCAAAATAAAGTTATTCTTGACTTGACTCTATTTTTATGTATTTGTAAAAAAATGTATACTTACTATTTTTAGATGATGAATTTTATTTTGTTGATGTTGTTTTGTAGACTTCTGTAGAAGCTGTTAAAAGAAAATATCGGTTAGCTATGTTTTGCTTTTTTATTACATTTATTAGTTTTAATTTGTTTACTTTATTTGTTGGTTAAGTCACATACTCACTCTGTTATATATCTTTTTTAATGTTGATTTTATTGTTGTTTTAGACGTAAATCTTTGTTTTGAATTTTCTAGGTGGTTTTTTAGGGAAGTTTAATCTGTGACATATAAAGGTAAACATGTGATAGTTTTAGTGAAAAAAAATGTAAGCAAATTTATTTATTTAGTTACAAAGATTTGTTCTTACCTTTAATGAGAGTTTTTCTGAATAGTTGATTGTGCAGTTCTTTTTCGTTCTTTTTTCTGTCTTGCAAAGGTTTGTGCTTCCTCTGTGTTTGTCCGCTATATGGTAAATTTTGTGTAAATTAATTGATTGCTTTAATAGTGTTTATTTAATTAGTTAGAGTTTTTTATTGGTTTGTGTTGGTGTAGTTTAAATTTATTGGTCCAGATAGTTTTTTTGAATTTTTTGGCTTTAACTATTTAATTTGTTTAATATTTATTATGTTTATTTAATGTTTGTTTATTTTGTTTATTATTGTTATTAAAATGTATATGTAGATAAATGTTTTTGGTATTTGTGATATTTTTTTATGTTGTATTGTTTGTTTATTTATTTGTTTTGGGATTTTCAGTGTTTTTGTTGTATTTAATTTGATTAATTTTGTAATTTGTTTTAGTGTTTGGAATATGTTATTTGATTATATTATTGAAAATAGTTTATTTTTATGTTTAAATGCTATTTTCGTTATAGTTTATATGTATTTTATCGGTTTGTGCTGTTGATAATATTTATATCGATGGTTTTGTTGTGTTATATTTTATTTTAATGTTATTGATATTTTTGTGTTCTTTATTTTTGTTGTGGATATTTTTGTCATCGAAATTTTTTTTAAACAATTTTTTTTATCGATGTTTGTGTTATTTCTGATTTGTGTATTGGGTGTCAATATTTTTGTATACAATATTGTTGACTCGATATTTTTGTAGTTCGATGTTATAGGAGTCGATGTAACAGTGATTCTCTGGCGATCAAAGCTCCAAAGCAGTTTATATAATCAAATACGGCCCCATTCGTGTTGTGTCTGAGGTTCTTTGCTAGTGTTGTTGTCTTTACAATACAGAGCTGTCCCCAAATGGACAGTAAAATAAAAGGGCAGTGTGCTCAGTGTACTTTACCCTTGAACAGAATGTACTGTGTTGTGATAAAATGCTAACGAAGAAATGTGATGGCAAGAAGAACACTTTCTGAGTACATCATCATGTGTGTACGAAGTATGTAAAAAATCACTGTTTTTAGGATGTCAAGTTTAAACGTGAACTTGTAAAACTTTAAACGTGAACTTTAAACGTTTAAACGTGAACTTGTAAACTTTCTGAGTACATCATCATGTGCGTACGAAGTATGTAAAAAATCACTGTTTTTAAGATGTCAAGTTTAAACGTGAACTTGTAAAATTGAGGTTTTTGTGCACAGTCCCTGTTGAACCTCACCACAATCGTTCAGGTGATGAGGGGCCACATTACCTCCCCTTTTCTTCCCTCCCCCTCCCTTTCCCTGAGGGTCACATCATACATTTGAATCACAGCACAGTGAGTCAATGTCTTTGTTTGTTGCAGGGTAATCTTCCCAGGCTTAGGGGCCAATTCCGATTCGGGCCGGAAAACGTACCGACAGACTCGGTACGGGAATATTGTCCGACCGACACGTACCGGCGCTGCCCGATCCGCGTAGTACGATGCAATGCATGTGAATCACGACCGACTCGCACGGAACACAAGCCGAACGACCGAACCGCACGGAAACCAGCTATCCGGCCGGAAAACCACGCGAATCGAACCAACCAACACGCACCAGGAATTAACCCAACAGAAACGTACCCGCGAACTCCGACCCGCGCAGTACGATGCAATGCGTGGAAAACCAGACTGAGACGCACGGAGCCCAAGCCGCACGACCGACACGCATACAAAACCGAGCCGAAGCAACCCAATACTCCGTGACCGACGCGTACGCCGCACATGAAACACAGCAGAAACACAGCTTGAAAGACTCGGAGAATCCTGCCCGAGCCAACTTCAGCATCCTACTCGGTCAGAAGAACGTCTTCTACATGCCCAAAACCCACAAAGGAAAAATACAAAAAAAAGGGCCAAACAAGCAATGACAAAGTCAATAAATACAGGGGTGAAAAAACATGGAACAAAGACACACCCACAACCCCACCCATATAAAGGCCACAAATCACTACCATGATCCTTTGCAAATTCAACTGACCTGTCAGCACAGAACACCATCAGACAGCAACCACAGGCACACTCACAACTCATCCATCACACAAGCCACACACCATTAGCACCTCCCAAATAGCACCCTCACATACACCCAGCAAAACCTACACCCACCCACCCTCACTTGCACACTCACACACACATCAACACCCACCACCACCCATCACCATGCCCCCAAAGAAGAATCCAAAGTTCCTAGACAGTGAATTGGAAGTCCTGGTAGATGAGATCCTCAGGGTAGAGCCACAGTTGTTTGGTACATTGGTCCAACAGACACCCATGTCGCAGAAAACCAAGATGTGGGAAAGGATCGTCGACAGGGTGAACGCACAATCACCATGTTTGCGCACAAAGGAAGACATCCAGAACAGGTGGTATGATGTGCGCAGGAGGGTCAAGGACCTACTAAAGAAGGATTACGCCTTGAGTCATCGCACCGGCAGTGGCCCTCCTGCCAAACCAGTATACCTCAGGCCCTGGGAGGAGAAGGTGCGGGCCATCCTACCACCAGTGAGCGTATATGGACTATCAAACATCCCAGAGCCTGGTGAGTACACAACCAATATACCCAATATTGTGTGACAATACACACACATCACTGTCAAGGGGATAGTCAAACCATGCACCCTTAGCAAATCCACAGCAACCAAAAGATAATCATCCCAAGATGTGTATGTTAGTTAGATAAACACAATACATGCCATCTCATAGTGATATGTAACTGTGTCATGACATGTACAAACCTAACAACAAATAGAGCAAGGCAGTGGCACAAATCTAACCAACAAACACTGTCAGACATTTTGCCACCACTAGAACACCA
Organism: Calotriton arnoldi; assembly: GCA_963921515.1. NCBI lineage: Eukaryota > Metazoa > Chordata > Amphibia > Caudata > Salamandridae > Calotriton > Calotriton arnoldi. Next base: position 850,189 of record CAWUFW010006960.1, read on the forward strand.
CCTCACAGGGAAGCTCACTGAAAGGAAGGAATGCTGTGTATGCTGGTGAAGTCATTGTAGCCAATAGCATGATGGGAGTTGTAGTCACAGATATTGGTCACCCTCACAATTGGCCCATCAACACCACTCTGAACCATGCTCACATCACAGGGAGTGGAAAGAACTGACAAGATGGCTGACACTGGGTACTGCTGTGGGGAGCACAAGGCCCTGCTGGGAACTGTGCACCAACCAACAGCAGGACACCACTGTCAGCCATCTTGCCATTGCTGTCACACTCACACACAGTGAAGTCGACTCAAAAGGAAGGAAGTATGGGCATGCTGGGAAGGGGGTGTAGGCAATAGCATGATGGGAGTGGTAGTCACAGCTCAACATCCCCCACCCACATGGCCCAGCAAGCTCACACTGAAGCATGCACACCTCACAGGGAGTGAAAAGCCACTTCAAAGATGTCTGACAATGGTCCTCTGTTGTGGGAGTACCAGGCCCTGCTGGGAACTGGGCACCAACCAACAGCAGGACACCACTGACTGACATCCTGAAAGACAACTTGCACTCCCTGCAATGGAAGCATGTTCCATGGTGGGATATCTGGCTGGGTGGGAAGGAGGACTGACAGCTCTGACCATAGTCACAAGCAGCTTTTCTCATACCCCCCCTTAACACAAACTCCACACAACTCACCTGGGAGAATGCAATGCCTCACACTCTAATTAAATATCCCACAAAGAACCACCACCCTGGGTTATGCTGTGTGAAGCACAGGGACACTCTTGGGACTTGTAGCCAAACAAACGCCAGGACAACACTGTCAGCCATCCTGTCAGCACATGCACACTACCCCACAGGGAAGCAGAGTCAAAAGGAAGGAAGTATGTGCATGCTGGGAAGGGGGTGTAGGCAAGGGCATGATGGGAGTTGTAGTCACAGATATTGGTCACCCTCACAATTGGCCCATCAACACCACTCTGAACCATGCTTACATCACAGGGAGTGGAAAAGAACTGACAAGATGGCTGACACTGGGTACTGCTGTGGGGAGCACAAGGCCCTGCTGGGAACTGTGCACCAACCAACAGCAGGACACCACTGTCAGCCATCTTGCCATTGCTGTCACACTCACACACAGTGAAGTCGACTCAAAAGGAAGGAAGTATGGGCATGCTGGGAAGGGGGTGTAGGCAATAGCATGATGGGAGTGGTAGTCACAGATATTGGTCACCCTCACAATTGGCCCATCAACACCACTCTGAACCATGCTCACATCACAGGGAGTTGAAAAGAACTGACAAGATGGCTGACACTGGGTACTGCTGTGGGGAGCACAAGGCCCTGCTGGGAACTGTGCACCAACCAACAGCAGGACACCACTGACTGACATCCTGAAAGACAACTTGCACTCCCTGCAATGGAAGCACGTTCCATGGTGGGATATCTGGCTGGGTGGGAAGGAGGACTGACAGCTCTGACCATAGTCACAAGCAGCTTTTCTCACACACCCCCTTTACACAAAGTCCACACAACTCACCTGGGAGAATGCAATGCCTCACACTCTAATTAAATATCCCACAAAGAACCACCACCCTGGGTTATGCTGTGTGAAGCACAGGGACACTCTTGGGACTTGTAGCCAAACAAACGCCAGGACAACACTGTCAGCCATCCTGTCAGCACAGGCACCCTACCCCACAGGGAAGCAGAGTCAAAAGGAAGGAAGTATGGGCATGCTGGGAAGGGGGGGTTTAGGCAATGGCATGATGGGAGTAGTAGTCACAGATATTGGTCACCCTCACAATTGGCCCATCAACACCACTCTGAACCATGCTCACATCACAGGGAGTGGAAAAGAACTGACAAGATGGCTGACACTGGGTACTGATGTGGGGAGCACAAGGCCCTGCTGGGAACTGTGCACCAACCAACAGCAGGACACCACTGACTGACATCTTGCCATTGCTGTCAAACTCACACACAGTGAAGTCGACTCAAAAGGAAGGAAGTATGGGCATGCTGGGAAGGGGGGTGTAGGCAATAGCATGATGGGAGTGGTAGTCACAGCTCAACATCCCCCACCCACATGGCCCAGCAAGCTCACACTGAAGCATGCACACCTCACAGGGAGTGAAAAGCCACTTCAAAGATGTCTGACAATGGTCCTCTGTTGTGGGGAGTACCAGGCCCTGCTGGGAACTGGGCACCAACCAACAGCAGGACACCACTGACTGACATCCTGAGAGTTAACTTGCACCCACTGCAAGGGTGGCATGCTTCATGGTGGGATAACTGGGCTGGGGGGAGAAGGAGGTCCGGATGTCATCCAAATACCACCAATGCAGGTCATGCACACACCTCAACATCCACATTGCAAAGCATCAGGTTGGCAGGACAATGAGCCACACCAATATCAACCTCTGACTGTGACAACTTAGGACAATGCAATGTACAGGGCCGCATCCAGAGGTACAGTCACAACTGCCATGTGTCTGAACCATTGATGCCTGCAGAAACATAACATACATTGTGTGTCTCTTCCAAAAACAGTTGATGATGGGGACACAGCAGCAGATGAGGAGGAGTCCCTGTCCCAGGCTCCGGTGGCCCATGAGCTCTCTGGTGTGGAACAGCCTCTGCCCTCATCGGATGGCGAAGCCCAACCTGGCACCTCCGGTGTGAGTCATCATGCAGCACCAGCAGGACCACCATCTGCACCCCCTGCACCCATTCCTCCAACATCTGCCGACACACAGACCACCCCCGCCGACACGGACAGACCAAGGACACTCAATGACAACAGCACAGGGACCACAGCCCACCGTGAAGCAACGGACAACAACCCCAGTACCAACCCCCAAGGGGGCCTAGGGTCACCTGTGCGTGCCACCGCAGGTCACGCACGTGTGGCCAGGGGTGTTGGGAGGGGTGGTAGGCAGAGGTCGCTGTTTGCAGAGGGGTCTGGACTGCATGATGACCCACAACTGGTACACATTGCTGATGCGTACCAGAATAGCACCGGAGAGGTCAGCCAGGTAGTGGGGATCCTCAAGGACATTCAACAGCAGCAGGCTGCCCATCATGCCCGCTTGGACTCCCACATGTCCCGTGTGGAGACACACGTGTCCTGTGTGGAGACACACATGTCTGGCATGGAGTCCAAGTGGGACACATTGGAAGAACTGACAGCGGTGCAGAGGGACATATTGACACACCTCCGCCAGATTAGCACCAACATGGCCACACCTCCCTGTGTGCCCACAACATCTGGTGCTGCAACAACTGCAACTGTCACAGGGAGGGAGGATGACTCTGGTGGAGAGTCCTCTGCACCGCAGCGGCCTGCACGTGAGGGTCCCCCCAGAAAGAAGAGGGGCCGTCCGAGGAAGGACAACTGAGAGGCCGATGGCCATGTACATCCCCCAGGAACCCAACACCTGTTCTGGAAATTCTCCCTTGTGTGCAAACTGTTCACCCTGTCAAATGCAACACAACTCTCCCACATAACATGGGGAGTTTAAGTTGGACTAATGCATCAGATGACTGTGGACTTTACTCAGGACATTTCTGATACCAACACTTCCAACTCATCTGGGAACTTCGGATTCCAATCCCAATGTACAGCACCCACCATCCTGTGCACTATCCTCACACATGTATGTAAATAAACTCACTAATACACCATACTTGCCTCTGTTGTGATTCCAACATTGTTTTTGTCATGGAGATGATGAACTGCTAAATGACACTGTGCATGCTAACTGCTACAGCAAGTTCAACACCGTCATGTGAGTCATGGAGATGTGACACATATGAGGGAGACACACCACTAGGGCAACACAACACATACACACCAGGGCTATCTGACTCATCGCCTACACTGATGTTGCCAGGAAATACTGTGGAATGCACAGACACCACACCTATTCACAGTCTGTGTTAACTAGCACACAGGTGCAGTAAGCAAATGTCAGTCAGATGTGTGACCACAGACAACGCACATCCCAAAGTGAAGCACAGGTTTATTACACATCTGCAACATGTTGTTTCCACTACAGATGCAAGGTAATCCCATGTGGCAGTGGCCACACAGTCAACAAGTGTAGAAGAAATAAAGTCCAGGGGTGTGGGGCACATCACCTGAAGGGAAACGACTGCTTCCACCCTGGAAGTTGAATCATGGTGTCGGGGGATCCGAGTTGACCAAACAACTCTGAAAGCACCCTGTGAAGGACAGACATGACACACAGTCAAAAGCACTGAAGAACAGGACAGAACTGCAATACTCATGCCCAATACATGTCACAAGATACCTACACAAAACCAAGTTAGCATGTCAACACTGTTGGGGAGTACAGACTACCTGTAAGGACACATCGCTGCACGCATCCAGTCAAGTAGCACATGGCCACACTCAAACAGCAACAGAGCACCACCAACACAAATCATGCAAACTCAAATCATTGACATGACATCTCTGGATACTCACATTCAGCTGAAGAAGTTGGTGATGAGCTGTGTGTGAACATCACCATCATCATCATCATCATCATCACTGGCATCGTGGCCCAGGCCAGGATCCTCCACAGGTGGCGGATGTTGGTCATCGTCATCCAGGATGAGAGGCAACTCCTTCCGCACTGCCAGGTTGTGTAGCATGCAGCAGACGATGACAATCTTGCACACCTTTGCTGGGGCATATGGGAGGGCCCCTCCTGTCTTGTCCAGGCAGCGAAAGCGGCTCTTCAGGAGACCAAATGTCCGCTCGATCATTCTCATGGTCCGACCATGTGCCTCATTGTAGCGCATCTGGGCTGGTGTCACAGAGTTCCTGAGGGGTGTCAGCAACCACGGCATGTTGGGGTATCCGGAGTCACCTACATACAGACAATTGCACATTAGCTGAGTTGGGTAAAGAGGGCGGAATACAACATTGCCGAACACACACAATGGTAAAAAGTCAGTACACACCGACAAGCCAGGCACGCTGGTTCTGCATCTGTGACATCATCCTCAGGATGCGACTACTCTTCATCACGTAGGCATCGTGTGCAGAACCGGGCAAATGTGCACACACATGTGAGATGCTCATATCTGCAAGACATACCACCAGAGCATTGATAGAATGGTAATGTTTCCTGTTCCTGTATGCCTGCTCATGTGCCTGTGGTGGTACCAAAGCCACATGTGTCCCATCAATGGAGCCAATGACATGTGGCATCCTCCCCAGGGCATAGAAGTCACTCTTGACGTCAGTGAGTTGTTGACGTTTAGGGAAATAGATGTACTGGTTCAGGTATCTCAACATTGCCTCCAAAACATCGCGTAGCACACGGCTGAACATGGTCTGTGACATCCCACCAGCAGACGCCACAGTGTGTTGAAAGGTACCGGTGGCAAAGAAGTGTAGGGCTGCCATCACCTTCACCTTGGGGGTCAGCGCTTTAGGGTATGTCCGGCCAGGTTGCAAATGTGGGGCCAACCGCACCGTCAATTCCTCAATCAGCGGCCTGTTGAAGCGGTACCGTCGGATGCAGTCACGTTCAACCATGGTTGCAAGGTCAGGGAATGGTCTATGGACAGCTGGTGCCCTGCAGTGCATAGGTGAACAAAGAAAGATTGTCAGTCACCCCACATATGTGGCATTGACCATACTCAATATCACATGATACATCATTACAAGACACAAGTACTTGATGTGTGTGCCGTTCTGTATGGACATATATGGCACCTACATGGCCAACATCTAACATCACAGTTCAACATGTGTTGACAACAAGTTCCAGGTCGTGCTATGGGAAATCATTAGGCTGTGTCACAGTACCCATGTACTGCTGTCACGTTCCAAACACACACCACAGTGACAAGTGAGGACAGATGTGCCACAGGCATCACAGCTCATTGACAGGTAGATTCCCAGGGACCATGTATTGCCACATGGACAGTGGCATGACATGGCGTATTATGTACACGTCAGCAAAACAACCATGACTCCCACAGGTAGTGGCCCCTGTTGCCTCTGCAGGACAGACATGGACGTCTGTGACACACACACACACAACATCAAAGTTCATGCACAAACAACGTGGATGTGGAGACTGTCTCCCATTGTGCACATTGAATCAGAGACATCTGAAACACAACATGCACACAGACTGTGGAGGGCCATCACTATTGTGGCAATGGGTCACCCTGTGACGTACATACCTTCCCACATGGGACTCAGGGTGTATGTGACATGACATACACATACACAACCTGGAAATGTGACCATGCCACATGCCCTGAACTGAACAGTTGCACATCACAGTGGTCATGTGCACAACACACAAAGGATTCTGTCCCCATGAACACGTGCACAGCCTGGGAGTGGCTGCCCCCAAGTGCCACCAAAAACCACATGTTGACCCCCATACACACTCAGGTAATGCAGCCTTACATGCCTTAGGATACAGTGTGGACAGGCTGTGGTGTTGTAGGTGTGCTCCTGAGTCCCTGGCAAGTAATTGTGGCTGGCATACGTTCACCAGTGACAACCATGGTGACATATGCGAGTGATTTGTACAGGGACGCGTTGTACAGCAATGGACCGATTGGTGCGCATGCATTGGCCATTGCATATGATGTGGACGGATGCGTGTTGTCATCCGATATACGTGTTGTACATCAATGGACCGATCGGTGCGCACGCATTGGCCATTGCATATCATGTGGACGTAAATACACATTGTACTTCAATGGACCGATCGGTACACACACATTGGCCATTGCATATGATGTGGACGGATGCGTGTTATCATCCGATATACGCGTTGTACAGCAATGGACCGATCGGTGCGCACGCATTGGCCATTGCATATGATGTGGACGGATGCGTGTTGTCATCCGATATACGTGTTGTACATCAATGGACCGATCGGTGCGCACGCATTGGCCATTGCATATCATGTGGACGTAAATACACATTGTACTTCAATGGACCGATCGGTACACACACATTGGCCATTGCATATGATGTGGACGGATGCGTGTTATCATCCGATATACGCGTTGTACAGCAATGGACCGATCGGTGCGCACGCATTGGCCATTGCCTATGATGTGGACGGATGCGTGTTGTCATCCGATATACGCGTTGTACAGCAATGGACCGATTGGTGCGCACGCATTGGCCATTGCATATGATGTGGACGGATGCGTGTTGTCATCCGATATACACGTTGTACAGCAATGGACCGATCGGTGCGCACGCATTGGCCATTGCATATGATGTGGACGGATGCGTGTTGTCATCCGATATACGTGTTGTACATCAATGGACCGATCGGTGCGCACGCATTGGCCATTGCATATCATGTGGACGTAAATACACATTGTACAGCAATGGACCGATCGGTGCACACACATTGGCCATTGCATATGATGCGGACGGATGCGTGTTGTCATCCGATATACGCGTTGTACAGCAATGGACCGATCGGTGCGCACGCATTGTCCATTGCCTATGATGTGGACGGATGCGTGTTGTCATCCGATATACGCGTTGTACAGCAATGGACCGATCGGTGCGCACGCATTGGCCATTGCATATGATGTGGACGGATGCGTGTTGTCATCCGATATACGCGTTGTACAGCAATGGACCGATCAGTGCGCACGCATTGGCCATTGCATATGATGTGGACGGATGCGTGTTGTCATCCGATATACGCGTTGTACAGCAATGGACCGATCGGTGCGCACGCATTGGCCATTGCATATGATGTGGACGGAAATACGCGTTGTACAGCAATGGACTGATCGGTGCGCACTCATTGGCCATTGCATATGATGTGGACGGATGCGTGTTGTCATCCGATATACGCGTTGTACAGCAATGGACCGATCGGTGCGCATGCATTGGCCATTGCATATGATGTGGACGGATGCGTGTTGTTTTTCGAAATACGCGTTGTACAGCAATGGTCGATCGGTGCGCACGCATTGGCTATGGCCTGACATGGTAACGGACGCGTTTTCGAAGCTTTAACGAGTCTGATGCAGTGAATTCAGTTGGCCACCCACAACAATGTTGCAAATTCATGGGTGTCATGAAGTTGAACTTTTGAAGGATGCTGTGGGCGTGTATAAGTGGTGCAATTCCATGGATTGGCCAGATTCAGAAGATGCAAACGACTTGGACCTATCACTTTGGACACATGGGACAGTATCTGCCTCTGCAGCACACATATAATGCTGGCTGTTCGCCTGAGAGCTCACTTGCCTGCACTACATGCTCCAGGACGACATCTGCCACCACCACTGCTGCTGTCTCTGCATCCTCTGGCTACTGCAATGGCACGTACTGTGGAGAGAGCCCCAGCCTTCAGCACTGAGGAGAACCAGGCCCTGCTGGACAGCCTCCTTCCACAGTACAGCAAGCTGTATGGGAAACCAGGGGAGCAGGTGAGTGTCCTGTCCACTGCCTTACTAATTGTGCATGTTGTCTGACTAGCAAGACTTACAGTGTGCACACCACTGGCTAGCATGCTCACTGAGTAGTTGTCAGCCCCCAAAGTGTGTAGTTACATGCACTGAACAGGTATAGTGCAGTAACAGTGCATTCTAACAAGGTTTGACTTCCCAGGCAATGATACCATGTGGTAACTGCTGGCAAACTGTCCATAGCCATAGTTGCACTGCCTGTGTACATCATATGCCCCTGTGATTGAGACATGTATATCCAACTGTGTGATGCACGGAAATGTTGCATGTGTAGTAATGGCCTTTTCACTTTGTCATCCTCATAGGTTGATGCCCACCAGAAGCAGGACATCTGGCAGACCATCGTCCGGGCAGTACGATCGGTGGGGGTCTACAGGCGCAGGATCCGCAACTGCCAGAAGAGGTGGCAGGACCTTCGGGGCTGGACCCGGAGGATCGCAAGGGTCCAGCTGAAGCTGTCGCCTCCTCGCAGGAGGGGCGGACACCGGACCCTGACCCCCCACATTCTCCGGATCCTGGCGGTGGTCTTCCCTGACCTGGATGGGCAGCTGAAGGCCAGACAGCAGCAAGGAGGGGGTAAGTGCTAGCCTCAACTGTGTACTTTGACTGACATGCTCTATGCACTCCTTTAGCCTGGTTCCACTTCCACAGTACAACTGTCATGTCGTCCTGGACTCATGTCCCTCACTTGTGTCATGCCCCCTCCTCATCTGATACACAGGTGTGGCCCTTACAGTCTGTGACTTAGGTCACTTGGGTACTGTGTACGTGCAGTTACCTGGGGTTCAAGTTGGGGACAGCATCAGTTACAGGAACTTTGTGGTGGGCTGCATGGGTGGTACAATTGCTCACAATGCCTGTGATCTGACATGTACTCTGGGTATGGCTTTAACATGTGTTCCAATTGCTGCTCTGACTCACCACATGTCTGGGGTATGTGCCACACACCCATGCTGCTGCAGAGACCAAGGTAGGAGCCTCAGTGGTATGTACATCATGTGTGTGACACATGCATAGCCACTTGCCTAGTGTTCAGGGTAATACCATGTTGCACATGGACCAGGACTGTAATGCCTACTCCGGACATCGAAGGCACTCTGTTCTCCCACTCCCGTGTGTCAGCATACATATTGGGCATTGTGAAGAGGGCACTCAGGTGTATGCCTCTGTGTCACCGTGGTGTGGCCTTGCTATTTGGACTCCTGGAGTGTTTCACAATTTGGGGTGGCCAGCAATCAGAGTTATGACTATGGGATCTGCACATAGGTCAATGCATAGGTCTCTGATCCCTTGCCTGTGCACAATTTTGTATGAAACATTGGGGTGCAGGCAGCTTTGGTTCATTCTCATCAAACGTTGAAGTGCTCATGTGTATGGATTTGTGTTTGCAGTCACTCAAATGTCTCATTTGATTGACGTGGGATCATCTCAGTCCTCATGATGTGGCTGGCCAGGGGTGCACATGTGCACCTGTCAGCTACAGGGCTTACTTTTCAGGAACTTCCATGATTGTGACACAGTGCAGACTGGTGTTGTGTGTATGCACTGCCCCTGTGACAGGAGACAGTTATGACTGACTTGCCAGACAGGCCTGTGCCATGACATTCCAATTGCAAAGGGTGATCCACCAGTGGTGTGACATGTCCTGCATGCACACCATTGTTGCATTGTCTATCAGGACATGAGGACATAATTGCGTCAGGTGATGGAACCAAAAGCCGCATATCAACAGAGACTTTGCCCATTACTTCTCCTGACACATGTACTGAGTCAGTGGCAGGAGATGGCATGTGTTTGGAGTGACACATTTCCATATGTTCTCTTGGATGTCCAACAACTGTGTGTGTGGTGCATGTGTGCACATATGATTGGTCACATACAACAGGCAGCAGACAGATGGGTGCATGGACAGGTAGGATATGTGTGGCATGACTGACTGTCAGGCAGACAATGGGCTTCTTCAAATCAGTGTCAGCACTTATTGCAATGTCTAGCAAATGATGGCAGGGCTTGCTCTGTGATGTGCTGTACTTACTGTGGTGTGTGTGGTCAGTACAGGTGACTAATGTTGCTCTGTTTATCCTGATTGTCTGCAGATACATCCACGGCCACAGGAGGAGACAGCTCCACGGACCAAGAGGAGCGGCAGAGCCAGACTGGGTCCACTGCAGGGGAGACCGAGGGACCCAGTGGCACGGAGGGTGAGGGGAGCCACACTGAGGAGACCTCAGCTACAACCACCTCGGCTGGGGAAAACAGCACTTCCAGTGAGGACTCCCTTGTGGAGGCGGGTGTCAGCAGACCAGAGGCGATGTCAAGCAAGTTTGTCCCCGCCACCACCACCATCTCCACCCTCCCATCTGCTACCATCCCACATGTCCGTGGAGGCTCCCGTGTAGGGGAGCGTGTCCCCTTCATGCCAGGCACCGCACCCCCTGCCTCTGTCCCCCCTGCTGCCCTGAGTGTGGAGTCTGTGGACTTGCTTAAACAGATCCATGTAGGGCAGACATCAATGCTGAGTGTCCTCCATGCACACACGGGTCTTTTGACACAACTGGTGTCATTCATGGAGGGCATGTCATCTGGCATGTCTGCCCTACATCGGACCAATCAGTCCATGGCCTCCTCACTGACGGCAGCAGTGTCCGTCCTGCAACAGTCCCTCACCCCTCCTACCTCTGCCCCATCCACAATCCCCTGCACCCTACCTGTCCCAAGCACACACACACCGGCACGCACCAGCACAGACACAAGCAGCACACAGACACACACGCCAAAATCCAGACGCACACGCACGCACAGTCAGGGGACTGATATCTCACCCACAGGGGATGGGGCCGAGACACACACACACGCATCCACGAGCACTGCGCAGTCCTCAGATGCCTCTCCCTCCAAAACCCCTTCCCTTGCCTCACCTGCAACCCCCCCCCCTCCCAGAAGCTCTTCCTCTGTGAGCTTGGCCTCTTCCCCACAAATACACCTGACACAAAGTCCAGGCGTAAGAGGCGACCACCACACACAGAGGGGAGTGCCCCTCACACCCGGACACCCTCCCCCAGGCACAGGCAGGCTGAGGACCCCATTAGAAAGTCCCACCGGACCAGGAAGGGCAAGACCCCACCACCACCACCACGCAGCTCCACCACACAGTCTCTCTCCTCCATCCCCCAGCCCACCACTCCACAGGTTCCACCGCCACACCCTGCCCCAGGTTCCCCACACACCGATACCGCATCCCCAAACTGCTTAGGCCCTCCCCCCTACCACTTGCTCTTCCACCCCCAAACCAGACGCTCTGCCTGTTTGTGCCACTGGTGTGGAGACCGGGTCCCCCCTCTGTCCTGCCCACCTCATCTGCCCCCCTTCCACTCCCTTGGAGTCATGCACTGCAGTGGAGTCCACAACCACCCCGTCTGACTCGGGCACTGCAGTGGGGACCCAGTCCACTCCATCTGACCGGCCCACTGCAGTGGTTGCAGCACCCACACCATCTGACTTGTGCCCTACAGTGGTGCCGGCCCCCACTGAGTCAGACACCTCCACTGCAGTTGCCGGTGACACTCCTGCACCCACCACCCCTTCACTGCCTCCTTCTGGCATCCCCTGATCCTGTCCCTGCGGTGCCTGGCTTGGCCCTTGTATGCCCCTCCGAGGGGGATGTCCCCTGTCCGTACCAGTGCAGGCAAGCAATGGGTGACAAGTTGTCACATATCACCCTGTTGGGACTGTGTATTTGGACTGGCCATTGGCCTTAGTTTCTTTTGGACTTGAATTTTTAGTTTGACATTTGCTGAATAAAGCCTCTTTTTGTTTACTTGTTGTTTTTCTTTGGATGTACATGATGTAGATGAGTATCATCATGCATTTGCAGTTGTAATAGTGTTCAGATCATGTAAATGAAGTGTTGCTGTGATGGAGTCCATGTGGTCCATGGGATATGTGTCCTAATGTAGTCTGGATCTATTGCATCCTTTGCTGCAGTCTGAGGGTGTAATGTTCTGCATTTGACACAGGGATGTACGTTTTGCATTTGTAAATTAACATCTTTGGCTTACACTGATGCACATCTGGTGGGCTTACCACTGTTCAATGTTTCTGTTTCCTGACTGTGTGCCCATCTCCACTGGACATGCAGTTTGGCACATCAATGTTGAAGGACTCATCTGTGTATACAGTGCAACTTGCTTGACACGTGTTTTGGGTGTATGCAGATGACTGACGTGACACTCCCGTACCCAGGCTGATGTGAGCAGAGCCTTCAGTGTGTTGTAGTCGTTGACTCACTGACCGAGTGTTCTGCTGACATGTTTGAGTGGTGTACAGACAAGGTTTGGCACAGCGGACCTTCCACAGGAGTGGAGTGCCCTCATGGCAGTGTGTAATCCCGTGACATTGGCTGGGCCCGTGTTGTGTGAGCATGTCTGTGTGTGTTCCCTTCCCTTTTCCTACACAGGCTGTGTCCCTAGGGATGTTCCTGTTTGTGATGCTTGCTGAGTTGTCCTGTGTTCATCCATCATCTTGGACCTGGTTTCTCCGGGATGTGGGTGCATGGCAAACTAATGTTCATCAGGTTGTCATCCCTAGTTGTCTTTGTTGTCAGGTCTGGGGATGTGGGCAAACGCAGATGGGACACAGTCAGGATTCCCCTTGGCACTTGTTGGTTACACAAGTCATGTAATTTACAGTTTGTGGTAGCTTTCAGTGATTGTGACACGTTGTGTGTGTGACTGCTGCCACTCCTCAGGGTCAGAGCTGCAATGTTGGAAGTTGTCTATGTGTGTTCTTTGTGGGTGACCTTGGCTTCTTCATTGGTGTGTCTGTGGCCGGGATCCCATTGATTGGGGTGGATTTGACGTCATGCCCATGTACGGCGTACTGTGCAGTGTGTCAGACATTCACGAGTCTTGTTGACTGGCCATGTGTGATGGGTTTCTGCACCTTAGTTCCCACCACCACCCCTGGGATTGTCATGGGTGCATGTGCAATGTCACCAGTCCATGTGAGCTTCACTGCTGCACATTGGTGGAGATCAAGGTGTGTGGTGTTGAGTGTGTGCAAATGAGAGTTGTTGCACGGCTAGACCCCTACCTCCATATTGGCCTTGGCTGACAGGCCGTGCTGATTGATTTGTGCTTGTGTAGGTGTGATGGTAGTTTGTTGCTCAGGACACATGACTGTGGTTCACAGTGTGAACGACATCTAGCTTTGTCATCACAGTGGGATTATCATGCAGGCCAGTGTCACCACAATGTGGGGTCCCTGGGGGTAGTGCTGTGGTGGGTCTGTCTCTTGCTGTCTTAGTTGCTGTTCCTACAAGCTTGTGTGACATGTGTAATTTGGGCTCCCTCTCATCTAACAACGCCTGATTGCCCACATAGGGGAATCAGATCCATGAGTTACTTTTGTGTGGCACTGTATGCACATCAGTGTAATTGGGATTCAGGCCTCCTCATGTGTTGTGTGGTTGCCTGGGGACACTGGCACACCCCCCCTTCACCTGTTGTGTTTGATATGCAGTGTGAGGCTGCCTGTTTGTGTTTGTGCATCTGCACCACTGCATTGGCATATCTTTAGTGTGCCATTGGCTGTATGTTATTTGGTGGGTTTCCCCTGCTGTCCCTGGGACTCCTAGGTCATCAGTCAGCACAGTTATCATGGTTTGTATGTCCCATTGCTGCCATGGTATGGTATTTGTTCACCTCACATCTACAGTCTCCACAGGATATCTACATTTGTGTGTCCATTGGTGCAGATATGTGGGTCTGCATTATGATGGTCACTTCTGTCATTGTGTAATTGATGAATGTTGACAATGTCAGCCCCCATGGGTGATGTTTGTCTGCACATGGCCAAAGGTATGTCTTATTTGCACTGCACTGTTTGCCTCACCCAATCTATGTTGCTATGGGACACAAGCACTACTTTGCCACTGATGTGTTTGTTGTTCTGTGACCAGGAATCATCCATGCTGTTTGGCATTTGCAGCTTTTTCTATAACAACACTTACATTTTGGTCACTGTGATGTTGGGGGTTTAGACCCCATTGCCACATTGTTCAAAATGTGCTTCAGCTATGGACCCCACACTTACCTTTTGGTCACTGTGATGATGGGGGTTTAGACCCCATTGCCACAATGTTCAAAATGTGCTTCAGCTATGGACCCCACACTTACCTTTTGGTCACTGTGATGATGGGGGTTTAGACCCCATTGCCACAATGTTCAAAATGTGCTTCAGCTATGGACCCCACACCTACATTTTGGTCACTGTGATGATGGGGGTTTAGACCCCATTGCCACAATGTTCAAAATGTGCTTCAGCTATGGACCCCACACTTACCTTTTGGTCATTGTGATGATGGGGGGTTAGACCCCATTGCCACAGTGGTCATGGTCTGCTTGCATTGTGGAGGCCACACACATTTATGTGTGACACATGTGATAGGGGTCACATTGTATGTTCAATGTCATGTTCAGTGTTGTAGGCATTTGACACAGACTACACACGCTTGTCATGGTGTTGGGGGATGTCTTTTTCTGACATTCCTTATGTTGGAGTATGCTGGTTGTGTCATGCATTACCCGTCCTATGAGTAGGGGTGGTGGTAGTGGTAGGCATCCAGCACCCATGAGTAGGGGTGGTGGTAGTGGTAGGCATCCAGCCCCCCCTGAGTAGGGGTGGTGGTAGTGGTAGGCATCCAGCCCCCCATGAGTAGGGGTGGTGGTAGTGGTAGGCATCCAGCCCCCCATGAGTAGGGGTGGTGTTGGTGGTAGGCATCCATCCCCCTATGAGTGGGGATGGTAGTAGTGACAGGCATCCAGGCCCCCCTGAGTAGGGGTGGTGGTAGTGGTAGGCATCCAGCCCCCCCTGAGTAGGGGTGGTGGTAGTGGTAGGCATCAAGCCCCCCCTGAGTAGGGGTGGTGGTAGTGGTAGGCATCCAGGCCCCTATGGGTGGCGATAGTAGTAGTGGTAGGCATCCAGCCCCCCTGAGTAGGGGTGGTGGTAGTGGTAGGCATCCAGCCCCCCATGAGTAGGGGTGGTGTTGGTGGTAGGCATCCAGGCCCCTATGGGTGGTGATGGTAGTATTGGTAGGCATCCAGCCACCCCTGAGTAGGGGTGATGGTAGTGGTAGGCATCCATCCCCCTATGAGTGGGGATGGTAGTAGTGACAGGCATCGAGGCCCCCTGAGTAGGGGTGGTGGTAGTGGTAGGCATCCAGCACCCATGAGTAGGGGTGGTGGTAGTGGTAGGCATCCAGCCCCCTGAGTAGGGGTGGTGGTAGTGGTAAGCATCCAGGCCCCTATGGTTGGCGATGGTAGTAGTGGTAGGCATCCAGCCCCCTGAGTAGGGGTGGTGGTAGTGGTATGCATCCAGCCCCCATGAGTAGGGGTGGTGTTGGTGGTAGGCATCCATCCCCCTATGAGTGGGGATGGTAGTAGTGACAGGCATCCAGGCCCCCTGAGTAGGGGTGGTGGTAGTGGTAGGCATCCAGCACCCATGAGTAGGGGTGGTAGTAGTGGTAGGCATCCAGCCCCCCCTGAGTAGGGGTGGTGGTAGTGGTAGGCATCCAGCCCCCCATGAGTAGGGGTGGTGGTAGTGGTAGGCATCCAGCCCCCCCTGAGTAGGGGTGGTGGTAGTGGTAGGCATCCAGGCCCCTATGGGTGGCGATGGTATTAGTGGTAGGCATCCAGCCCCCCCTGAGTAGAGGTGGTTGTAGTGGTAGGCATCCAGCCCCCCATGAGTAGGGGTGGTGTTGGTGGTAGGCATCCAGGCCCCTATGGGTGGCGATGGTAGTAGTGGTAGGCATCCAGCCCCCCCTGAGTAGGGGTGGTGGTAGTGGTAGGCATCTAGCCCCCCATGAGTAGGGGTGGTGTTGGTGGTAGGCATCCATCCCCCTATGAATGGGGATGGTAGTAGTGACAGGCATCCAGGCCCCCCTGAGTAGGGGTGGTGGTAGTGGTAGGCATCCAGCACCCATGAGTAGGGGTGGTGGTAGTGATAGGCATCCAGCCCCCCCTGAGTAGGGGTGGTGGTAGTGGTAGGCATCCAGCCCCCATGAGTAGCGGTGGTGGTAGTGGTAGGCATCCAGCCCCCTGAGTAGGGGTGGTGGTAGTGGTAGGCATCCAGCCCCCTGAGTAGGGGTGGTGGTAGTGGTAGGCATCCAGGCCCCTATGGGTGTGTATGGCATTGGTGATAGCCATCCCGCCCCTATGGTTCTGCTGTTGCTAGTGTACATCATTTCTGCATCCCTATGTGTGTGTGACATATGTCGGGTACGTGTCGTTTGTTTGTGCTGTGGGTGTTTGACTTACCGTCTGCGCCGTACGTGTCCGTACCGGTTCCGGTAATAGATGTAGAGTATTGGTAGGACCTGCGCGATGGGATTCATGGTTGGTTCGTCTCATTCGTGTTTCTCGTTGCTTCGACTCGTACTCGTCGCTGGCTTGTTCGTCTCGTAGCCGTGGATCGTCTTGTGGCGCGAATCGGAGCTTATGTGCAGCTCTCCCGGATGCTCTGACGTGCCGGACGTAGCGACGGGTTCGGCACGTACGGAAGGCGCATCGTACTAGTCTGGCCGGAAGGTGCTGTATATTTGCTTCCGTGCGACTCGATTCGGCGTTTACGGATCCGGCTCAGGCGGGGAACAGGAGCTGGAATGGGTACGTACGGCTGGGTCGGGATCTGGGCAGTTATGCGCATCGTACTTGCTCGTTCGAATGAATGTTCGAATCGGTCGGGAAACACGCGTTCGGCTTGGTTTTTTTCCGGACGAATAGTGTTAGGTGCGCTTCCGGCCGAGATCGGAATCGACCCCTTAGTGTCCAAAGGATAGTTCCGAGTTTGTCTCATCTTGGATCTGGTACTTTCCTGATTCTGGTCTCTCTTTCTCCTCCTCCGTCCATCTGCACACCTAGCCCACTGTGGCCCATCCATCACATTTTTTTTCAATTTTTTTGGGACATCCTCTACCCTTATATATCGTTTTCTCCCTAGCATAACACACATTCATCTCCAGCTCCCAGGTGTTCAGTGACAGGGCGATGGTATTGCCCCACTTGAGTTTCACTTTTTTTTTTGCCAGCAGGAATCCCAAACTGACTAGGAGATTCTTATACGCGGTTGCATCTGACTCTCTCCATATGCCCAGCAGCACTAGGGGTACTTGTACCTCTATATAACAGGAAGCATTTTCACTGCATAAATCTGGTCTCTGCATTTCAAATGTGTGAACCATATTTCAGGGTTCCTCTCATGATGTGCTAGTGCTTTGCAACAGCAACATACAGCAGATGGTAGAACCTGGCAGCACTGAAGACCTGGCTTGTTGATGATTTTAAATGTACATTGGTCTGCACATATTAGTTTTAA
Source organism: Calotriton arnoldi (assembly GCA_963921515.1). NCBI lineage: Eukaryota > Metazoa > Chordata > Amphibia > Caudata > Salamandridae > Calotriton > Calotriton arnoldi. The sequence goes on from CAWUFW010006960.1 coordinate 868,039, forward strand.
AAATATATGTTGAATAAATTGATTTTATAACAACACATATTTTAATTAAATGCTAACCCTGCTTATCAAACTCATTTAGATGTGGTTCTGTCTATCTGACTCATACATGGGATCTAACACCTCTTTGGAACCCAAGCACACCAGGAGAAGCCCTCTTCAGTGAGGCACACTTCAGAACTAGGGGATTTGTAGAGCGGGCTTTTAGGCTACTGCAGACTAAGGGCCTGATTGTGAGTCTGGTGGTCCACGGACCGCCAGCCTCATGGTGGCACGACGGTGGCAGTCCAGACATCACCGCACCAGCTGTTCAACTGCCCCATTACAAATTGGGCAGTCGGACTGCCATTGCACCGCTGCGGTGGCGCCACAGTCTTGATGTTACAATATGCTTGGTGGGACCGCCGTGGTCCCTCCAAGCATATTACGAGTTTCCTCTCCGACACAGTTTTCATGGCGGATCAACCTCCATGAAAACTGTGTTGGAGAGGAAACAAAGGGGACCCTACAGGGCCCTCTGTTGCCTTTGGGCAATGGGGTGCATGCAGAGGAGCACATGTAGTGCCCCCCTGCATGCAGCCACCCCACTACCTGCACCAGTTCATGCTGTGCAGGTGCTGCCTGTGACATTTCCATAGCGGTGCCTATTTCAGACACCGTCGTGGGAATGCCAAAGAACCAAAAATTCATAATCTAGTGGGTGGTGCACACAGAGGTTTGGCGGTGCAGGGGCTGGCATGACAGTCCGGCACCCTCACTGCCAAACTCGAAATCAGGTCCATAGTTCTGGTGACTGAATGTCTGGATACGTCACTCCAGAGAAGGTCCGCAAAATTGTGGTATGGTGTTGTAAGCTGCACAACATTGACCTGCAGAGACAAATTCGATTCATACACAATTAAGGCTGCCATGGAGAATCCATGGTTGATGGATATGCACCAGCACAATGTCAGTGATGATGAAGGATGATAAATGAAACGCACTCTGACACATACTAAGAGATAACCTCTTTGAATAATTGTAAGACTTTAAGAGACAACTGATTTCTTGAAAGAAAAATGATTAAAACAATATTGGAATGTACAGAAGCTAAGAAAAGTCTATTATTAATAGAAACAAGAAAATTATTACTTTACATTGAAACAATGCGTAAAGTTCAGAAAAGACTTGATCTAAAGGCAATTGAGCTATATCAGCGGGATAGCGAAGTTTGCTGTATACTTGTAGGTTGGAAGTGAAGGTCAGCTGAATATCCCTTCGGGTTATTTATGATCCTGGGTACACTGAGAAGGTCCTGTACGTTCATGGCTCTTCACAGGTGTCTGTGGGGTGTACTATGGAAAGCCTACTGCCCTCCTACAAATGACAATGAAAGAACATTGGAAACAGGTCCGTTGCCCACAACAAACATAGAGACTGGCACCTGTTAGAACAAAAGCAGATTTTGAAAGTAGCCAGACAGTCGATATACTTACCGTGTGGAATTCAGCCCAAAACACCAGCAGACCTGCTAAGCATGTTTTATAAAATTTAACAAGATTTTACACTGTGATGTCAACAATACTCCCACTGTGATTTGGTTCAGTCAGGCTGGGGGAACAAAATAAGTATTGATGCGGGTTGTTACATACACCTGCTTGCCACAGGGTAGGCGTCTTTGATTTGAATCTATTTCCTGGGCACAGGCCAAAGGCCACCCTGTCAAGGCCGCTACAACTCCTCACCACACCCAAGGCCTTTTGTCACTGTGCAGGGAACAAGTTCACACCTCATTCACACCTACTGAAATGATCTTGACTGGTGTAGCATCCTCCCCAGCCTCGGAGCATGTAAATAAAGGCACCACAATTGACGCTCTAGATTGTAGGCCTTTATTCCTCAGCATACTATCTCACTCTGTTCTCTGATTGCATTATAACTATTCAAAATTCACACTTTTTCACCTACCAGCAAGTTACATACTTCTTCTATTGAGTCCGTCCAAAACCGCAAGGGTCCTAGCACACATAGTCTCATGACACTACATCTCCCCCTTTGTTAAATAAAAAGTACAAACAACAGTTATATTACATGTCTTCGATGAGTCATTGAGGTGCTCGCACTGGTCAACCAGATCGAGTAGCATGAAGTTGTTGAGATGTACTCTGCTCAGGCACTGATGGTATTGGTTCTGATGTTTGATCTGGACTGTCAACCGGAACGGCCTCATCTACAAGTGTAGGAGCTGACGATCGCAGGAGTAGGTACTTGAAATGTGATGAGTCCCTTTCGATAGACTGTCCAGGATGATGTGCATTCACCATATGTACTTTGCACGTCACAACCCTGAAAAGACTGACAGCAAATGGAGTGACTGTTTTCTGCCTTCAGCCTGAACAGGACTAAGTCACCTTCACTGAAAGCTGTTGCTCAGGCTCTTTGACACCGATCAGCGTATGTCTTCATCTTGTGCTTTCAATCAGTGCCGGTGACAAAAACCTTGTCAGCACTCAAGGATCACTCTGCTGTCCATTGTGGTAGTTTGGTTCCGATGGATCTCCCAAAAAGCAAGGTGGCAGGACTTTTACCCATTGTGGAGTGAGGAGTTGAACGATAAGCATGGAGGGCTTGACACGATGCTTGCTTTATTTCAACTGACAAAATGATTGACAATGCAAACATTCACCCCCAGTCAGAAGGATCTGGGCTTAATCCATCATTCTTTTGCTCACCACACCACCCCAGTTTGGACCCAGCCATATGTAAATCAGTCTTGACCCTGTTCCTTATGGGAACAGTCCAGCCCGAACTGCCAAGCCAGGTCCTCTCTGGACCAGAAACAAGCATCCTGGGACTGGTTTCAGGGCATCACCCTTCATCAGCCAGGCTAGTTTGATTCCAGTGGCGCAGTGAGCACGGGACCCACGTCTGGGCATACCCTTCTCACTTAGGGCGACAAATGCAAAAGAAACAATTGATGGACGGAATGATTGACAATGCAAACATTCACCCCAGTCACAAGGATCTGGGTTTAATCCATCATTCTTTTGCTCACCACACCACCCCAGTTTGGACCCAGCCATATGCAAATCAGTCTTGACCCTGTTCCTTATGGGAACAGTCCAGCCCGAACTGCCGGCTTGGCATCCTGGCATCTGTTGAAGGAATAGCAAGCCATTGGAGTGTACATGGCAAATTGACACAACTTGCTATTGTAGACATTTGGTAATTAAACATCTTTAACATTGATGCACTGTGAAACGTAAAGTCATGTGTTGGAATTAATTCTATGGAATTCTGGATAAGGTTTCTGCACATGTGTTTGCTATCCTAAGGTAAGGATTTCTGTTCAGGTTTGGTTCTTTGTTTTATTGATAGTATGTAGTCAATGATAATGTTAGCCATGCATTTCTGAACCTCAGTGTCAACTTATGTGTGAAGGCTCCCATGGAGACCACTTTAGCATTTGAAATAAGTAGTTGCAAACAATGTTTGATGTACAATTGTTTTCGCAATAGGAAGCTGTTATCGATATGTACTTCAATATTGGCTGATGCTTTCACTTTGTCTGTTAAAATGTTTGTTCTATATGCATGATAGCTATATTGGTACGTCTGCACTTTTCTGTTTTTTCTTGTCTCCTTTAATTTAGAGGTTACTATAAAAATAGAATTGCAATTATATCTTTACATTGGCAAAAATTGCTTAAAATATATATTGTTGCAATTCGGTTCCGGCCATTCAGTATGCCCAGATTTTTACTTTTTGCTTTTTGGATCACCCTGTTTTGGACTTTTTACTCCTGGTGAGTCTCCCTACTTGTCCCTCACCCACAGTAATCACATAGCAAATGGACCACACATTTTTACTGCCAGTGTCCACCTTCTAAGATAAGGCCACTGCAGCACAGCAATGGTAAGGGAAATGTGGCTGGTTACACAAGAAGAGACAAAAAGATACGGAGTTCCTTAGGTGGGATATTGGTCACCTTGTGTATACTCTAGGTAGTGAGGAGGTGGGGAATACCTCCTATCGGAACTTGTACCCTCACACACCCATCAAGCTAGGTGTCATGCTTCATCATATGGGTCTGCTCCTCGTCGGGCCAGCGCTGCAATGCTCGACGGGCACCCATAAAGGGGCTTTATCGGAGATCTTTGTTCCTCGCTGTATAGGTGCCGTGGGTGTGAGGGCCTAGGTACGTGTAGATGTGGGATGTGAATGTAAAACAGGTAAAGGAAGCCTTCCATGATGAATTTTATTCTGTAAGGGTCCCAACCTGATTAAAAGAAATGGAGGGCGAATGTTTTGTTGTAATGTGACAAAATTTCGCTCAACCCCTAGATGTTCAACATGTTTCTCGCCTCAATAAGTCACGAAAGTGATCAGCTGGCAATTCTTCAGGACCGAGTGAATAATAAAAAAACTATCTACAGTGGGTGGCAGGTGCAACGCTACCTACCATTGCTCTACCCAGTGAGTCATTACCCGAGAAAAGGCAGCCAACCTAGAGTACAAAGAAATTTAAAACCATAACATGGTAGTGAAATGATCCCAGTTATATTCAATCGATGTGTCTCAATTTTCACATTCATGAGTCGAACATATATTAAAAACACACAGTGCTATCATGCAAACCATTCAAGCTCTCGGTATACTTCTGTACAATACCCCTGTGTATACATACTAAAGGTGTGACTTATTGGACCGTAGTGGTGAGTGGAAACAAGCTCACCTCTTCCAGGTATCTAATTCTGCCTCATCAGTTAGCAGCGAAGTATGGGGACACTCAATGTAGTGTCTCTGTAGTGGAATGAGACATAAAATACCAGATCATAATCATAGGCTCTATGTACACTAGTTCGATGCTCACTTACTAGTCCTGGTGCACTAGGTTGTAAGGAGCAGAAGGTCCGGGTCAGGGTGGTTGTAGCCTGCAGTTATGACCTCAAACCAACGACACGATCAATTTGTTGAGTGCTCACACTAGGCTGGTGTGTCTGGTGGCGCCATGCACGCTGTGCTCCAAAAGGATGTTCGCAGCAGCTCTGCGAACATCCTTTTGAGGCACAGCGTGCAGCGCCACCAGACACACCAGCCCAGTGTGAGCACCAACAAATTGATCGTGTCGTTGGTTTGGGGTCATAACTGCAGGCTACAACCACCCTGACCCAGACCTTCTGCTCCTTACAACCTAGTGCACCAGGACTAGTAAGTGAGCATCGAACTAGTGTATATAGAGCCTATGATTATGATCTGGTATTTTATGTCTCATTCCATACAGAGACACTACATTGAGTGTCCCCATACTTCGCTGCTAACTAATGAGGAAGAGATTAGATACCTGGAAGAGGTGAGCTTGTTTCACTCACCACTACGGTCCAATAAGTCACACCTTTTAGTATGTATACACAGGGGTATTGTACAGAAGTATACACAGAGCTTGAATGGTTTGCATGATAGCACTGTGTGTGTTTTTAATATATGTTCGACTCATGAATGTGAAAATTGAGACACATCGTTTGAATTTGACTGGGATCATTTCCCACTACCATGTTATGGTTTTAAATTTCTTTTTGTACTCTAGGTTGGCTGCCTTTTCTCGGGGTAATGACCCACGGGTAGAGCAATTGGTAGGTAGCGTTGCACCTTGCCACCCACTGTAGATAGGTTTTTTTATTATTCACTCGGTCCTGAAGAATCAGCCAGCTGATCACTTTCGTGACTTATTGAGGCGAGAAACATGTTGACCATCTAGGGGTTGGAGCGAAAATTTTGTCACATTACAACAAACATTCGCCCTCCATTTCTTTAATCAGGTTGGGACCCTTACAGAATAAAATTCATCATAGAGGCTTCCTTTACCTGTTTACATTCACATCCCACATCTACACGTACCTAGGCCCTCACACCCACGGCACCTATACAGCGAGGAACAAAAATCTCCGATAAAGAGCTCCTTTATGGTGCCCGTCGAGCATGCAGCGCTGGTCCGACGAGGAGCAGACCCATATGATGAAGCATGACACCTAGCTTGCTGGGTGTGTGAGGGTCCCAGTTCCGATAGGAGGTATTCCCCACCTCCTCACTACCTAGAGTATACACAAGGTGACCAATATCCCACCTAAGGAACTCCGTATCTTTTTGTCTCTTGGCTTAATTTAGGGCATGTACGTTGGACCTTCATCAAGCCCTTTGCGTCCCTCCTTTTGTTGGTTACACAAGAACACATGTGCACTAGCGCATGCTCATGTATGAAGGCTGCACTTGTGAGACGACTGTGATGCGCAGCCCAATAGGTGCATACAGGTAGCCTGGCACAGAGGGGAATCTGCAGGATTAGATATTGACCTGGGGTAGGCCTTATAATGTTAGTGTACACTCATAGGGAAAGTCAGTGAGGTTTACTGTCTTGTCTGAAGTACTTTATTATACACATGGGGGAGAAAACTGCCTTAGAGTGCAGTTTCACTTTCCTTTGTCCTACAAAGTCTAGTGGTCTATACAAATTGGGTGGAACATGTGTGAGAAAATCAAATCTGAGAGTTCCAAGAGGATATTTGTGCAAGTTATGGGTCATCCAGAATTGTCATGTTTCTCTGGCTCAGCTCAGGATCAGACCTCAGGAATTTTGTCACCCTGCTGTGCCAAGTTAATTACATTCCTCTCCAGCAGCAGGAATAAAGGCTGTCCCACACAAAAGCAGTAATTAACAGTGATTCACTCAGCTACTGAGCAGGAAAGGGTAGGGGTGAAAAATCAGCATTTGTTAATTACTTGCCACACTACACCAGGGCTGGGGACAGCCCAGACCCACTGAGCAAAGGAGGAAGCCCAGAGAACTGGAGCCAAAATAGGAGGGGGGCGCCTCTTTTAACTTATGGCGAGCAGGAACAGTGATGTCAGTGAGGGGTGGAGCGGAGAGCCCAGGAGCAGCAGTGATTCCTGTATGATGCCATCTTGATCTGTCCCAGCATGCTGTACAGGAGAGTTGGGATGGGGTGAAGAGGTGATGTGATGTGGATCCCCAGGATTGGCCAGGGGTGCCTTGCTTCTGAAACCTTCTACCCTCCTTTAAAAACTCTTGTACAAATGGGAGAGCTCTCTTGGTTGGTCATGTTTGTGCTTTTTGCTGCTGTAACCTGGGACTGCGACATCCATGGGCAACTGGAAGGAGAGACCCCCTGATGCCCAAAAAGGACAAAGGACTTTGCCCCAGTTGACACCAGGACCAGTGAACTCCCCAAGGGCCAGTGAGGCTGGCCCCCTTACATCCACTGAGGATCAGTAGGGGGAACACCCTGGACTTCTGGGCCAAGAGAAAAAGACCAGGAAGAAGGCTGGTGCAGGAAGCCAGTAGAACCAGATTCATGTAAATTACACCACTTTAGAGGTGGGGAGGTCTGCTAAACCTGCTCCTGGTGGCTAGAGCTTGTGACCAGGAGTAAAATGAGCACAAGATAGTCTGAATACGCCTAGTGTGGCCTGAGCTGTGGGCTCTTTAAGGTCTCTGACCTTTGACCTTTTACAAGTGACAAAGTGTGTGGGGTTCTGCTACCTGTCAGGATTCTACCCTCAGGGTGGGCCAGGGCCAGGGTGTTGGTGCGAGAATTCATGAATTGTTTTCTGGGAGGGGGTGTTCATGGGGCCCCTCCCCTTTTTAACTCCTGCCCCCAGTGGCCTCCATCACCCTAGGGGACAACGCAACACTGATCTGGGGCCTGGGACACCACGCACAGGAGAGGCCCAAGAGCACCTCCTCTGCCCCCGAATTGAAGAGGGAGGAGGGCCCCCGACAGCTGGCATCCCGCCCTCAAGGACTCGGTGGGAGAAGGAGAACAGACTGGCTCCCGGGCTGGCTGAAGGAGGAGGCTCTCTTGTGGCCCCCCACTACTTCACTCCCCTTGGGGGAGTCCCGGTTGGACTGGGCAACATACTCAGAAAGAGAAAACTCTCGCACTCACTGCTTACCAGCAGGAGCATATGCTTTTCTCTTCTTGTGGCACCCCCTGGAAGATAGTAGCAAAAGGAACAATTGATGGATGGAATGCTGAACAATGCAAGCATTCACCCCCAGGTCACAAGGATCTGGGTTTAATCCATCGTTCTTTTGTTCACCACACCACTCCAGTTTGGACCAAGCCATATGCAAATCAGTCTTATGGCAACAGTCCAGCCCATACTGCCAAGCCAGGTCCTCCCTAGACCAGGAACAAGCATCCTGGGACGGGTTTCGGGGCATCACCCCTCATCAACCAGGCTATCTCATATCCAGTGGTGCAGTGAGCACAACACTCACGTCTGGCCATACCCTTCCCACTTAGGGCGAAAAAAGCAAAAGGAACAATTTATGCATGGAATGATGAACAATGCAAGCATTCACCCCCAGACACAAGGATCTGGGTTTAATCCATTGTTCTTTTGTTCACCACACTACTCCAGGTTGGACCCAGCCATATGCAGATCAGTCTTGACCCTGTTCCTCATGGGAACAGTCCAGCCCGAACTGCCAAGCCAGGTCCTCCCTGGACCAGAAACAAGCATCCTAGGACCAGTTTCAGGGCACCACCCCTCATCAGCCAGGCTATCTTGAATCCAGTGGAGCAGTGATCACGGGACCCACGTCTGTGTGTACCCTTCCCACTTAGGGCGACAAAAGGAAAAGGAACAATTGATGGATGGAATGCTGAACAATGCAAGCACTCACCCCAGTCAAGGATCTGGGTTTAATCCATCATTCTTTTGATCACCACACCACCCCAGTTTGGACCCAGCCATATGCAAATAAGTCTAGAACCTGTTCCTCATGGGAAAAGTCCAGCCCGAACTGCATTGATCAGCATTCTGTCCATTAATTATTCTTTTTGCTTTGGTCACCCCTGGAAGACAGTGGCACCACCAACTAACTTAGACAATGTTGTGGGGACTGCAGGAGTTGCTGCAGACCACCCAGAAGTAATATTTATAGACTGTCCTTTTAGTAATTGGGTCTCTAGTTGGCAGAGGTATGCACCCTGTCCAAGTAGGCACCATAATCCTAGTCAGGGTAAGCTCGATACACACTAAAAATAACCTGTGCTCACCATCTCGTAGTAGGGCACAGAGCAGCCAAGCATATCTAAAGAGGCAATGTGTAAAGTATTTGTGCAATGCATACACAGTAGCACAATGAGAACACCACAAAAATACTCCACACAGGTTTAGAAAAATAGGTTATATTTGTATGCATAAAACAAAACCAAAATGAGAAACATCCAATAAGTAGAACCGGAGTTATGAATTTTTAAAGATTAAATCAAAATCTAGTGCTTAGAGTCAAATAAGGCTTTGGGGTAACTTGAGGTTGTGCTAGATTGGGATAAATCCAATGTTCAGACCGGCTGTGATGGAGGTTAGGCCAGCTACTGGAATCACACAGTTCCCACTGAAAAAGTTGCTTTGATGGAGAAAGTGTCGGTGTCAAAGATTCTATGTTCCAGTTCCAATTCATGCTGTCGGGTAAATGCATCATCGTCGAGCTTCGCAGTTGGGTCCCATGTCAGCGTCAAACCCCTTACGATGCAGGCATTGCATCTTCATTAAACCTCACATTCGGGTCTCGTGTTGTCGTCGAACCCCTTATGATATAGGCGCTGCATTGTCGTCGAACTTCGCATTTGGGTCCTGCATCATCTCCGTGCTGTGCAGGGATGTCCTCAGATTAGCACTGTATCAGTTCTGATTGGTGAAAAGTCATCAATGCATCAATTGTGATGGTTCTGGACAGCAGAAATCACCTTTCAAGGGAGCATAACTGGATTGGCACCACTTAGCAGGGCTGGACTCACAGATGGCAGAGTCCAGGTGCTGTTGCAGAGTTGAAGGAATTTTTTGATGGCCCTGAAACGTCAGAATAGGGGGAAAGCTAGCAAGTCCTTGGAGTCACTCTGGGTTAAAGTGAGATGGGTCCAGTCCTTGTCCTCCGCAGGGCAGAGATCAGCAGGCAGCAGGACAACACAGCAAAGCAGAAAAACAGTTCTTCCAGAGCAGCAGTCAAGCAGAGTGGCAATCCTTGTAGCACAACAGTCTCTACTCCTGGCAGAGGAGTTCTTCACAGGTCCAGTAGTGTACTTTCTTGGTAGGGTAAGAGCCCCAGTACTTATACACAAATGTGCCTTTGAAGTCGGGGTGACTAAAAAGCATGCCCTTGAAGTGCACAGGTCTCCTTTCAGCCCAACCCTGTCTGCCAGGCTATCCGTGGGCAGTAATCAGCCCTTTGTGTGGGAAACATGACACTGCCTATTCAGTTGTAAGTGTCAGCTCCCCCTCTTTCTTCCTGCCCAGGAATGCTCTCAGAATGCAGAATAATACGTTCTCTGACACACCTACCCTTCCTGGGTTTGTGGTTGTCTAGAGGGAATGCACAAAGTGTAGCTTTCACCCACCCCAGTTGTGTATTGGAGAGAGGCACACAGATCTAAGTTAAGTGCAGAGAAATATCCACTTTCTAAAAGTAGCATTTCTAAAATAGTAATGTTAAATCCATCCTTACTACTAAAGAGGATTTCTCATTACTATTCCAAAGACATGAAACATGATGCAGCTACTCTTTTCTAATCAGGAATTTCAGCTTAAACGTGTATTAAGGAATTCCTAATTCTAGCCTATAAGGGGAGTAGACCTCACAGTAGTGAAAAAGGAATTTAGCTGTTTGTCACTACTAGGAAATGTAAAACTTACCGGTACATGTCCTACCTTTTACTCAATTTAAACAATAAGGACAGGCTCGAGAATTTCAAATTGCATTGAAAATCATTCATGAGAAAAGAACATTAGGTTTTAAAAAGAACCCTCACTCACCAACCTAGTTGGTGGCATGCTTCATCATCAGGTTCCCACCTAGGGTAGCGAGTGCATCATAGGTGTGCTTTAATGCCTGATTACAGCGGAGCGGGATTTTCTTTTTTTGTGACAATTTGTGATGAAGGTGAGTTAAAACTGTCTCCAGAATACCCCTCCTGGCCAGGAGAATTTTAATAATGGGTTCCTGGGGCAGGATCAAAACTGAACTGTGGATGTGAGGGAGATGTAAATGGTCTCACACATCCTAAAATAGGTCTATATGTTTCAGACAATTGGATTGGATTAGAAAGGCTTTCTCAGGACCAACAGTGACGGGCCAGAAAAAAGGGGGCCCTTGGAGGTGTAAATGCACATGTGCTAAGGTGTGTAATAAAATGAATATTTTATCTCTGTTTCTGTGGTAAAACAGTAAGTTACGGTTTTCACCCAGAATGATGTACCTGTAAGAAATAAAATGTGACATCATGAATGGTAGTCACAAAATCGGTTGTTGGAAGATGCAGTACTAGGTATAGTGCACCTATGCATTATCACATATACCTCATGTGGTAGCATACATGAAGCATTCAACCTTGGTCAGTGCTTTCGTAATAGTCAGCAATTGCGTGGCGTCTTTCAGTCAGTGAGTATGCGACTCACTCATTCCCATGCATGAGTTTCTTTTGTCCACGCCCTGCAAATGCTTGTGTGAGAAATATTTATTTGTGTATGCCTGTAATCAGAAATCTTAACAACAGGCATCCAAGCGGTCATCGCTCAATTCTGAGCCTGTGACCTCTCCTGTGAATATCAGCAAAATGTGATCACTCATCCATTTATGGACAACCCTTGTCAGTCGGAGAAGCGTAAGGGGTTGTTTTATGTGATTTGTCGAAATTGTCGTAAGACTATTGTGAAACGTCCTGTCTGTTGCATGCACCCGACTCATGAAGTGAAATACAAGTTAAAAGGAGTTAAAAATGAGGTAACTTACTTATGTCGCTATGATTTTTAGTGACATGGATCCTGACAGGGGGTGGTGCCTGTAGTCACACTCTGAGGAGAAAGAAAAGTGCAGATGCAAATATAGGTAAACAGTCTAAATATCGAGTTGTTAATGTCAACTTGCACTAATATAGAGTGCAGAATATCGTTTGTCAAAAATATCGACTGTCAGAATATCGTGGACAAGAATATCGAGTCTAAGGTAAGTAATATCGTTTTTAAAAATATCGAAGTCATTAATATCGTTTTAAAAATATCGAAGTCATTAATGTCATTTGCAAAAATATAGTTGTTAAAAATATCGTTTCTTTAGTTAGTGTTATGTATTTTTGCATGTAATTTAAATGTATGTGTTCTATTTTTTGTATTGCATTTGTTTTTCAATATATGTGTTAAAGTTTTAGAAGTTATTAATTTTATTTTAATTAAATTTTGAGTTTTAGTTCCGTAGCGGGTTGTGGGTTTATAGGGAATAGGGTGGAAAGTAATTTAATTATAATTAATTTATTAATATTTTTTATTCATTAATATTTATGTATTTAATATTTTATATTGTTAATTGTGGGAATTAATTTATTGTTAATTATTTATTAATTGGTTGCTAATTATTATTAAGTAATTGGTAATTATGTCAATTGTTTAATTTTTTTAGGAGTGGGTTGTGGGTTTATAGGGGAATAGGGTGAGAAGTAATTTAATTCTAAGCAGTTTATTAATATTTTTAGAAGTTATTAATTTTATTTTAAATACATTTTGCATTTTAGTTCCGTAGCGGGTTGTGAGTTTCTAGGGGAATAGGGTGGGAAGTAATTTAACTATAATTACTTTATTCATATTTTTTATTAATTAATATTTATGTATTAAATATTTTATATTGTTAATTGTGGTAATTAATTTATTAATACTTATTTATTAATTTGTTGTTAATTATTATTAACTAATTGGTAATTATTTTAATTGTGTCATTTTTGTAGGAGTGCGTTGTGGGTTGATAGGGAAGTAGGGTGGGAAGTAATTTCTTTTTAATACATTTTTAATATTTATAATATAATGTTTATTTAATGTTATTTTATAGTGTGAATTGTGTGAATTAATTTATTATTATTTTTTTATTTTGTTTGTTAATTATTATTAAATAATTAATTATTTGTTAATAAATTATGTTAATTGTGTCGTGTTTTATGACATTGGTGGTGTCAATTATAGGGGAATATGGTGGGAGGCAAAATATTTAGAATTAAATAATTATTTGTTAATTAATGCTAATTAATTAATTAAATATGCTAATTGTGGAATAAATTTCATGTGTGAGTTGTGGTGTTTATAGTTGTAAATGTTGTGAAGAGAAATTTAAAAAAATTAATTAATGATTTGTTGTTAATTATTATTAATTTATTAATGTAAAATTAGTTATGGAAATTGTGTAAATATTTTTAGATGTGTGTTTTTGTGTTTATTGGGGTAGAGTGTTGAAAGTAATATACTTTAAATAAAATAATCATTAGTTGATCATTAATATTCATTTATTAATTGATACATATTGTTAGTAATTGTTTTGTTTTTATTTTGTTTGGGGATTTAGGTTCAATAGCTGTAATGTTTTGTTTTATCCCCTCCGCTATCCAACACTTTCCCTACTGTTGCACTCATTGGAGTGGGAATAGTAATTTATTCCTCTCCGCTATCCAACACTTTCCCTACTGTTGCACTCCCTGGAGTGGGAATAGTAATTTTTACCCCTACGCTATCCAACACTTTCCCTACTGTTGCACTCACTGGAGTGGGAATTGTAATTTTTACCCCTACGCTATCCAACACTTTCCCTATTGTTGCACTCGCTGGAGTTGGAATAGTATTTTTTATGTCTTCGCTATCCAACACTTTCCCTACTGTTGCACTTGCTGTAGTGGGAATAGTGATTTTTTCCCCTTCGCTATCCAACACTTTCTCTACTGTTGCACTCATTGGAGTGGGAATAGTAAATTATTCCCCTCCGCTATCCAACACTTTCCCTACTGTTGCACTCGCTAGAGTGGGAATAGTAATTTTTACCCCTACGCTATCCAACACTTTCCCTACTGTTGTACTCATTGCAGTGGGAATAGTAAATTATTCCCCTCCGCTATCCAACACTTTCCCTACTGTTGCACTCGATGGAGTGGGAATAGTAATTTTTACCCCTACGCTATTCAACACTTTCCCTACTGTTGCACTCACTGGAGTGGGAATAGTAATTTTTACCCCTACGCTATCCAACACTTTCCCTACTGTTGCACTCGCTGGAGTGGGAATAGTATTTTTTATGTCTTCGCTATCCAACACTTTTCCTACTGTTGCACTTGCTGGAGCGGGAATAGTGATTTTTTCCCCTTCTCTATCAAATACTTTCACTACTGTTGCACTAATTTGAGTGGGAATAGTAAATTATTCCCCTCCGCTATCCAACACTTTTCCTACTGTTGCACTCGCTGGAGTGGGAATAGTAATTTTTACCCCTACGCTATCCAACACTTTCCCTATTGTTGCACTCGCTGGAGTGGGAATAGTAATTTTTTCTCCTCCGCTATCCAACACTTTCCCAACTGTTGCACTCATTGCAGTGGGAATAGTAAATGATTCCCCTCCGCTATCCAACACTTTCCCTACTGTTGCACTCATTGGAGTGGGAATAGTAAATTATTCCCCTCCCCTATCCAACACTTTCCCTACTGTTTCACTAGCTGCAGTGGGAATAGTTATTTTTACCCCTACGCTATCCAACACTTTCCCTACTGTTGCACTAGCTGGAGTGGGAATAGTAATTTTTACCCCTCTGCTATCCAATACTTTTCCTACTGGTGCACTCCCTGGTGTGGGAATAGTAATTATATCCCCTACACTATCCAACACTTTCCCTACTGTTGCACTCATTGGAGTGGGAATAGTAATTTTTACCCCTACGCTATCCAACATTTTCCCTACTGTTGCACTCGCTGCAGTGGGAATTGTAATTTTTTCCTGTTCTCTATCCTACACTTTCCCTACTGTTGCACTCATTGGAGTGGGAATAGTAAATTATTCCCCTCCGCTATTCAACACTTTCCCTACTGTTGCATTTATTGGAGTGGGAATAGTAAATTATTCCCCTCCGCTATCCAACACTTTCCCTACTGTTGTACTTGCTGGAGTGGGAATAGTAAATTTTACCACTCTGTTATCCAACACTTTCCCTACTGTTGACTCGCTGGAGTGGGAATAGTAAATTATTCCCCTCTGCTATCCAACACTTTCCCTACGGTTGCACTTGCTGCAGTGGGAATAGTAATTTATTCACCTACGCTATCTCAACACTTTCCCTACTGTTGTACTCAATGTAGGGTAAAATGTAGTTTTAAAAAATAATAAATATTTTAATATTTTAATTTATAATATATATATATTTTTATGTTACAGGTGTATGTGTATAGATATGTATTTAAAAAATGTAATATAGTTCTAACATTTTATAATTTATTAAAATATTTTTTTCTTAATTATTATTAAGTAAATATATATATTACATTTTATATATGTATGTTTAATTTATTTTTACATTACATTTATTACTTATAATTGTTAACATTTTCTAATAATTCAAATTATTATTTTTTTAAGTTATATGTATTATTTAATTTAGTTTGCATTATTTTTTATACATTTAAAAAACGATATTTTGTACTTCGAGATTTTTAACACCGATATTTCTTTTTCGATATTTTAGTACTTACCATTATAAAGATAGGATGTCGATATTTTTGACATCGATATTTATGTCCTGATATTTTGGGAACACCATATTCTGTCAGTCGATATACTGTCAGTGATCCGCAAATATAGTGCTTCCCAGGTTAGTAATCTCTCCCTCCAGTTTTTTGGAGTTGATCAAGTGATCGATGTCAGGGCCTTCCTCTGGTCCCACTTACTTCTTCAAGGTGAACCACCCCTGTGGATTACCAATTGCGTCCCTTACACGAGATCCCAGAGATGCTCCGGTGTCGGCGTCTGCTGACTAAATAGTCGGCATTATTACGAGCAGGAACGTCTCATGTGTACTGTTGCCTCATTAATCCAATCCAATTGGCTGACATATGTAGACCTATTTTCTGATGTGCAAGACCATTTACATCTCCCTTACATCCACAGTTCAGTTTTGATCCTGCCCCAGGAACCCATTATTAAAATTCTCCTGTCTCGGAGTAGTATCCTGGAGACAGTTTTAACTCACCTTTATCACAAATTGTCACAAAAAACAAATCCCGTTCTGCTGTAATCAGACGTCGAAGCACACCTAGGATGCACTCTGCACCCTAGGTGGGAACCCGATGATGAAGCATGCTATCAACTAGGTTGGTGGATGAGGGTTCCTAAAGTTTTTTTCTCACGGATGATTTTGTATGCAGTTTGAATTTCTCAAGCCTATCCTTATTGTTTAAGTTGATTATCTAGGGTAGAAAGACAAGCTCTTTTGATCCTCGCACCCTCTAATGGTTTAAATATAATAAGGCAACGCACAGCTGTGAGAGTTGACTGTGATTACCACACTTTGCACCCTCTGGCGTCTATATCCCTGCCATGGCAGAGAACCAAGGTTTAACTTTCACTGAGGAGGATGTCTATCAGATCCTCTCAGGTCCCCCACTCCTTTCAGATCTAAACATAGCTCAAACTATCTCACAAACGAAAGATTGGGATAGCCTAACAGAACAGAAAAGGAACAGAATTCTGCATGGTGTCATCCTAATTGAATACCTAAGAACTGACACTGCCCCAAGAGGCTTGATTGTGACGAATACACCCAGAATTGTTCTGGAGGATGTTTCCTTCAGAAAAGACAGGGCACAGATTGCATGGCTCTGTACATGAGATTGGATTATCCTAATTATAAAGACAGAAAAAAGACTATCAGATGCCATGCTAATTGAGAGGTATGGTGACATCTGTCCTGTATGCTTCTTCTAGCAGGGCATCCCTATTTTGGTTGCACATTAGTTTCTGAGAAGTTTATTTGATTTTGTCTGGGTAATCTTGATTGCTCAGTTTTTCTGACAGGGCCATTGCCTAGGACTGATAATCTTCCACTTGACTGCAATTTCT
The DNA here is from genome assembly GCA_963921515.1 of Calotriton arnoldi. Classification (NCBI taxonomy): domain Eukaryota; kingdom Metazoa; phylum Chordata; class Amphibia; order Caudata; family Salamandridae; genus Calotriton; species Calotriton arnoldi. The sequence goes on from CAWUFW010006960.1 coordinate 884,953, forward strand.
TCTGAGTCTGAGGAATTGCCTGTATGGTAAGTTCTCCCTGAGTGTCCTGGGATGAAAGCTGTCAAATTTTAATAAGGTGTTTCTCGCTGCGGGCTTGTAATATGTCTTAGTTTGAGTTATCCATTCTCAGCAGTGTTTGTAATATCCAGAAAAGTGATGGTATTATTATCCATGCAGTGTGTGAATCTTAGGTTCTTGTCACGGTAAAATGGATCCATTGTCGGAAAAGGTTCAGGGAATGTTCTTGCCCCTGCAAAATCATCAGAATAGCATCTATGTAGCGTTTCCAGAGTTTTATCCTTCCTTTGAAAGGATTATTGGTGTTCAGTATATGTTTTTTCTCAAACTCAAAGACATACAGTCCCGCCACATTGGGGGCGAAAGTACTCCCCATGGAAGTACCGTATGTTTGAGGGAACAAATCACCTCCAAACTCAAAACCTTTTTGTTCAGGGCCAACTCTGCGCATTTGAAAACGCTTTCGGGGTTTGAAAGTCCCATGTGGTTTCTTCTAGGGCTCTTTTAATAACCCTGATGGTATCATCCTGGCGGAAACTGGTGTAGAGACTTTCTATTTCCAGGCTAACCAAGAGACTGGTCCCTGGATCAAAAGTTATTTCTTTTAGCAAGTTCAAAACATCTTTTGTGCCCCTTAGTTACGTCGAGGTGTTTTGTAGTAGGGGTTTTAAAAGACATTGCAGAAGCGTGACAAAGGTTCAAGAAGGGAACCTATCCCTGACACAATTGGGCATCCTGGAGGTGGGGGTCCTGTTCTTGTGTGTCTTAGGAAGTGTGTAAAAATATGGGATTTTTGCATTTTGTGTGCACAGGAAGTCTGCCTCCTGCTTTGCGATGTATCCCTGCACCTCGTCATCCTCTACAAGAAGGTTGATCCTGTTTTTCAGCTCCAGTGGTGGATCACTTTGAAGGAGTTTAGTGTTTGTTTCATTCTCTGGTAGTCATCTGCACTCTGTCTCTGCAATCTTCTTTATCTTGTAGAACCACTCCTCCCCCTTTGTCTGCTTGTTTTATGACAATAGTGTTGTATGTTTAGAGTGCTTTGAGTGCTTTCAGCTCCTCATTACTCGGGTTATGGAATGTCTCTTTTTCTTAAGTCTTTACTATCTCATTGAAAACAGCTTGTTCAAAGACAAGTAATTCCACCGGTATTGCTATAGGTGGAGGGCAAAAAGTGGATTTATTTCTTAAACCTGTGTCCACTTTCGCCTCTGGGTCCTCAATGGGATCACAATTCTCAAAGAAAGCTTTACATTTCAGCTTTCTGAAAAATTCTGACAGGTCACAGGGGAGATCACATTTGTCCAGGACTGCCGTGGGTACAAAACCCAATCCTTTGTTAAGGACTTTTTCTTCAGTGGCTGTTAGTATGTGTGAGGACATATTTGTTACTAACCCAGGTGGGTGCTGGTTCCTGATTGGGGGTCCTTGGATTTGCTCCTGGAGTTTGCGCCCATGTTTCTCTGTTCCTCCCAATGGGCCTGGTTTGTCCCTCTTCTTCTGCCTCGACCTCTCCTCCCACTCCCTAAAAAAGTGAACCTCTGGTTCTGTGGAAAAAAGTTTGTGGAGCCCTGTTGGAAAGGGGCATTCCATCCAAACATAGGGAGAGGTTGTGGTGAATTAAACTGTCCAGGAAAACCCATTGTGCCTTGAAATGGATAGTGTTGCCATTGCTGTGGCCACTGTTGAAATCTGTTTCTGCCTATCTGTTTCCCCTTAAAACTCCCCCTACTAGATCAACTGCTCATTGATGAGTTCTCCTCTGAGAAATCGGAGTGGGTATCTTGTTTCACTGTAGGGTTGTAGTCTGGATCTGCATAGGGGTATGTTTTTTGTATATAAGAATCTTTTCAGGTCTTTTTGTAACTTTTGTATTTTGTATTGAGTCAAATATTCCTTGTATTCCACCATCTCGTTATAGACCTCGTCAAGCCTCTTTTTAAAAGCAGTAATTGTTGTCTTAAAATGTTTTTCTGTGGCTTGACTTTCAATTAGCATGGCATCTGATAGTCTTTTTTCTGTCTTTATTATTAGGATAATCCAATCTCGTGTACAGAGCCATGCAATCTGTGCCCAGTCTTGTCTGAAGGAAACATCCTTCAGAACAATTCTGGGTGCATTCATCACAATCAAGCCTCTTGTGTCAGTGGTAGTTCGTAGGTATTCAGATAGGATGACACCATGCAGAATTGTTCTAATTCTGTTCCTTTTCTGTTCTGCTAGGCTATTCCAATCTTTCATTTGTGAGATAGGTTGAGCTATATTTAGGTCTGAAAGTAGTGGGGGACCTTAGAGGATCTGATTGACATCTTCCTCAGTGAAAGTTAAACCTTGGTTCTCTGCCATGGCAGGGTTTCATACTCCAGATGGTGGAAAGTGTGGTAATCACAGTCAACTCTCACAGCTGTGCGTTGCCTTATTATATTTAAACAAATAGAGAGATGTGGGGTTTAAAAGATCTCGTTCTTCTCTCCTAGATAATCAATCTAAGCAATAACGACAGGCTTGAGAAATTCAAACTGCACCCAAAATCATCTGTGAGAAAAAACTGTTAGGTTTTAAAAAGAACCCTCATCCACCATCCTAGTTGGTGGCATGCTTCATCATCGGGGTCCCACCTAGTGCATCCTAGGTGTGCTTCAACTTCTGATTACAGCAGAGCGGAATTTTCTTTTTTTGTGACAACTTGAGTTAAAACTGTCTCCAGGATACCACTCCTAGCCAGGAGAATTTTAATAAAGTGTTCCTGCGGCAGGATAAAACTGAACTGTAGATATGAGGAGATGTAAATGGTCTTGCACATCCTAAAATAGGTCTACCTGTGTCAGCCAATTGGATTGGATTAAAATGGCGACTGTACCTGTGAGACATTCCTGCTCATAATAATGCTGACCACTTAGTCAGCCAAAACCAGAGCATCTCTGAGATCACGTGAAAGGCCACAATAGGCAATCCACATGGGCGGTTGAACTTGAAGACCAGAGGAAGGCCCTGACATTGATCACTCAATCAGCCCCCAAAAAATGGAGGGAGGGATTACTAACCTGGGAAGGACTATAGTTGCCTCTACACTTTTCAATTCTTTAATGGAATGGTGATGGACCACCATTGAATTAAAGAATTGTCTGACATGGCGGTATAGGGAATTTTAAATCACTTCACTTGAGCACCACATTCACTTCTCTGGACGCTACTGTAATACCAGTGGTCTTCCTCCAGGTGGAGGTCAGCATACCAACAATAAAACCCGATGATGATGCTGTCATGCTACACATAGGCGACGAATCAAGATATACCACCCACCACTTGTGTACGCTAATGAGTTTTTTTTTTAGCAAGGTCCAGAACCAAATGACCCTGGTTACAGAGGTACAAGCGGTCCATTCTCCCCCCTGATTTTTTGCAAGGATCCTTTGTAGCCATGATGAAATACAAGAATAATGTGGTACACACACCTATTCATGTACCTCAAGAAACAGCTTCAAGTGCCTGTTTGCTCAGTTTTAATACTGCAGCTGATATGGGACTGATATCAGTGAACTACAATATGAATGTTCATCATGAAATTGTAAGTCAATTCCCTTAATTATTAGGAAAACTCAACACAATTAAAGTAAAGTTACACATAAATGAGGATGTTCATCCTGTTGCTTGAAAGACACAGACGAATTGTGTTTCACTTGCAAGATGCTGTTGAAAAGGAAATTAATTTGTTACTTATATATGACATCATTGAAGCTCCAGTGGTCTGACACCATGGGTTTCTCCCTTTGTAGTAGTGCCAAAAAGAGACAGTGAAGGAGCTGTACACATCTGCATTGACATGCATCTTGCCAACAAGGCAATTGAAAGAGAGAAACATCCCGGTCCGCATATTGCTGATATGATAATACAACTGAATGGTGCAAAGTTCTTTTCTCGACTTGACTTAAATTAAGGATATCCGCAATTAAAGCTAGAAGGAAAATCCAGGTACATTATAACCTTTTCTATGCATATTGGCTTGTTTCGCTATAAGTGATTGAGTTTTGGTGTATCCTCTGCTGCAGAACTTTTCCAAGACATCATTTGACGTTTCATACAGCCTGTAGTAAATGCATTGAACTATAGTGATGACATATTCCTTTTTGGATCCACACAGAAAGGACATGACAAAGCTCCCATGCAAGTATGTTGTTTGCTGACCAATGCAGGTTTAACTCTACTGACAAATCTGAATTCCACGAGAAAAGCTTGACATTCTTTGGCCATGTCTTTTCTGATGGGGGTATGAAACTCCCCACACAACATTTCTATGTTACGATCCTGTCTTTGACTGGCCAGTTATTGTTCGAGATACATACACAACTTTGCTACAGTTAGTTTACCGTCATGAGAACAAACGAAAAAGAACATATCTTTTCATTGGTCATGTAAGTGTGAGAAGAGCTTCCAACACATCAGGCTAGCCATTGAGACTGCCACTGAAATGGCCTACTTTAATCCTAAACTACATACAGAGGTTGTAGTTGACGCTAGTCCTGTTGGATTGGACACAATCCTTGCACAGCACAGTTCACAGCCAAATGCTCAGAGACATATCGTGGCATACCAGTAAGAGCCTGTTACAAACAGCATGCGCTTACTCGCAACCTGAGAAAGAAAGTTTGGCAGTGGTCTGGGCTTGTGAATATTTACATGTTTTCTTGAATGGAAAGCCATTCACTGTAGTGACTGATCATCAAGCACTGTTTAGGATATTTGGCAATACCAAACACAAATTTCCTCTTCGCATTGAACGTTGGGGCTTGAGGTTACAAGAATATAATTATATGATTCTTCATCATCCAGGGAAAGATCAGAATCCAGATGATTATTTTTCAAGAGTGCCATTACAATGCCCTGATACAGTGGAGGCCTAAATCAATGTAATTGCTAAATCGAGCACATCAGCTCCCATGTCTTTAGAACAAATTGTTACTGCCACAAGCCATGATAGTGATATGTTCAGATTAAAAGACATTTTTGCTCATCAATTGTGGAACCAGACCTTTCACTAATGACTGTGAGTATTTGAAGTTCAAAAACGTAAGAAATTAACTTTCCGTGACCTCAGAAGGCCTCATTCTGTGAAGTATATGAATTGTTATTCGTGAGAGTCTGCGGCAACACAAAATCAGTGTTGCCCATGAGGGACATCGAAGAGTAGTTGCCACCAAGAAATCTCACCATGAATGAGTCCAGTTTCCATATCTCGACAAAAGGGCCAAAAAGAATTAAAGACTTGGCATATTTACAATTATCTTTCATCTTATGTCATGCAGCACCATTTGAACATGTCAGAATTCCCACCTCATGGTTGAGAGAAAGTTGCCATTGATTTCTTTGGTCCTCTTGAGAATGAACATCATCTCGTTGTCATTGTTGATGAATACTACCGTTTTCCATTGGTGAAAGACCTTTCATCAACTACACATGAAAAGGTCATTAAAAAACTAGATGCCATAATTGCAACATGGGGTGTATCTGCAGTATTAAAGTCTGACAACGGCCCACCTTTCAATAGTCGAGAATTTAAAGACTTTCCAAATCACCTCAAAATAAAGCATCAACAAAGCACTTTTCTTTGGTCCCAGTCGAATGGCCTGGTAGAACAGTTCATGAGTACTCTAAAGAAAGCTGTTCAGCATGCTGCATTGGAGATTTTCAAAGTCAAAGCTGTTTTAAACACTATTCTTCAAGCTTACTATTAGACCTCTCACTCAACGACACGGGAAAGCCCTGCAACGCTCATGTTTGGAAGAGCCAATGCAACCGACGACGTCAAGCAAAGAACATCACCTTTATAAAAGGGGCTCGAGTGCTTGTTAGACAATCCAGAAAAAGGAAATCTGATGCTCCTTTTGAGGTTGAACCCTTTACCATCATTAACATAAAAGGACACTTGGTGACTGCGCAGCATCCTGGGAAGTCCTTTACGAGAGTTTCCTCTCGTTTTCTACATGTGGCAAATCACTCACCAAACATCAATGTCAATGTAGAGACTGAGTCCCGACAGACTGTTGATAACTCTGTGTCTGCTGATAATTCCACCTCTCCTGTGCAGATCACTGATACTTCGACTCTCATTTCCCAGTGACCCGATCAGGACGCGCGATTCATGCACCACTATATTTAATTAAAGAATTTTAATTCCTTGTTTATCTATGTATTTATTCATGTGTTTATTCGTACATTTATTTATTTACATATTTTTGAAAGCTGTAACTTTTTATTTAACAAAGCAGGAGATGTAGTGTCTTGTAATCAAAGAACGCTGAAACTCTTTTGGTTCCTAGTGTGCACTGAAGGCCTGTGACATAAGCGCTGTAGGGATGAGTTGAAGGCAGGCTTAGAGTGTTGAGTTCTGACTTACATGCGGCGGAATAAAGACATGTAAAATTGCTCTCAGTGTGTGGCGTATTTATTGGCATGTGCCTAGGCTGGCAGGATGCTACAGAGGCCAGTAGGGTAAATATGACAAGGGAACAGGCCATTAAATAAAGAGGAGGGGTCAGATTTGAGGACTAGTCAATGTTGTATGTGAAAAGTATACACACAGCTGGACCGTGGTATGACCGCAGGTCACCATGGTTCATGAATTCCTTTCAACCTGTTTAGGCCCCCTCCAGAGTCTGACCCTCATGGACCTATTGAACCTGGTCCCAGAGTTCCATTTTATTTCTATTCCTTTTGGTCCTGCTGGTGTAGGGACTTACTGCTAGCCCTGGGCCTTCCTAGTCATGGTATTCTTGAATGAATGAATGACTAGTGTACGTATAGAGTGCCTGCTTGTCTCAGACGAGCATCCTGGTGCTAAGCGGCAATGAGTGTGGCTACATGATACAAAGTGACCTGTGAAGAGTGCGCATCAGAGGATGAGAGAGTAACAAAGTGCATCAGAAATACCAAAAAGCCATGTCTTGCGCTGCCTTCTGAAGATGGCTTCAAATTCAATGAATCTCAAGTGCCTGGGAGATGGTTCTCGGCCTTTGTACACAGGACTGTGAAGGATTTTCCTCCTCGTATATTAAGTCTGAATGTAAGTGGTTTAGGGAGGTTCGCATGTGAGTACCTAAGCATCCGTGGATTTGTGCAGTGAGTAAATCTGGAAATTAAGTAATTGACCCCAGTGCCCTATAAGCTCTGAAAGCAAGTAAAATGATATTAGAAAAGATCCTTTTGTACACAGGCAGCCAGTGTATAACTTCCAGGGCTGCTGAGGCAGAGGAAAGTCTGGGAGTGTCAGTACCAGTCAGGCTGCAGAGTGCCGTACCACCTGTAGTTTCTGAATAGTTTATTTAGATGAACCTGCATACAAACTATTGCACTAGTTCAATCTAGATGTTATCAATGCAAAGGCCACTGTCTTTCTTGCTGCTAGTAGGAGGTACTCGAAGAACATTTTCAATGATTTTATTCTGCTAAAACACATTCCTGCCACTGCTATCACTTGTGGGCAAAATGACAGAAGCATCAAATTTTACTTCGAGTTTCTTTACAACCACGACCATATCCGGTGGAGGGGGTGCATGGGGTTGGGCTACCATATGACCGGATTAAAGAATTTCGACTTCCCGAGTAGCATAATCTCTGTTTTCTCTGTGTTCTACTCGTTATACTGTTCTTGATCCTGGTCCTTCTGCTTCTAGTTCCTTGGACCTCCTTGATCTGATCTCTGTGGTCCTGATCCTCCTGTCTTTGAGCCTCTTTTCCATTGCTCTCCAGACATTGGCCCTCCTTAGCCTGCCCACCTTGATATGGTTCTCCTGGCTCAGATCCTTTTCATCCCTCTGGCCCTGGTCATTTCTCATCTTTCTGGTACAGGGTCTTCTGTTCCTTCTATCCCTGTCCCTTTTGGCCCTAGTCTACTAGGCCCTGCCCCTTGTTCCACATCCTCCTGATCCTTCTTACATTGGTCTTGGTATCCCTAGTCATGTTTATAGTGGTCCTCTTCCCTCTCGTCTGTTGTTTGTTCCTGGTACCCTCTGGCCTAGGTCACCGTGATCCTGGTTCTTCATGTCCTGGTTCTGATTCTTCATGTCCTGGTCCTCATGTCTCTGGTCATCCCAGCACTGCTGGCGGTCCACCTCTTCGTCCTTATCCTCTGGGTGTTCATCTTCCTCCTTCTACCAGTCATCCTCCTTCGTTCCCGAAGGTGCTTTCACAATGACTTTAGCTGGGTACAACCTCCAAGCCGGTCACTCAGACATTTTTTTTTGGCTACCATATTTCTTTTAATGAGACAACACTGAAAAATACAGACATGAGGGCCAGCAGAGACAGGACCCAGCCCACTTAAAACACTGCTTAGCATGTCAAAAATTAGACTACCATTCCCAGAATACATTGGGTGGGTGAGTAAAATGTTGTGTGCCTGAAGGAGCAACTCATGATATGTGACCAATAAGCATCTAATCACGTATCTCTCTGTACGCTTTGTTTCCTGCTACTTGTCAGCTGCTGATGTGTTGCAAGATCTGAAATACTAAGCAAGCACAATCCCTTTAAAAAGAAGCTCAAAACTAGAACAGCACCTTCCATAAGAAGTCCTAAATGAGCCCAGCCCTAAAAAATCATCAAAGGAAGACAATGAACATTAATAAAGTAGTGTATTTATTCCCTTGAGCGAAAAAAAAACATTTAAGTACTGTTCAATATAGCTATACTCATTATTCTTTGCAGACAGCAAATTCTCATAGACTGCAGGGCCAACACTCTGCCATTTCCTGGAGTCCCTTTTTCCTTCATGTCCAGTAAATAAAAATGTATTTCACACTATTCATCAGTCCACCAGTAAAATAGTGCATGATCTCTACTATGTAGCCTGTGGCTGGATAAACAGTGACATTTTAGACATTTAGCCGACCACTAGATAAATAGTAGAAATGAAGTACTCTTTAGACAACTTCTGGTTAAGCAGCACAGAACATATTATTATTATTATTAAAATGTTTATTTCGGATGCAAAGATCCATAAAACACAGTACAGCAAGTAACTAGATAAACAAATAAATAACATCAGTATATTCAACATTTCATAAAACACCAATCTCATAAAACCTCATTCCACAATAAGATCAGGGAAGAGAAAAAATAAATAAGAAGTGCAATAGTGTGTAATGGGGTGATTTCAAGGGAGAGGGAGCTGCATCTAGAGTATAAGTAATGTCAGAAGGTTTGCTATTGGGCATCATTGCTTGGAGACTTAACAATGCACATGCGAGTAATCCAGGCAGCGTGCAGATATTTTGTCACTCCAATAACAATTATCTCTCTTGTGTCTGAGCATAAAGTGCGTAGTGTGTGGGAATAATAATGAAAGCCCAAAAGCTTACACAACGGCCTCAGCCATTGTTTCCGCGGTCTATCATAGGCTGGGCTAAAAAATGCCAGAGTTCAAGGACGGGGCATTGACCTTAACAGCCACATACGGACTGCTGGCCAGTGGGAGGTTAATTATCAAAGGATCACAGGAATCCAAATGGGTATGGGAGGCCCCTTGATAAACAGTTTGCTTCAGGGGCTGGGAGACAACAGATGATAGTTGATTTGGCAGCTGCGTGGTAGACCCTGGGGAATATGAGGTTCCAAGCTCCATCCACCATCATGCTCTATCATCAGCACCTGGGAAGGTGGCCTAGATGCAGTACCACCCCTAAGTGGGGCCATATCAAGAGGTCTAATACAACCATGGCCAGTAGTGGAATTAACATGCCCCTGTAGTGAGGAGGAGTGAACCTCAAGGGGTAACTTTGGTTATGTTTTGGTTGGTCATATTTTGGCACATGGAGATAACTTCCTCCATCTTTCCCTCAAGCCTATCCAGCTTTTCTCTAAGTGGTGGTAGTAGATCCTTGATAGTGTCCATCAATTTACAATTTTTTTTTATTTTCATTTTTACAAACCAAAGAGGCAAAATAGTACAGAGGTGAGACAATATCAAACCACCCTGGACCCACCCCCCACCCCACCCCCCTGTTCAAACGGAAAAATAAACAGATTAAACGTTAGATGGACCAACAAAAATCACATAAAACAAAAAACTCATAAGGATAATAGATTCCTTAGCAACCGTAATGGAATACGCGTTATCTAGGAAAGAGGAGCCTTAAGTTGGATAGCGGCTTGTGGGTCCTGCCTCTGGTGCTAAAAACATTAATATATATTTGGACCAAGGAAAGAAAAAAAAGAAGAGAGGAGAGAGGAGGATAAGGAGCCTAAATTGAATTAGCCCTGTGTCCCTGTCTGGTCAAGCCAAACAATTAAAGGTTCCCAAATAGCTAGGCCCTTCCTTTGCCCCTTGTGACCTTTTTTGGCATAGAAAGCCTTCTCAAGATGACAAGTCGCGACTAATCGAGCCAGGAGAACAAAGGAGGATCTGTATCTACCCACGCAGAGACTATACAGATCCTCCAAACCGTCATTGCTACAAAAATGAGTGCCCCACCATTCTTTCTGCTAACCTCGTCTTGGGTCCCTATCAGGATAGTCGTGGGGGTCAACTCAATGTCCTGAGAGATAACCCTCCCAAGAAATTCCTGTATTTTGACAAGGAGTGGAGCAAGTATCGGACAGGTGGCAAACATGTGTACTGAGTCTACACTAAACTCCGAGCATCTAGGACACAACGTCCCCTTGCCTGTTCCCCATTTGGCGACTCTGCTAGGAGTAATATATAAAAAGAATGCAGTTTTAAAGAATTGCGCCTGTAATTTAGCTGACAACAGATCTCTCTGGGCAGATTTCAGAGCTTTATAGAACATACTGTGTGGAACCTCCAACTTTGATTGCCATTTGTCTGCTATTCTGGGCAGGTCATCGGGGGTTTGGCTATTCAATGCAGAATAGATAGAGCCAATCGGGGGTGGAGCTGGGGCCCTTAATGTGTCGATAAGATCTATTTTCGCAAACCCTGCAGAACCACCAGCCTTTCGAGACAAAAAGTCGCTGATGGCGATATATTTAAAAGCATCTTGGTCTTGCAGTCCATATTTGTTTTTAAGATCAGCAAATAGCTTAGTTTCTTCTGTGGTAATTAAATCGCCCAGTTTTAGTATACCGGCTTTGTACTAGTCTTGGAGGTAAGACCTCCCAAAAATAGCAGGCAAATTAGAATTCTTGTTAATAGGGGAGTAGTAGTTCAGTCTCCCCAGCCCATAAATTCTACGCACGTTGGAGAAAACTTTGAAAATGCTCATCAAAGTCTTAAATCTAACTCGTTTGTAGTACCCAAAGGACGTTTTTCGCCAGAGACAACCGCGAGCCTCCTCTCCTAATAATAGTTGGAAGGGCGAAGGGAGCCCAATGGTTGGAGTAAAAGAATGTTCCCCCAGTAATTCCGTGCTATACTGTAGGACCGAAGCCCAATAATAAAGTGTTATGTTAGGAAAAGCCCATCCCCCCCTCTCCCTAGGAAGAGAGAGTTGCTTGAGCGCCCGTCTGGGCTGGGAATATGCCCATACAAATTGTGTGAAGAGTTGCTGAAATTTCTGTAGCATGGTTTTATTGAACTCTAGTCGGATAGACCGAAAAAAGTAGAGTAACTTGGGAAAGTAAGTCATCTTGATAACGTTGCATCTACCCACTATGGTCAGATGCAGATTGTTAATCCGATTGAGCGCTCTCTTAGTGTCAGCTGCCAATGGGATTAGGTTTTCTGCCACAATCTCGTCCGTGTTTGCTGTCACAGTCACCCCCAAATATTTTGTCTTCGTAACAACCCGTCTGTCCACCCACTTAATTTCTTTGTTAAGAATAATCTGAGTTTTATTTTTGTTAAGTGCGTACCCCGAGCTTTTCCCAAATTCTTGAGCCTCCAATTCCAGAGCTAAAATAGCACTCTCAGGCTCCGGGGTGACTACAGCCAGGTCATCGGCATAAGCCATAATTTTGGTGTCCCACCCAAATCTTCTCACTGCCTGAATAGCCGAATTGTTCTCTATTTTTTGAATCAGGGGATCTATATATAGGGCGAAAAGCAAAGGGGAGCAAGGGCACCCCTGCCTGGTACCCCGTGAAATTTCGAATTGTTTAGTTAGCCTCCCATTTACTAATACACTGGCTGTCGGGTTGAGGTAAAGGGCTTGAATAGCTTGAGTTATCTTCGGCCCGAAGCCCATCCTTCTCATAACACCCCAAAGAAACTGCCAGGAGACCCGGTCGAATGCTTTTTCATCATCTAGTAAAATTAGCGACATCAGGTCTCCTGTTGCCTGAGCTGCGTCGAACAACGTAATGGTCCGCCGAATGTGTTCGGTGGTGCCTTTCTTGGGAATGAACCCATGTTGCCATTCTGACACCAGAGGTTCGATTACTGAGGATAGTCTAATTGCGAGGAGTTTAGAAAATATCTTCGAATCGCAATTAATGAGAGTAATCGGCCTGTACGGTCCCATTTCTAATGGTGATTTATCTTTTTTAGGAAATATAGATATTTTAGCGTTGGACCAGGAAGGAGGCGGGGAAGCCCCGTCGAAGATGGATATTACCAAAGAAGTAAAGATAGTCTTTATTTGGGGGGCAAAGATTTTATAGAACTCGACAGGGATACAATCAACCCCTGCGGCCTTTCCATCCGGTAAGCTAGCTAAGGCTTCGGCGATATCCTCCCAGGTCGGGGGATCCTCAAGCTGGTCACGATTTTCCAGGCTAAGTTGAGATAGAGTAATTTCTTCTAGATATTTAGAATCTCTTCCTCTCTTGCGTCTGCTGGGCTACTGTTCTCCTCTGAATAAAGATTCGAGTAAAACTCTCAGAATCCCCCTTGGATTTTACTCAGGTCATTAGTCTCCTCTCCAGTTACAAGCTGAATCGACAGTATTTCACTAGCTGTGACGTGCTGTCTAGTTTTAAGAGCCAAGTGATGGCCGATGAGTTCACTACACTCATAGTTTTTTTCCTGTGTCGAGGCCCACTTAGCTGCAACCTTCTCCGCGAACACAGACCCTATTTCAGCTTTAATGATTGTCACTTCAATTTGGGCAGGTTCTGTATCCACCCCTGTTTGTACTACTTGAATTAGTTTTTCCTCTGCCTTTTTTAGCTTTTCCTGGAGTTCAGAGATCAATGCTTTTTCTTTTTTGTTTTTCCTTATTGAGAACCTAAGGGTCTCTCCCCGGATGCCCGCCTTTAGTGTATCCCAAACTGTCATAGTTGAAGCAGACCCCACGTTTAACTCAAGGAAATCTTGGATCCATGCTTGCATGTATGTTCGATATCCTATGTCTTGTAATAGTGCTTTCTCAAAGCTCCATTTCGGGACTTCCCTCCAATTTCCAAGCCCCCCGATGTTTAAAATAAGCGGGTTGTGGTCCGACATAAACGCGGGGCAATATCTATGGCACAGTCGCGGAGTAGAGAGGATGAGATCAAGAAATAATCTAGCCTTGCTAATGAACGGTGCGGGGCAGAGAAATAGGTATAGCCTGGCAGAGTAGGATTTAGGCTAGCCCCGACATCACTGAGCCCATGAGTTTGAATTAGGTTTAATATTGCTTGGTATACTCGGGGCTTCCTACCAACATAAGTCCATTTATCGTCGGCTTTCCAGTTGCAAGGTAGAATAATATTAAGGTCACCACAGATAACAATTGGGGAGGGACAGTGGGCAAGTTCTTCTGTAATCCAGTTGATAATCCCGGGGTCGTCTGTGTTACTACCGTAGATGGAGCATAAAGTGAAGGAGACATTTGGGGGCAAACAGCACTCTGTTATTACCCATCTGCCCAGAGAGTCAGATTTCACGCGGGAGATCTTAAAGGTAGTCTATTTTCAGCCATGACCCCTACGCCTTTTATTTTAGCACCTTGTGTAGTCCCCCTATGATTTTATATCCCAGTGAGTTCAACAAGTGTTTTTGTGAGCCTTCTATGTGCGTTTCCTGGAGGCTGACGATGTCAGCCCCAGAGAGCGCAAGCCCTGCGCTACTTTTTGTCTCTTCATAGCTTCATTCAGTCCACATATGTTGACTGAAACAATTCTGAGGGTGTTTATCTTATTCATTTGAATATTTTTAGACATTTGGACCGTTGTAGACAGGATCCTGGTTGCATTCTCCACATAAACAGTTTTACAGCCAAAAACCTTGAAATTGTCCTCGTCCTAGTGAACCTATTTTGTGCGTTTTTTTTGTCCATTTTCAGCGTTTTTTACTCCTTTCAAGGCGCTCAACTTTATGTGATTATTTACTTTAACAAGTAATTTAACAAGTGACTGCGTACAAAAAAAAGTGTCCTTGATCCATCCAGCTCAAAGCCATTTCCCCCCATTCCCTCCCCAACCCTCCCCCCCTATCTTAGAGCATTCAGGAAAACCCTGAGTGATGGTAGTCAGAAGTGAGTCTCCGCCACTAAACCATGCCTTAGAACGGTGTGTAGAGTTTCGGCTATATCTTGTTCATACCATGCGAAATATAGAGTAAAAAGAAAGAGTAAAGAAACTAATACAAATACAGTAAGTATAAGAATATAAATTCAAGAACATACCCTGCTTCAAATACCTTTTTACCTGAGCCTACTATAAAAATGCCCGGTCAGACAGAAAATAGCTGCGCAATAAATTCTTGGGAAGGCTAGTCAGAGCTAGAGAACGCATAAGGAGAGAAGAAAAGGCGAAAAGAGAGAAAAAAAGAAAAAAAAAAAAAAAAGAAGGAAAGAACAAAGTGAATGAGCTGAAATTTTAGACATTTCCCCCTCCCCCCGAAAAAAGAAACAGGGGGGCAATCGCCTTTAGTTTTAACTCGAGCCCTTTTTTTACTTGATTTCTCCCAGGTATTCCCCAGCTTTAATCTCGGACAAAAAAATGCTGGAAGCCCCATTAAAGATAACTTTCAGTCTGGCAGGGTTCATTAAGTACACTTGAGCTCCGAGCTGTTGGAAAGGGGGGATTAACTGACGCAGGCGCCATCTTCGCTCTACTGTCTGATGGCAAAAGTCAGGTTTGGCAAAAAATGTTACACCATTGGACCCCTTCTGAGAGTTAGGACGGGCTTGATCATAAACCAGTTGCCTGAGGAGAAAGTTTCCAAAGTACACTAGGAACGCCCTTAGTTTTCCTCCGGAGAAAGTGCTGCCATCGCGTCGTTGCTTTAAGTTAAACGGGAAGCGATGTGCCCTCTGCACTTCGCGGTCCCAGTTCCAGCTAGGTTGATCAGGAAAGGATTCTTGTAGAAGCTTCACTATGTAGCGTCTTGGATCTTCTCCCTCCGTCCCTTCTGGGATTCCAAGCAAACGGAGATTATTCCTGCGTTGCCGATTTTCCTGTTCCTCCATTTTTGTCATTAGATCGGACAGGCAAGCAGCGTTGGAGGAACCTTGGTCTTTTACAGCGGAGACTTCTGTTTCCAAACTCTCTGTACGACCTTCAACCATGGTGACACGGTCGCTTATGTCAGTACAGATTTTATTCAATTTTCTCATACCCCTTGTAGTTTTTTTGCAGCCCCTTTAGCTGAACGGTTATCAGCACGAACCTTCTCTTGGAATTCTTTTATAGAGGCTAAGATGGAAGCTAAAGAGGGTTCAGCAGTATCTTCTGGAGCATTTTTTTACGCTCTCCCAAATTGGCGCACCGGCAACATCCTCATCAAGGGGGTAGGACATCTGCGAGTCTGAATAGTCCCACTTAAGCTGGCTACGTCTTTTAGCCTTGCTTCTTGCCTTCCTAGGGCATTGCACTGTTCCTGTTTCTGTAGGTGATTCCTCACTGTTATCTTCGCTTGTATTAGACCCACCCTCATCTGTGGTGGTCTCGGAGCCATCCGACACCGAGTAACATTTTTCTCCCCCTAGCTCCGGGGTCCATGGGACTTGAATGCAAGAATTGGCTTCCAGGCTCCGGATGTAATTATCAGTGCCAGCTACAGTGGGTTTGAGAGCTTCTTCCAGGAGACCAGATGTGGGGTCAGAAGATGCCGAGTTTCCCTGTACGGCTGGACCCCCGGCTAGACCCCCGATATCTCCTTCTGTGGGAGGACAAGAAGGCACTGTCAGATCTTCCACAGCTTCATGTTGTCCGCTTAAAATCCCCATCTCTGCTAATTGCATCCCTACATGAGTTTCCTTTAGTGAAGTTATTTCTTGCTGGGAAACCGGGTCATTTAGTTCCACTAGCGGTGAGTCTTCGGGCGCATTTTCAGGGGGAAATACGAGGAGTGTGGGGTTGACCGTGGGATCTGTTTCAGAATATGGTGCCTTAACTCCAGCAAACAACTTGGCTACAGAGGGCTGGGATCCCACTGCTTCCTTTTGTGCTCCACCCCCCCCCCCCAAGCCTCCCTGTCAACTTCTTGTTGGCACTAACCTCCAGTTTGCCTTTGGGAAGGTTCTCCGCTGGTCCAACGTCTCCGAAATCGATGTTGGCCTGGGCTGCTCTCGCTTTGTTGAATTTGCCTGTTTTGGCGCCCCTGGTCGTCATGATCTGAATCCGGCACCGGCACCGCTGAGTTCTTTTGCGCGGCCAAATCACCAGGTTGAGGGAGGCTGAGTCGGATACAAGTGATATGATGTAGCGCACCAGCCAGCAGATAAACAGCGTCCGGAGCCCCCGGAGCACTCTTGCGGTTACCGGCACCCTGTGTGCGATTTTGCAGTTTTCGGCGTCCTCGGTATGTAAATCAACTGCAGCCGACTGGAGGTATAAACCGGTCACCAGCAGACCACTCGCTTTCTGAGTCGGCGTCGGCATCAGCATCGCAGGGCGCATAGCGCATAGCCGATGATCGATGCACCTGGCGTGAGCGGCTGAATGGCGTGAGTTCACGCTAACTCCATCTTGCTCTGTGTCTGTCAATTTACAGAGGATAGGAGCCCAGGCAGACTCATTAGTAGGTGTGTGATGAATATCTCCCCCTAGATGAACTAGGCCTGGAGATACTACAGGGCTTGGGCTAATGGCAACAAACCTCTGACTTTTCCTTTTCCATTTTGCTACTGGAGACTGAATTGTAGAGACAGGAGCCATGGTAGGAGCTGCTTTCAGTGTTCTTGGAGTGTATAGGTGAGGAGAAATCTCCTCTGGGGACACACTATTGTTAGACCTCTCATCCTGGCTCTGGTCCCTACCCAAGCTGGTCACTAGTGCTGTCAGTGCATAGATAGTTGACGCTCTGCTAAGTCTATTTCTTTGGAAATTACTCCCACAGCTTGTGCGAGAAATGAATCACTAGTAGTACATTTAGTACCCACAGCTGATTTTGCATTTCCTAGTTTATGCTTTCCCATTATGGCAAACTGCGATGAACAAGTCCAGGACAAATGCCTTGGGCCCAGTCAAGCAGAGGAATAGGGAGCAGCCCTGGGTGTAACTTTTGAACAGGCCTGACTTACTTTCTTGTTTGGCGAAATGCGACAGACAGTTGATTCAATGGCAATGGGGGACCAAGGCTCCATCAAGATCAAGGTTACTCTGGCAGGGAGACCACAAG
Organism: Calotriton arnoldi; assembly: GCA_963921515.1. Taxonomy (NCBI): domain Eukaryota; kingdom Metazoa; phylum Chordata; class Amphibia; order Caudata; family Salamandridae; genus Calotriton; species Calotriton arnoldi. The sequence continues at coordinate 902,414 of CAWUFW010006960.1, forward strand.
TCAAGGGCCAAGAGAGTGGGCCCGGCCCGGCCTCGTTCTGCCACGTACGGGTGCAGATGGGCCCACTTTTGGCCAGGTCTTCTCTGCGGGACCCATTGAGCGCTTTTTAAGTGTCACCTCAGCTACTCCTGGCCCGCCTTGTGTAGGAGGAAGTCTGGGGGAGGTAGTCCCACCCCAGACCAGCAATGCACGGTAGGTTTGGCGGGCAAAGAAACCGCTGCAAGTATCACATGAGAAAGTTTGTGGGATGTACCCACTACAAAAATTATAAACATTACAAAATTCAGCAGCAATGCAACTGCTACTCATAGGAAATCACATCAAGGAAGCCCTTGAAGAACTTCAAAGGCTGCCAAAATATAGATGCTCCTCCTTCACAGCACTTTGAATTTCCCCGCATTATCTATGATGCTGGAATATCCTATAGTTAAGTAACCCTCATACAATATACAAAAGAGCTCTTCACTGAAAACTCGGACGCCTGAAAATAGTACAAACAGACAGAAGTCAACAGAATCTTCTTCTCCATACTTTCAGGAAATCATTGGAACTCGCACTGGCACAGGCAAGCATCCAGGTCTCCTGTAATTCTGGAAGATGGGAACGATCAGGCGATTAAATAATTAAACGCAAAGATGCAAAACTAATCCCACACAAGAAAGGTAGGCAAGAGCATTGACCAGTTCTCTCATTCTTTTACCCATAAGAACAGTTACACAGTGACAATGAGACAATAAGAGTCCCCTACTTTTCATATCGCCCAACTGCAGAACAGTTCTCACATTGGAATCTATGCCCTCTTGTCCATACAATAACACAGAAGCTTAAATGTGTTCTATCTCACAATCCTTCTAGCTTCAATATAGACTCAATTGCACCTACAACATAAGAGTACCTCTCGGAACAGAACACACAACTCCAGAATAATTCCCAATTAACCTTCACTACAAACCCACAATCTTCCAACCAAGTACAGACTAAGGAGTGACATTTAACTCACCCACCAAATGAGCTTCATGCCTCAATAGTGGTATGACTCACTATATAAATGAATCTACCATGCAAAAGAATAGAGTTAATTGCAGGGAAAAGACTTTGGCCCTGAATAACAAACATTTTGTGCTGGGTTTGCAACAGAAAAGTGTTGCAAACATGCAAAGAATTTTAAATTTTATTTGGGATTTGATTTCCAGTGCAATACAAGTTGCCTGAAAGCAACACAAAGGAGCACAAAGTGCTGCTTTGCATTATTCAGCGTCTAGGGGATGTTTGTTAGGTAGTATATGGGTGTTTCTAAACACCCATGGTTTTTGACGCATAACCCTATCTACTAACAGTAGTAAACAGGCTTTTGTGACAAAAACGAATGCCACTTTGAAGCAGGGAGAAAAATGAGAAAGGTTTCTATTTCGCCTAACTTTTCCCACTTTGCATGTGTTCTGCACTGTACAGCGCACATCCGAAGTGGGAACAGATTTAAAGTTTGTCTAGGCATAGCATTTTTTACTGTAAGGGCACCCTTCCAGTACAAAACCTATGCTAGACTCACACAACCATCTTTACACTATGGCACAAAGCTGTGTGAGTGGCCCTTGGCAGCCTAATTGTGCGGCAGCACTACGGAGATAGTGCCAAATCTCTGCAGATAATAATAATGATAATAAAGCCATTAGTAGAGCACCTGGTTACTCCAGATGGAGCGTCCCCGCGCTATATATACAACCACAGTGCAGACTTCAACATAACATACTAGACAGGCGAGCCGCCGGCAACGCGCACGTCATGACGACGTCCACGTGACCGGTAACACTCCAGGAAGATCGGGATCCAAAGATACTTTAACAGGACTCGCTCGCTGTCCTCCCGCAAATCTACACGGTGGGAGTAGATGAGCAGTCCTAAGGAGGAGCACCCACCTTGAGCAAGTAAGGAGTCGGGGCGATGGCGCACTCTACAAGGGCTCAGCGCAAGATGCGTATCCACTGAAGGGGAGGCCTCCTCCCAATGGGGCCGATTAGCCGGTGATCCTTTGCCCTGAGTGGCACTTGGGGGTATTTCTGAGAGATAATTCCTGGACCTTGCACATACCGCTATAAAACCACCGGGCTGGTAGATGCATATCTGAGTACAATACACGCAGCTCGGATTACATAGGCCTGATTGACCGCACGTATCTAGCAATACGGCCGTAACTATAAACCCATTTGACAGGGATGCCTCAGACAACTCCAGAGTTGATTGCAACCATGTCTCTAGACACCTATACGATATGTTGTTATCATTACCGTTAACTACGACGATGTTGTTCTTTTTCTTTTTAACTTTTCCCCCCCAGAGTGTGACTACAGGGGGTCTCTCCTTGCCTCCCACCAGTTTTAACATTGTTTAAGGGTAAACTCGGTAAGTCATGAGACACTAGGTGTCCTTATGTTTGATTGTGTAACAACGTACTTTGGTGTACATGTCGCTTTGATCTACACCTACTCTTTGGGTAGGATAAAACGAATTGTTTATTACATGCAACTTGCTTGATTCCTGAATGAGGAGTACAATTAGGGTAATTGACCCCAGTCTGTGGTGGAGCATATTTTTAATATGTCATTGTTAATCATAGAACCACGTAGGGGAACCTAATTTTTAATGCCCCTGTTGTTCTGTTGTCTCTTGTCCTCTTGTCCCTATTTAGTACATCAATAGAGTACAGTCGAGGGGATACCTCGGAGCCAGAACGAGTGGTTCTGACACCCTCTTATCTCAAAATACGAAGTGAGAGATACACGCACATATATACTCTGGGACCGGAAGAGTCCTGAGGAAGGCCGGCATGACCCCGAACGAGGGGCGCTAACACACGGCCGAAAAATGTCGATGATTTGGCAGTAAGCAGGGGTGTAAGGAGCACATTACATCTCCCAATCACCACCATCCTTCACGTTTTTAATCCTGGCCGGAGGGTCCAGGAATAAAGTATAGGCACAGCGACACCTCAGAGCTAGTTTTAATCTACACTGCACTTTCACTTCCTGTGGTCCCAGTCACTTAAGACATTATTGTTTTTCTTTTATGTTGTGTTTGTCTTCCCCTACCCTATTGCTCCACCCCAGGCGTTGGCTGCGCAGGGGTGTTTTGTAGCAGCCCAATGTTGAAGCATGTCACACGATTGTGTGAGTGAGGGCAGTATTAAGACACACAGCACGTGCCACCACAAAATAGAGGCACGTTTTATCACTCCCTACTCCTTCAGGTGTATTAAAATATTGTCAGGGGGTCCAGAGTAGGTGAGTCCGTTACCCTCACCCCTCCTCTTTTGTGTGAATTATTGTTCTTTGAGTCTTCACAGGTTCAGGACAAGACTGCACAACCATGATTGTCAATTTCTTGAGGCAACAGGCAGGGTTTGGCACCCATTTTCTCTGCAGCAGGGCTTGAGCTCTCGGGCAGCAAGTCTTCTTTGTCCATATCTTCTTCTTGTCCATCAAATCTAAGGTTAAAGGTCCAGGGATGCCACCTAAATGCTAACTTTTGGGGTGTTAAAGGGGGAGACAGGTAGTACCCAATGGGCTTCCTACCTTTAGGGTGTCTATACCCTGTAAGTGACCACTTCCTGTGGGAAGGGGCACTATCCTATCCCTGATAGATTTTTTCCCACCATCTTAACATGGTGGATTTTCAAGATAGGGGTCCACATCACCTGCCACACCTTAGGGGTAATGCTGGCTGAATGGGGACATTCCTCCTCATCTAACTAATTTTCTCACCTATCCTCCTGCCAAATGTGAAACAGGACAGGGGGTTGGCATTCTCTTATATCTGGGGAAGCCTGGATGGCATTTTAAAGGTGGCATCGCCTTTGAAGCCTCCCACTCGGGAAGACCATTTCGGCCTAGAGGAGGTGATAGGCCCCTCCGCCCAGAGCAGGCTATGTTTCTGACCTCTGAGAGCACGGGCTCTCACCCTATGAGGTCAGAAACATGTCTGGTGATGGCAAGCCTGCTATGTCTCATCAGAGACCACAAAAACCACAAAAAGAGGAAAAGGATGGAGAGGTACGTGTATCAGTGACACCCCCCTACCTGGGAAAATGTAAAGTTCTTTAAAACTGCCTTCACCCACTAGATAGTGGCATGCTTCATCTTGGGGCTGCTACAACATCCCTGATCAGATCAATACCTGGAATGAACAAAGGGAGGGGGAAGACAAAACAAGCATATATGTGTTGGGATCCAAGCAGCAAACTACATATAGACAGACAACGATAGGATACATGTAAAACTACCTAAAAAATACATTTACAAATCTTTAATCTTGGATTTCTGAGATAGGATTAAAAAGTTTACTGTGGAGATGGTCTAGGGGATAATTAGGACCCCTTTGTCTCTCCTTTCTGCTTTGTACGTTGACATGTTTCGGCCAATTTTTGTCTGGCCTTCCTCAGGACTAGTGATCCCACCTATTTCCTCTCATCCCTTTTCAGGTAGTGGCCTGGTATTCAAAGGTAAGTATGTTTTAACAGGATTTATTGCATATCATAACCTTGCTTGTCACTTTCTATGTACACTTTCGGATATTTCTGAAAAGACAAACACTAAATATAAATACAATGGCAAATGTTTTCCAAAACACACATATATATTTTTTCTGCTCCCCAGGAGCTGTACATTTCATCAAGTATCTGTAGATTAATTTAGAGGGAAAAATAACCCTCAGTTATCATCAATCTTAATCACATGTCAGATGCACCATAGAAATCCCAAGTCTATCCTCTATAGAGCATCTTGCGACAACATCACACTGCCAACCCAAAACCAATTCTTTTTCAAAAGGAGGAAACGTGAAGCATCACTTGTGATTGTTACAAGGGTATAAAACAAATAATCAAGATGTCTCTTACCAAGTTTCATTGGAAAAATCCCTCAAACTGGCATGTAAGAGGGAGCATCCCCCTGTTGTCACACAGTGTATTGTGAAAAAACACAAATCACATCAACAGCCTTCCTCTCATTTATACAGGTTGGTTATCTGAGGTGTTTCACTAGAGTGCCATGTGTTATACGCTACTTTTAGGGATTAATAAATCCTCGCTCCCACGGGAAGCATTATTTTATCACAGCTAAAGTTTAAGGGGCCGATTCCGATTCGGGCCGGAAAACGTACCGACAGACTTGGTACGGGAATTTAGTCCGACCGACACGTACCGGTGCTGCCCGACCTACCTAGTACGATGCAATGCATGTGAATCACGACCGACTCATACGGAACACAAGCAGAACGACTGATCCGCACGGAAATAAGCTATCCGGCCGGGAAACCACACGAATCGAAACGACCGACACTCACCAGAAAAAAACCCGACAGAAACGTACCCGCAAACTCCGACCCGCGCAGTACGATGCAATGCGTGGAAAACCAGACCGAATCGCACGGAGCTCAAGCCGTACGACCGACACTCATACAAAACCGAGCCGAAGCAACCCAATACTCCGCGACCGACGCGTACGCCACACATAAAAAACAGCAGAAACACAGCTTGAAAGACTCGGAGAAGCTCGCACGAGCCAACTGCAGCGTCCTACTCGGTCAGAAGAACGTCTCCTACATGCCCCAAAACTACAAAGGAATTTTTTTTTTAAAAAGGGCCAAACAAGCAATGACAAAGTCAATAAATACTGGGGGAGGGGGAATGGAACAAAGACACACCCACAACTCCACCCATATAAAGGCCACAAATCCCTACCATGATCCCTTGCAAATTCAACTGACCTGCCAGCACAGAACACCATCAGACAGCAACCACAGACACACTCACAACTCATCCATCACACAAGCCACACACCATTAGCACTTCCCTAATAGCACCCTCACATACACCCAGCAAAACTGACACTCACCCACCCTCACTTGCACACTCACACACACATCAATACCCACCACCACCCATCACCATGCCCCCAAAGAAGAATCCAAAGTTCCTAGACAGTGAATTGGAAGTCCTGGTAGATGAAATCCTAAGAGTAGAGCCACAGTTGTTTGGTACATTGGTCCAACAGACCCCCATGTCGCAGAAAACCAAGATGTGGGAGAGGATCGTCGACAGGGTGAACGCACAATCACCATGTTTGCGCACAAAGGAAGACATCCAGAACAGGTGGTATGACGTGCGCAGGAGGGTCAAGGCCCTACTCAAGAAGGATTACACCTTGAGCCATCGCACCAGCAGTGGCCCTCCTGCCAAACCAGTATAATTCAGGCCCTGGGAGGAGAAGGTGCGGGCCATCCTACCACCAGAGAGCGTACATGGACTAGCAAACATCACAGAGCCTGGTGAGTACACAACCAATATACCCAATATCGTGTGACAATACACACACATCACTGTCAAGGGGACAGTGAAACCATGCACTGTTAGCAAAGCCACAGTAACCAAAACATAATCATCCCAAGATGTGTATGTTAGTTAGACAAACACAATACCTGCCATCCCATAGTGATATGTGACTGTGTCATGACATGTACAAACCCAACAACAAATAGAGCAAGGCAGCGGCACAAATCTAACCAACAAACACTGTCAGACATTTTGCCACCACTAGAACAACACCTCACAGGGAAGCTCACTGAAAGGAAGGAATTCTGTGTATGCTGGTCAAGTCAGTGTAGCCAGTAGCATGATGGGAGTTGTAGTCACAGATATTGCTCACCCTCACAATTGTCCCATCAACACCACTCTGAACCATGCTCACATCACAGGGAGTGGAAAAGAACTGACAAGATGGCTGACACTGGGTACTGCTGTGGGGAGCACAAGGCCCTGCTGGGAACTGTGTACCAACCAACAGCAGGACACCACTGTCTGACATCCTGAAAGCAAACTTGCACTCCCTGCAATGGAAGCACGTTCCATGGTGGGATATCTGGCTGGGTGGGAAGAAGGACTGACAGCACTGACCATAGTTACCAGCAGCTGTTCTCACACACACCCTTAACACAAACTCCACACAACTCACCTGGGAGAATGCATTGCCTCACACTCTAATTAAATATCCCACAAAGAACCACCACCCTGGGTTATGCTGTGTGAAGCACAGGGACACTTCTGGGACTTGTAGCCAAACTAACGCCAGGACAACACTGTCAGCCATCCTGTCAGCACAGGCACACTACCCCACAGGGAAGCAGAGTCAAAAGGAAGGAAGTATGGGCATGCTGGGAAGGGGGTGTAGGCAACAGCATGATGGGAGTGGTAGTCACAGCTCAACATCCCCCACCCACATGGCCCAGCAAGCTCACACTGAAGCATGCACACCTCACAGGGAGTGAAAAGCCACTTCAAAGATGTCTGACACTGGTGCTCTGTTGTGGGAGCACAAGGCCCTGCTGGGAACTGGGCACCAACAAACAACAGGACACCACTGTCAGCCATCTTGCCATTGCTGTCACACTCACACACAGTGAAGTCCACTCAAAAGGAAGGAAGTATGGGCATGCTGGGAAGGGGGTGTAGGCAATAGCATGATGGGAGTGGTAGTCACAGCTCAACATCCCCCACCCACATGGCCCAGCAAGCTCACACTGAAGCATGCACACCTCACAGGGAGTGAAAAGCCACTTCAAAGATGTCTGACACTGGTGCTCTGCTGTGGGGAGCACAAGGCCCTGCTGGAACTGGGCACCAACAAACAACAGGACACCACTGTCAGCCATCTTGCCATTGCTGTCACACTCACACACAGTGAAGTCCACTCAAAAGGAAGGAAGTATGGGCATGCTGGGAAGGGGGGTGTAGGCAATAGCATGATGGGAGTGGTAGTCACAGCTCAACATCCCCCACCCACATGGCCCAGCAAGCTCACACTGAAGCATGCACACCTCACAGGGATTGAAAAGCCACTTCCAAGATGTCTGACACTGGTGCTCTGTTGTGGGGAGCACAAGGCCCTGCTGGAACTGGGCACCAACAAACAACAGGACACCACTGTCAGCCATCTTGCCATTGCTGTCACACTCACACACAGTGAAGTCCACTCAAAAGGAAGGAAATATGGGCATGCTGGGAAGGGGGTGTAGGCAATAGCATGATGGGAGTGGTAGTCACAGCTCAACATCCCCCACCCACATGGCCCAGAAAGCTCACACTGAAGCATGCACACCTCACTGGGAGTGAAAAGCCACTTCCAAGATGTCTGACACTGGTGCTCTGTTGTGGGGAGCACAAGGCCCTGCTGGGAACTGGGCACCAACAAACAACAGGACACCACTGTCAGCCATCTTGCCATTGCTGTCACACTCACACACAGTGAAGTCCACTCAAAAGGAAGGAAGTATGGGCATGCTGGGAAGGGGGTGTAGGCAATAGCATGATGGGAGTGGTAGTCACAGCTCAACATCCCCCACCCACATGGCCCAGCAAGCTCACACTGAAGCATGCACACCTCACAGGGAGTGAAAAGCCACTTCCAAGATGTCTGACACTGGTGCTCTGTTGTGGGGAGCACAAGGCCCTGCTGGGAACTGGGCACCAACAAACAACAGGACACCACTGTCAGCCATCTTGCCATTGCTGTCACACTCACACACAGTGAAGTCCACTCAAAAGGAAGGAAGTATGGGCATGCTGGGAAGGGGGGTGTAGGCAATAGCATGATGGGAGTGGTAGTCACAGCTCAACATCCCCCACCCACATGGCCCAGCAAGCTCACACTGAAGCATGCACACCTCACTGGGAGTGAAAAGCCACTTCAAAGATGCCTGACAAAGGTGCTCTGTTGTGGGGAGCACAAGGCCCTGCTGGGAACTGGGCACCAACCAACAGCAGGACACCACTGACTGACATCCTGAGAGTCAACCTGCACCCACTGCAAGGGTGGCATGCTTCATGGTGGGATGACTGGGCTGGAGGGAGAAGGAGGTTCGGATGTCAACCAAATACCACCAATGCTGGCCATGCACACACCTCAACATTCACATTGAAATGCTTCATGTTGGCAGGACAATGTGCTACACCAAAAAAAAACTCTGACTGTGACAACTTAGGACAATGCAATGTACAGGCCCGCATCCAGAGGTACAGTCACAACTGTCAGGTGTTTGAACCATTGATGCCTGTAGAAACATAACATACAATGTGTGTCTCTTCCAAAAACAGGTGATGATGGGGACACAGCAGCAGACGATGAGGAGTCCCTGTCCCAGACTCCGGGGGACCCTGAGCTCTCTGGTGTGGAACAGCCTCTGCCCTCCTCTGATGGCGAAGACCTACCTGGCCCCTCCGGTGTGAGTCATCATGCAGCACCAGCAGGACCACCATCTGCACCACCTGCACCCACTCCTCCAACAACTGCCAACACACAGACCACCCCCGCCGACACGGACAGATCAAGGACCAGCAATGACAACAGCACAGGGACCCCGGCCCACCGTGAAGCAACGGACAACAACCCCAGTACCAACCCCCAAGGGGGCCTAGGGTCACCTGTGCGTGCCACCGCAGGTCCGGCACGTGTGGCCAGGGGTGGTGGGAGGGGTGGTAGGCAGAGGTCGCTGTTTGCAGAGGGGTCTGGACTGTATGATGACCCACAACTGGCACGCATTGCTGATGCGTACCAGAATAGCACCGGAGAGGTCAGCCAGGTAGTGGGGATCCTCAAGGACATTCAACAGCAGCAGGCTGCCCATCATGCCCGCTTGGACTCACACATGTCCCGTGTGGAGACACACATGTCCTGTGTGGAGACACACATGTCTGGCATGGAGTCCAAGTGGGACACATTGGAAGAACTGACAGCGGTGCAGAGGGACATATTGACATGCCTCCGCCAGATTAGCACCAACATGGCCACACCTCCCTGTGTGCCCACAACATCTGATGCCACAACAACTGCAACTGCCACAGGGAGGGAGGATGACTCTGGTGGAGAGTCCTCTGCACAGCAGCGGCCTGCACGTGAGGGTCCCCCCAGAAAGAAGAGGGGCCGTCCGAGGAAGGACAACTGAGAGGCCAATGGCCATGTACATCCCCCAGGAACCCAACACCTGTTCTGGAAATTCTCCTTTGTGTGAAAACTGTTCACCCTGTCAAATGCAACACAACTCTCCCACATGACATGGGGAGTTTAAGTTGGACTAATGCATCAGATGACTGTGGACTCTACTCAGGACATTTCTGCTACCAACACTTCCAACTCATCTGGGAACTTCAGATTCCAATCCCAATGTACAGCACCCACCATCCTGTGCACTAACCTCACACATGTATGTAAATAAACTCACTAATACACCATACTTGCCTCTGTTGTGATTCCAACGTTGTTTTTGTCATGGAGATGATGATCTGCCAAATGACACTGTGCATGCCAACTGCTACAGCAAGTTCAACACCGTCATGTGAGTCATGAAGACGTGACACATATGAGGGAGACACACCACTAGGGCAACACAACACATACACACCAGGGCCATCTGACTCATCGCCTACACTGATGTTGCCAGGAAATACAGTGGAATGCACAGACACCACACCTATTCACAGTCTGTGTTAACTAGCCCACAGGTGCAGTAAGCAAATGTCAGTCAGATGTGTGACCACAGACAACGCACATCCCAAAGTGAAGCACAGGTTTATTACACATTTGCAACATGTTGTTTCCACTACAGATGCAAGCTAATCCCACGTGGCAGTGGCCACACAGTCAACAATTGTAGAAGAAATAAAGTCCAGGGGTGTGGGGCACATCACCTGTAGGGAAGCGACTGCTTCCACCCTGGAAGTTGAACCATGGTGTCGGGGGATCCGAGTGGACCAAACAACTCTGAAGGCACCCTGTGAAGGACAGACATGACACACAGTCAAAAGCACTGAAGAACAGGACAGAACTGCAATACTCATGCCCAAAACATGTCACAAGATACCTACACAAAACCAAGTTAGCATGTCAACACTGTTGGGGAGTACAGACTACTTGTGAGGACACATCGCTGCACGCATCCAGTCAAGTAGCACATGGCCACACTCAAACAGCAACAGAGCACCACCAACACATATCATGCAAACTCAAATCATTGACATGACATCTCTGGATACTCACATTCAGCTGAAGAAGTTGGTGATGAGCTGTGTGCGGACATCACCATCATCATCATCATCATCATCACTGGCATCGTGGCCCAGGCCAGGATCCTCCACAGGTGGCGGATGTTGGTCATCGTCATCCAGGATGAGCGGCAACTCCTTCCGCACTGCCAGGTTGTGTAGCATGCAGCAGACGATGAAAATCTTGCACACCTTTGCAGGGGCATATGGGAGGGCCCCTCCTGTCTTGTCCAGGCAGCGAAAGCGGCTCTTCAGGAGACCAAATGTCCACTCGATCACTCTCCTGGTCCGACCATGTGCCTCATTGTAGCGCATCTGGGCTGGTGTCACAGGGTTCCTGAGGGGTGTCAGCAACCACGGCATGTTGGGGTATCCGGAGTTACCTACATACAGACAATTGCACATTAGCTGAGTTGGGTAAAGAGGGTGGAATACTACATTGCAGAACACACACAATGGTAAAAAGTCAGTACACACCGACAACCCAGGCACGCTGGTTCTGCATCTGTGACATCATCCTCGGGATGTGACTACTCCTCATCACGTAGGCATCGTGTGCAGAACCGGGGAAACGTGCACACACATGTGAGATGGTCATATCTGCAAGACATACCACCAGGGCATTGATAGAATGGTAATGTTTACGGTTCCTGTATGCCTGCTCATGTGCCTGTGGTGGTACCAAAGCCACATGTGTCCCATCAATGGAGCCAATGACATGTGGCATCCTCCCCAGGGCATAGAAGTCACTCTTGACGTCAGTGAGTTGTTGACGTTTAGGGAAATAGATGTACTGGTTCAGGTATCTCAACATTGCCTCCAAAACATTGCGTAGGACATGGCTGAACATGGTCTGTGACATCCCACCAGCAGACGCCACAGTGTGTTGAAAGGTACCAGTGGCAAAGAAGTGTAGTGCTGCCATCACCTTCACCTTGGGGGGTCAGCGCTGTAGGGTATGTCTGGCAAGGTTGCAAATGTGGGGCCAACCGCACCGTCAATTCCTCAATCAGCGGCCTGTTGAAGCGGTACCGTCGGATGCAGTCACGTTCAACCATGGTTGCAAGGTCAGGGAATGGTCTATGGACAGCTGGTGCCCTGCAGTGCATAGGTGAACAAAGAAAGATTGTCAGTCACCCCACATATGTGGCATTGACCATACTCAATATCACATGATACATCATTACAAGACACAAGTACTTGATGTGTGTGCCGTTCTGAATGGACATATATGGCACCTACATGGCCAACATCAAACATCACAGTTCAACATGTGTTGACAACAAGTTCTAGGTCGTGCTATGGGAAATCATTAGGCTGTGTCACAGTACCCATGTACTGCTGTCACGTTCCAAACACACACCACAGTGACAAGTGAGGACAGATGTGCCACAGGCATCACAACTCATTGACAGGTAGATTCCCAGGAACCCTGTATTGCCACATGGACATTGGCATGACATGGCGTATCATGTACACGTCAGCAAAACAACCATGACTCCCACAGGTAGTGGCCTCTGTTGCCTCTGCAGGACAGACATGGATGTCTGTGACACACAAACGCACAACATCAAAGTAGATGCACAAACAACGTGGATGTGGAGACTGTCTCCCATTGTGCACATTGAATCAGAGACATCTGAAACACAACATGCACACAGACTGTGGAGGGCCATCACTATTGTGGCAATGGGTCACCCTGTGATGTACATACCTTCCCACATGGGACTCAGGGTGTATGTGACATGACATACACATACACAACCTGGAAAAGTGACCATGCCACATGCCCTGAACTGAACAGTTGCACATCACAGTGGTCATGTGCACAACACACAAAGGATTCTGTCCCCATGAACACATGCACAGCCTGGGAGTGGCTGCCCCCAAGTGCCACCAAAAAAACCACATGTTGACCCCCATACACACACAGGTAATGCAGCCTTACATGCCTTAGGATACAGTGTGGACAGGCTGTTGTGTTGTAGGTGTGCCCCTGAGTCCCTGGCAAGTAATTGTGGCTGGCATACGTTCACCAGTGACAACCATGGTGACATATGCGAGTGATTTGTACAGGGACGCGTTGTACAGCAATGGACCGATCGGTGTGCACGCATTGGCCATTGCATATGATGTGGACTGATGCGTGTTGTTTCCCGTAATGCGCGTTGTACAGCAATGGACCGATCAGTGTGCACGCATTGGCCATTGCATATGATGTGGACTGATGCGTGTTGTTTCCCATAATGCGCGTTGTACAGCAATGGACCGATCGGTGTGCACGCATTGGCCATTGCATATGATGTGGACTGATGCATGTTGTTTCCCGTAATGCGCGTTGTACAGCAATGGACCGATCGGTGTGCACGCATTGGCCATTGCATATGATATGGACGGAAATAGGCGTTGTACAGCAATGGACCGATCGGTGCGCAAGCATTGGCCATTGCATATGATGTGGACGGAAATACGCGTTGTACAGCAATGGACCGATCGGTGCGCACGCATTGGCCATTGCATATGATGTGGACGGAAATACGCGTTGTACAGCAATGGACCGATCGGTGCGCACGCATTGGCCATTGCATATGATGTGTACTGATGCGTGTTGTTTCCCGTAATGCGCGTTGTACAGCAATGGACCGATCGGTGTGCATGCATTGGCCATTGCATATGATGTGGACTGATGCGTGTTGTTTCCCGTAATGCGCGTTGTACAGCAATGGACCGATCGGTGTGCACGCATGGGCCATTGCATATGATGTGGACGGAAATACGCGTTGTACAGCAATGGACCGATCGGTGTGCACGCATTGGCCATTGCATATGATGTGGACTGATGCGTGTTGTTTCCCGTAATGCGCGTTGTACAGCAATGGACCGATCGGTGTGCACGAATTGGCATTGCATATGATGTGGACGGAAATACGCGTTGTACAGCAATGGACCGATCGGTGCGCATGCATTGGCTATGGCCTGCCATGGCAACGGACGCGTTTTTGAAGCTTTAACGAGTCTGATGCAGTGAAGGCCACCCACAACAATGTTGCAAATTCATGGGTGTCATGAAGTTGAACTTTTGAAGGATGCTGTGGGCGTGTATAAGTGGTGCAATTCCATGGATTGGCCAGATTCAGAAGATGCAAACGACTTGGACCTATCACTTTGGACACATGGGACAGTATCTGCCTCTGCAGCACACATATAATGCTGGCTGTTCCCCTGAGAGCTCACTTGCCTGCACTACATGCTCCAGGAAGACATCTGCCACCACCACTGCTGCTGTATCTGCATCATCTGGCTACTGCAATGGCACGTACTGTGGAGAGAGCCCCAGCCTTCACCACTGAGGAGAACCAGGCCCTGCTGGACAGCCTCCTTCCACAGTACAGCAAGCTGTATGGGAAACCAGGGGAGCAGGTGAGTGTGCTGTCCACTGCCTTACTAAATGTGCATGTTGTCTGACTAGCAAGACTTACAGTGTGCACACCACTGGCTAGCATGCTCACTGAGTAGTTGTCACCCCCAAAGTGTGTAGTTACATGCACTGAACAGGTATAGTGCAGTAACAGTGCATTCCAACAAGGTTTTACTTCCCAGGCAATGATACCATTTGGTAACTGCTGGCAAACTGTTCATAGCCAGAGTTGCACTGCCTGTGTACATCATATGCCCCTGTGATTGAGACATGTATATCCAACTGTGTGATGCACGGAAATGTTGCATGTGTAGTAATGGCCTTTTCACTTTGTCATCCTCAGAGGTTGGTGCCCACCAGAAGCAGGACATCTGGCTGACCATCGTCCGGGCAGTAAGATCTGTGGGGGTCTACAAGCGCCGGATCCGCAACTGCCAGAAGAGGTGGCAGGACCTTCGGGGCTGGACCCGGAGGATCGCACAGGTCCAGCTGAAGCTGTCGCCTCCTCGCAGGAGGGGCGGACACCGGACCCTGACCCCCCACATGCTCAGGATTCTGGTGGTGGTCTTCCCGGACCTGGATGGGCAGCTGAAGGCCATACAGCAGCAAGGAGGGGGTGAGTCCATGACTGCACTGTGAACTTTGTCTGACATGCTATGTGCCCTCCTCTGGCCTGGTTAAACTTCCACAGTACATCAGTCTTGTGGTCCAGGACCCATGTCCCTCAATTGTGACATGCCCACTCCTCATCTGATACCCAGGTGTGGCCCTTACAGTCAGGAAATTGTGTCACTTGGGTACTGTGTCCTTGCATTTTGCTTAGCTCAAGGTGGGGGACAGCATTTGTTCCCGTAGCTTTGTGGTGGGCTTCATGGGTGGGTCAATTGCTTACACAATGCCAGAGTACTGACATGTAATCTGCGTTTAACTTTGATATGTGGTCCAATTGCTGATCTGACTCACCACATGTGCCTGGGGTATTTGGCACACACCCATGCCGCGGGTGGGAACAATGTTTGGGCCTCAGGAGTATGTATATCAAGTGTGTCACACATGCTTAGCCACCTGCCTACTGTCCAGGGCTCATCCCTCTTTCACGTGGAGCAGGACGGTCATGCCTACTCCAGGGCATACAATACACTCTGTACTCCCACTCCCGTGTATCAGCTGACACGTTGTGCTCAGTGAAATGTTCCCTCAGGTGTCTGCCTCTGTGTCATTGTGCTGTGGCTTTGTTGTCAGGACTACTGGGGTGTTTATCGGTTAGGGCTCAGCATGCCATCTGAGATGTGACCATAGGAGATGATACTTGTGTGACATATAGGTGTTTGATCACTTGACTGTGCAGACTGGTGTATGCGACTGTGAAGTTCAGGCAGCTGTTTTTCATTCACAGCAGACTGTGAGGTGCTCAGGTTCAGAGAGTAGTGTTTCATGTCTCCCATATGTCCAATTGGTATGAAGTGGACAAATAAGAGTTCAGATGATGTGGTTTGTGGGGGATGGACATGTGCACTTGTCAGCTACAGAACTTGCATTCCCCATGACCTAGGATTGTGACACAGTGCAGACTGTTGTTGGCTGGCTGCCCTGCCCATGTGACTGGAGACAGTGATGTATGACTTTGCAGGCATGCTTGTGCCATGGCACTAAACTTCCTAAGAGTGATCCTGCAGGGGAGTGACATGTGCCACATGCACCCCATTGTGGCATTGACTATCAGGACATGGGTGCATCATGGTGTCTGGTGCTGGTATGCATCACATGCATTTCAAATTAGACTCTGGCCATCCCTTTATCCGGACACCTGTACTGAATCAGTGGCAAGAGATGTGATGTGTGCATGTTCACATACTTCACCGTGTTCTCTGCAATGTCCAACAACTGTGTAGGTGGTGCAGGTGTCCACACTGGGGTATTACCATCCGACAGGCACCAGACAGATGGGTGCAAGGCCAGGAGGGATGTGAGTGCCATGGTTGACCATCAGACTGACAATTGGCTTATCCTAATCTGTGTGAGCACTTTTGGCAATGTTCAACTAAGGATGCCAGGGCTTGGTCTGTAATGTGCTGTACTTACTGTGGTTTGTGCGGTCAGTGCAGGTGACTGATGTTTGTCTGTTTCCCTAATTGTTTGCAAATACATCCACAGCCACAGGAGGGGACAGCGCCACGGACCAGGAGGAGCTGCAGAGCCAGACTGGGTCAGCAGCCGATGAGTGGTCTTAGGGACCCAGTGGCACGGAGGGCGAGGGGAGCCACACCGAGGAGTCCTCAGCACCATCCACCTCAGCTGAGGACCACAGCAGCTCGGAGGATGACTCTCTTGTGGAGGCGGGTGTCAGCAGCCACCACACCCCAGGTAGTATGGCTGGCCCCGCCACCACCACCCTCCCATCGGCTCCCATTCCAGAGGTCCGTGGAGGCTCCCGTGTTCGGGAGCGTGTCTCCTTCGTGCCAGGCACTGCACCCCCTGCCCCTGTGTCCCCTGCTGCCCTGAGTGAGGAGTCTGTGTACTTACTTCGCCAGCTCCATGTAGGGCAGACATCAGTGCTGAGTGTCCTCCATGCACACACCACTCTGTTGACACAGCTGGTGTCATTCATGGAGGGCATCTCATCGGGCATGTCTGCCCTACAGAGGAGCAATCAGTCCATGGCCTCCTCCCTGACGGCAGCAGTGTCCCTCCTCCAACAGTCCCTCACCCCTCCTACCTCTGCCCCATCCACTCTTCCTAGCACCCTACCTGTCCCAAGCACATGCACACCTGCACAATCACGCAAACACACAGACACGAGCAGCACAGAAACACCCAAAACAAAGACAAAACGTGCACGCAAGCATCCTCAGGGGACTGATACCACACCCACAGGGGATGGGGAACAGACACACACACAGGCATCCACAGTCACTCCGCAGTCCTCCGATACCTCTCCCTCCAAGACCCCTTCCCTTGACTCACCTGCAACCCCACCTACAAAGCAGCTCTTCCTCTGTGACCTCGGCCACTTCCCCTCCGATCCAGCTGATCCAGCATACAGGGGGAAGAGGAAGTCCACCTACACAGAGGGAGTGCCCCTCACCCCCAGACACCCTCCCCAGGCACAGACAAACTGAGGCCCCCACCCGCAAGTCCCCCGGACCCGGAAGAGCAAGACCCCGCCACCGCCCTGCAGCTCAACCACACAGTCTCCTTCCTCCATCCCTCAGGCCCCCACTACACAGGTTCCCCCACCACACCCTGCCCCAGGTTCCCCCACCCACAGATACACCATCCCCAAAATGATCCGGCCTTCTCCCCCTACCACTTGCTCTTCCAGCACCACCCCCCCGCTGCGCATGTTTGTGCGACTGGTGTGGAGACCGTGTCATCCCCCTCTGTCCTGCCCACCTTACCTGAACCCCATTCTACTCCCCTGGAGATGGGCACTGCAGTGGAGTCCACTACCACCCCGTCTGACTTGGGCACTGCAGTGGGGAACCTGTCCACTCCATCTGCCCAGCCCACTGCAGTCGTGCCAGCACCCACACCATTTGACTCATGCCCCCCAGTTGTGCCGGCACACACCATGTCAGACACCTCCACTGCAGTTGTCAGTGACTCTCCAGCAGCCACCACCCCTTCCCTGCCTCCTTCTGGTGAGCCCTGATCCTGTCCCTGCGGTGCCTGGCCTGCCCCCCGTATGCCCCTCCGAGGGGAATGTCCCTGGTCCGTAGCAGTGCAGGCAAGCAAAGGGTGACATCTGCCACTATCACCCTGTTTGGACTTCAGACATGGACTGGCCATTGGCCTTTGTGTTTTTCCGGGACTCACCATTTTATGAACACATATGCTGAATAAAGCTCCTTTTTGTTCTCTAGTGGTTTTGCTTCAGATGTACATGATGTTGATTATGCTAACCATGCCCTTGCTGCAGTAATGGTGATTTTTGATATCAGGAAAATGAAGTGTTACTGTGCAGGACCCCATGTGGTCCAGGGGGAAAGTGTCCTATCCTGGTGTGTATCCATGTCATCCTTTGCAGCAATATGAGGGTGTCATGTTTTCAATATTTGGCAATGGGATTTCCTACTTTTATTTGCAATATCACATCTGTGGCTTACACCCCTGCACATCTGTTGTGCTTGCCATTGTTCAATTTGACTATTTCCCTGACCGTGTGACCATCTCCACTGGACATGCAAGTTTGGGCATCAATGGGGAAGGACTCATCTGTGTTATCAGTGCAACTTGCTATACATGTGTGTTGGATCTGTGCAGATGATTTCGGTGACACTCCCATGACCAGGCTGATGTGACGGGAGCCTTCATTTTGTGCTAATTGTTGACTGAGTGACCAAGTGTTCTGCTGACATGATAGAGCCCTGCAGAGACAACGTATGGCACAGCTTTCCTTACACAGGAGTGGAGTCCCCTCATGGCAGTGTGTAATTCCTTGACATTGCCTGAGCCCAAGGTGTGTGTTGTGTGAGCATGTCTGTGTGTGTTCACTTCCATTTTGCCACACAGGCTGGGATCCCTAGTGATGTTCCTGTTTGTGATGCTTGCTGAGTTGACCTATGTTCCCCCAAATCTTCGCCCTGGGTTCTCTGGGATGTGGGTGCATGGCACATTACTGGTCATCAGGGTGTCATCCATAGGTGTGTTTGCTGTCAGGGCTGAGTTTGTGGGCAAACGCAGATGAGACACAGTCAGGATTCCCTTGGCACTTGTTGGTTACACAAGTCATGTAATTTACAGTTTGTGGTAGCTTTCAGTGATTGTGACACGTTGTGTGTGTGACTGCTGCCACTCCTCAGGGTCAGAGCTGCAATGTTGGAAGTTGTCTATGTGTGTTCTTTGTGGGTGACCTTGGCTTCTTCATTGGTGTGTGACTGTGGCCAGGATCCCATTGATTGGGGTGGATTTGACGTCATGCCCATGTACGGCGTACTGTGCAGTGTGTCAGACATTCAGGAGTCTTGTTGACTGGCCATGTGTGATGGGTTTCTGCACCTTAGTTCCCACCACCACCCCTGGGATTGTCATGGGTGCATGTGCAATGTCACCAGTCCATGTGAGCTTCACTGCTGCACATTGTTGGAGATCAAGGTGTGTGGTGTTGAGTGTGTGCAAATGAGAGTTGTTGCACGGCTAGACCCCTACCTCCATATTGGCCTTGGCTGACAGGCCGTGCTGATTGATTTGTGCTTGTGTAGGTGTGATGGTAGTTTGTTGCTCAGGACACATGACTGTGGTTCACATTGTGAATGACATCTAGCTTTGTCATCACAGTGGGATTATCATGCAGGCCAGTGTCACCACAATGTGGGGTCCCTGGGGGTAGTGCTGTGGTGGGTCTGTCTCTTGCTGTGTTAGTTGCTGTTCCTACAAGCTTGTGTGACATGTGTAATTTGGGCTCCCTCTCATCTAACAATGCCTGATTGCCCACATAGGGAAATCAGATCCATGAGTTACTTTTGTGTGGCACTGTATACACATCTGTGTAATTGGGATTCAGGCCTCCTCATGTGTTGTGTAGTTGCCTGGGGACACTGGCACACACCCCCATCACCTGTTGTGTTTGATATGCAGTGTGAGGCTGCCTGTTTGTGTTTGTGCATCTGCACCACTGCATTGGCATATCTTTAGTGTGCCATTGGCTGTATGTTGTTTGGTGGGTTTCCCCTGCTGTCCCTGGGACTCCTAGGTCATCAGTCAGCACAATGATCATGGTTTGTATGTCCCATTGCTGCCATGCTATGGTATTTGTTCGCCTCACATCTACAGTCTCCACAGGATATCTACATTTGTGTGTCCATTGGTGCAGATATGTGGGTCTGCATTATGATGGTCACTTCTGTCATTGTGTAATTGATGAATGTTGACAATGTCAGCCCCCATGGGTGATGTTTGTCTGCACGTGGCCAAAGGTATGTCTTATTTGCACTGCACTGTTTGCCTCACCCAATCTATGTTGCTATGGGACACAACCACTACTTTGCCACTGATGTGTTTGTTGTTCTGTGACCAGGAATCATCCATGCTGTTTGGCATTTGCAGCTTTTTCCATGACAACAATTACATTTTGGTCACTGTGATGATGGGGCTTTAGACCCCATTGCCACATTGTTCCAAATGTGCTTCAGCTATGGACCCCACACTTACATTTTGGTCACTGTGATGATGGGGGCTTGGACCCCATTCCACAATGTTCAAAATGTGCTTCAGCTATGGACCCCACACTTACCTTTTGGTCACTGTGATGATGGGGGTTTAGACCCCATTGCCACAGTGGTCATGGTCTCCTTGCATTGTGGAGCCCACACACATTTATGTGTGACACATGTGTAAGGGGGTCACATTGTATGTTCAATGTTATGTTCAGTGTTGTAGGCATTTGACACAGACTACACACGCTTGTCATGGTGTTGGGGGGATGTCTTTTTCTGACATTCCTTATGTTGGAGTATGCTGGTTGTGTCATGCATTACCCATCCTATGAGTAGGGGTGGTGGTAGTGGTAGGCATCCAGCACCCCCTGAGTAGGGGTGATGGTAGTGGTAGGCATCCAGCACCCATGAGTAGGGGTGGTGGTAGTGGTAGGCATCCAGCACCCCCTGAGTAGGGGTGGTGGTAGTGGTAGGCATCCAGCACCCCCTGAGTAGGGGTGGTGGTAGTGGTAGGCATCCAGCACCCATGAGTAGGGGTGGTGGTAGTGGTAGGCATCCAGCACCCCCTGAGTAGGGGTGGTGGTAGTGGTAGGCATCCAGCACCCATGAGTAGGGGTGGTGGTAGTGGTAGGTATCCAGCACCCCCTGAGTAGGGGTGGTGGTAGTGACAGGCATCCAGCACCCATGAGTAGGGGTTGTGGTAGTGGTAGGCATCCAGCACCCCCTGAGTAGGGGTGGTGGTAGTGGTAGGCATCCAGCACCCCCTGAGTAGGGGTGGTGGTAGTGGTAGGCATCCAGCACCCATGAGTAGGGGTGGTGGTAGTGGTAGGCATCCATGCCCCCCTGAGTAGGGGTGGTGGTAGTGGTAGGCATCCAGCACCCATGAGTAGGGGTGGTGGTAGTGGTAGGCATCCAGCACCCCCTGAGTAGGGGTGGTGGTAGTGGTAGGCATCTAGTGGTAGGCATCCAGCACCCCCTGAGTAGGGGTGGTGGTAGTGACAGGCATCCAGCACCCCATGAGTAGGGGTGGTGGTAGTGGTAGGCATCCAGCACCCCCTGAGTAGGGGTGGTGGTAGTGACAGGCATCCAGCACCCCATGAGTAGGGGTGGTGGTAATGGTAGGCATACAGCACCCCCTGAGTAGGGGTGGTGGTAGTGGTAGGCATCCAGCACCCCCTGAGTAGGGGTGGTGGTAGTGGTAGGCATCCAGCACCCCCTGAGTAGGGGTGGTGGTAGTGGTAGGCATCCAGCACCCCCTGAGTAGGGGTGGTGGTAGTGGTAGGCATCCAGCACCCATGAGTAGGGGTGGTGGTAGTGGTAGGCATCCAGCACCCCCTGAGTAGGGGTGGTGGTAGGCATCCAGCACCCCCTGAGTAGGGGTGGTGGTAGTGGTAGGCATCCAGGCACCCATGAGTAGGGGTGGTGGTAGTGGTAGGCATCCAGCCCCCCCTGAGTAGGGGTGGTGTTAGTGGTAGGCATCCAGGCCCCTATGGGTGTGTATGGCATTGGTGATAGCCATCCCGCCCCCATGGTTCTGCTGTTGCTAGTGTACGTCATTTCTGCATCCCTATGTGTGTGTGACATATGTCGGGTACGTGTCGTTTGTTTGTGTTGTGGGTGTTTGGCTTACCGTCTGCGCCGTACGCGTCCGTACCGGTCCCGGTAATAGATGTAGAGTATTGGTAGGACCTGCGCGATGGGATTCATGGTTGGTTCGTCTCGTTCGGGTTTCTCGTTGCTTCGACTCGTACTCATCGCAGGCTTGTTCATCTCGTAGCCGTGGATCGTCTTGTGGCGCGAATCGGAGCTTATGTGCGGCTCTTCCGGATGCTCTGACGTACCGGACGTAGCGACGGGTTCGGCGCGTACGGAAGGCGCATCGTACTAGTCGGGCCGGAAGGTGCTGTATATATGCTTCCGTGCGACTCGATTCGGAGTTTACGGATCCGGCTCGGGTGGGGAACAGGAGCTGGAATGGGTAAGTACGGCTGGGTCGGGATCTGAGCAGTTATGCGCATCGTACTTGCTCGTTCGAACGAATGTTCGAATCGGTCGGGAAACACGCGTTCGGCTTGTTTTTTTTCCGGACGAATGGTGTTAGGTGCGCTTCCGGCCGAGATCGGAATCGACCCCTAAGTCTTCTACGTGTACCCCACTCCTTAGCGGATCATCATTCCATTACTTGAATTCTATTCCTTCCCGCTGTGACGAGTAGTGATCAACTCGGGCATGTCTAAGGTGTGTAATTATCCAAATTTGCACATGACCCGAGGACTGTTCGTCAGTGCTTAATCAAAACCTGACCCTTCCCTTTATTATGGCTGAGTCCATGCTTGAGTGGCACTAAGAATCAGTAACTGCATGCCTCACTTGTTCACTTACTTCATCACTTACTTCATCAAGGGCCAGACGCCACCTAATCATGCCTCTCACCTTCTCTGTGCAGCTGTTGTACAGATGGGAGACCGGTCCTATATGTTTTCCCAGTGGAGCCGCACCAGTACTTCTGCCTTTCGGTCAGAAATGTTCAGAGACCGGAAGGAGGCAGGTACTGGAGTGCTAACCTCACTCTGGCCGCTCTCGTGTGTACATACTTCCCCTGGGCAGCAATCCCGTCTCCAATAGTAATATATGGAGGCAGGGGCACAGGGAGGTCTCAATCGTACATCTTGTGGCTCTCTTTTCATTGATCTTAACATTTTTGAAAACTTAAGCCCAAACATACATTCATCTCTTGACCATAACGAAATGACAAAGAAAAATTTCCAATTTGTCATCTATAATTACTGTCATATGAGTAGGGATCAAAAAACATAAATACATGATATTTTCATGTATATGTATCTATGATTGTGTGGAAACGAAAAGGATGGCCACACTCCCTTGATGTACTTACAATTGGCCTGGTAAAAATAACTATAACTACAGAGGGGCATTAGACCCAGTGTATCCATGAAGGTGCCCATGTTAGGAAGATCTAATCTCTAAGGGGATATGAGTAGATGTTGCTTATTTGGAACCAATAAAAGTGAAAGGACATTGTGGTTCTCTTGCTCCTAAAGATAAAACCAGGACACACACTCATTCTTGTACTCCACTTTACTGTGTAGAATTTTTACCGGTGTGCCTGTAGAAGTCACAGTGTCAATTAGAGATTGCTTAGTTGGTTCCACAGAATCTCATCATTGAGGTCATTTATGTCACTGTGAATCCTATAGATCCATGTTTGTTCTCTTCTAAAGAGAAAAGTCTTGACGTCTCTCATATTCTGGGGAATAAGCGGTGAGTGTGACAATGGGGAGATGCCCCGGCTTGCACTCCAGTATGAGAGATTTTTCCAATGAAACTTGTAAAGACATCTTGCTTATTTGTTTTATACCCTTTGTGACAATCACCAATGATGCTTAACGTTTCCTCTTTTTTAAAAAACAAAATTGTTTTTTAATCACACCCTAGAGTGAGTGGGTTGGCAGTGTGACCTTTTCTCAGCATACTCTGTAGAGGATAGACATGGTATTTCCATGGTACATCTGACATATGATTAAGATTAATGATAACTGAAGGTTATATTTCCATCTAAATTGATCTGCAGATAGATGATGAAATGTACAGCTCCTGGGGGAGCAGGAATAATATACATGTGTATTTTGGAAAATGTTTGATATTGTGTTTATGTTTTGTGTTTGTCTTTTCAGAAATTCCCGATAGTGTCTACATAGAAAGTGACAAGCAAGGTTATTATATGCAATAAGTCCTGTTAAAACATACTTACCTTTGAATACCAGGCCACTACCTGAAAAGGGATGAGAGGAAATAAATAGGATCACTAGTCCTGAGGAAGGCCGGACCACCCTTAGAGGTTGCCAAAAATTGGCCGAAGCATGTCGACGTAGAAAGCAGAAGGAGAGACAAAGGGGTCCTAATTATCCCCTAGACCATCTCCACAGTACATTTTTAATCCTATCTAAGAAACCCAAGATTAAAGATTTGTAAATGTATTTTTTAGGTAGTTTTACATGTATCCTATCGTTGTCTGTCTATATGTAGTTTGCTGCATGGATCCCAACACATATATGTTTGTTTTGTCTTCCCCCTCCCTTTGCTCCATCCCAGGCGTTGGTCTGTGCAGGGATGTTGTAGCAGCCCTATGATGAAGCATGCCACTATGTAGTGGGTGAGGGCAGTTTTAAAGAACTTTTTGTTTTCGCAGGCGGGGTGTTTCATTGATACATGTACCTCTGCCTCCTTTTCCTCTTTTTGTGGTTTTTGTAGCTTATATCAGGGAAGATAGAAAAGGAGAAGTACCTCCCTCCCCTTCTTTTTTGTGTTATAAGACAGTCAGGTACCACACCAGTATTTGTTAGGTTTTCAGGGGACCCTCTAAAGTGTTTCCTGTGTGCATTTATTAATGGATCCGACACTTGCATCAGTGAGTATTTATTAAAACAAGATTTACAGACAAACATTTAGGGTACAGCGAAGCCATCATTGAGTTAGGAAACTCGTAATGACAAGTATCCAGCCATGTACTCTCTATGGCTTTCCTGTGCACTTACAATATCTGAGAATGGTTCAGTTATTGCAGGGTCATATCTGCTCATGCAGATATGTCCACACATGGGATATAGTGTATACTGCCTTAGGGCTGTAAGGCCTGCAGTAGGGGTGGTTTACCTATATGTCATGAAGTGTATGAGGGCATAGTACACAGGGCTGTGTGCCATTCAGTTGTCTCTGCACCAAGACATGCAGCCTGTAATGGCAGATTGCATGTGCTTGATGAGGGCTCTCTGGGGTGGCATATCTCATGCTGCAGCTCCAGTGGACCCTCTTCAGTAACCATGCCCTAGGTACCAGGAATTCTATTTACTATGGCTTACAGAGGTGGCTGAAGTGGTGCCTATCATGGTACAGTTTTGGGATAAAGATCTGGCACTGGAAACTTGGTTAGCAGTGACCTAGTGCACTTACAGTTCGAAATCACATCAGGCCTCAGGCAAAAAGTGGGGGCTAACTGTGTCAAAAGAGGCACTTTCCTACAGTCTCTGATTGGGTGCATAAGTGTCTGAGTAGATCTGTGAGTGAGTGTGTGAGTGTCTGAGTGGGTCTGTGTGTGCAGAAGCCTCTGAGTGGGTCTTAAGTAGGTTTGAGAGTTTCTGAGTGGGTCTGTAAGCGGGTGCATTAGTGTCTGAGTGGGTCTGTGAGTGGGTGCTTGAGTACCTGAGTGAGTCTGTGAATGGGTATGTAACCGTCTGAGTGGGTCTTTTGTAGCTGTGAGAGTGTCTGAGTAGGTCTGTGAGCAGGTGTGTGAGTCTATGAGTGAGTCAGTGAGTGGGTGCATGAGTGTCTTAGTGGGTTTGTCACTGGGCGTGGGAGTGTCTGAGTGGGTCTGTGAGTTGGTGCATTAATGTCTGAGTGGGTCTGTGAGTGGGTGCATTAGTGTCTGAGTGGATCTGTGAGTGGGTCCATGAGTGTCTGAATAGAACTGCAAGTAGATGCATGAGTGCCTGAGTGGATCTGTCAGTGGGTAGATTAGTATCTGAGTGTGTCTGTGAGTGGGTGCATGAGTGTCTGAGTGGATTTGTGAGTTGATGCATGAGTCTGTGAGTGACTGTGTGAGTGTCTGAGTGGGTCTGTGAGTGAGTGCATAAGTATCTGTGTGGGTCTGTGAGTGGGTGCATTAGTGTCTGAGTGGATCTGTGAGTGGATGCATGAGTGTCTGAGTGTATCTGTGAGTGGATGTGTGTGTGTCTGAATGGGTATGTGAGTGGGTGCTTGAGTGTCTGAATGGATCTGCAAGTGGCTGCATAAGTGTCTGAGTGGGTCTGTGAGTGGGTGTGTAAGTGTCTGAGTGGGTTTGTGAGTGGGAGTGTAAGTGTCTGAGTCTGTCTGTGAGTGGGTGCATGAGTGTCTGAGTTGGTCTGTGAGTGGGTGCGTAAATGTCTGAGTGGGTCTATGAGTGGGTATATGAGTGTCTGACTGTGTCGGTGAGTGGGTGCGTGAGACTCTGAGTGGCTCTGTGAGTGGGTGGGAAAGTGTCTGAGTGGGTCTGTGAGTGGGTGTATTAGAGTCTGAGTTGGTCTGTGAGTGGATACGTTAATCTGAGTGGATCTGTGAATGGATCTATGAGTTTCTGAGTGGGTCTGTGAGTGGGTGCATAAGTGTCTGAGTGGATCTGTGACTGGGTGTGTGAGTGTCCATGTGGAACTGTGAGAGGGTGTGTGAGCAGCCACGGCCCGCTCACGTAAGAGCGGTGGGGCCCAGTGGTGGGGATTTTGACAGACGATGAGTGAAAATTAAATAAATAATTAATTTTCCCTTGTCATCGTACGTCGAAATCCCCCCTGCTAGCCCCATCGCTCTTACCTGCATGGGCCGCAGCTGTGTGTGAGTGTCTGAGTGGGTCTGTGAATGGTTGCATGAGTCTCTGAGTAGGTCTATGAGTGGCTGCATGAGTGTCTGAGTGGGTCTCTGAATGTGTGCAAGAGTGTCTGAGTAGGTCTGTCAGTGGGTATGAGAGTTACAGACAAGCATGACAGATGGTTGTCTATCACTCTATATGTGTTAGTTATTGGGAAGAACACTCTGTTCATATTGGAACTATACGTACATGCCTTGCAAGCAGGGCAAAAAAAAAATGCCCTTCACAGTGGTCTGATTGGAATTACAATTATCAGT
Organism: Calotriton arnoldi; assembly: GCA_963921515.1. NCBI lineage: Eukaryota > Metazoa > Chordata > Amphibia > Caudata > Salamandridae > Calotriton > Calotriton arnoldi. The sequence continues at coordinate 929,751 of CAWUFW010006960.1, forward strand.
CACCTCATTCCTACCGAGTTGATCACTGAAAGAGGTGCCCTTCCTAAAAGTGATCTCCTAAGATCACTTTTAGGAAGGGCACCTCTTTGAGGGAAGGTCTTTTTTACATGTATGTACTGATGTGCCCATGTGATAAATTATACGTGGAGAGCACTGTGTTAACAGTGAAGAAAAGGTTGCTGAAACACATGAAAGCCATACAGAATATAGATAAACTATGCCCTGTAGCACAACACTTCGAAGCAAAACGTGACAGTAACAGAAATTTGCTTTGTTTTTATGCCATTGATAGAATACCAAAATTTAACAGAGGTGGGGACAGAATACACTGGTTTGTGTCAACTGGAATATAAGTGCATATTGCAACTAGAACTAGATACTAAGGTCCCTATGGGTCTGAACTCAGATGAGGAGATGTAAACGCATTTGGGTGAATAATCCCATTCAAGGTTGGCTATACAGCCATCAGTTTGTTTTCCTAAAGTGTAAAGAGCTGTGTTCACATCTTGCCTTTAGGTATGAAAAACATTCCTTTTGACTCTAATTGTCTCTAATGATGTGTTTTATGATATGTATAATGTACAGTGATCTTGTAGGTTGGTTTTGTCTTGTTTTTATATGCATACATTTCTTTTACCCCTCTTTATCTGGAGGCTGAGGAACTATCAACAGATAGCGTGATAATATAATTTTCCAACTCTCTTCTTTTTCTTTATAGAGATTCTATGATTTAAAATGTCTGCTATTTTCTATTCTTCCCTATTCTCCTCTGTGCATCTGATGCCATATGAATATACACTAGGCATATATTTGCTTGTTAAGACCCATTACTATCTGGGCAACTGCCGAAGTCATGTGGAGAAATATAACTTACTATGCATTAGGGAATATTGAATTTAATAGCATTGCCATATCATTGTCTTGCAATTGGCACAGGGATTACCAAGATGTGAGTATGGGTATCAACTATGGGCCAGATGTACGACCCTTACAATTTGCGAGTCGCAAATTGTCTTCCTTTGCGACTCGCAATTTGCGAATCACAAAATGCAATTTACAACAGTGTCTCAGACACTGTTTGCGATTCCTAATGGGGTTGCAAATTGCATGCCTCATTAATATTCATGAGGCAGGTGATATTTGCGACCCCATTAGGAATGGCTAGCACTCCCAGGGATGGTGGCCTGCTGGGGTCATAAGACCACCAAGTCTGTGACTGCTTTTTAAATAAAGCAGTTTTTTTCTAAATGCAGCCTGTTTTCCTTAAAGGACAATGGGATGCATTTAAAACAGAAAAGGAAACGTTTCTGTTTCATTTTTTAGAGTAGGCAGTGGTCTGTGGGACCACTGCCTGCTCTTAGAAGAAATTTTCGCACACACTCACAAAGGGAAAGGGGTCCCCTGGGGACCTCTTCCCATTTGAGAGTGGCTTACCACCTACTTGAAGTAGGTGGTAAACTGCGATTGTTTTGTGACCGCAATTGCAGTTGCAAAACAATTTTACATTGCAGTGCAAGTCGCTATTAGGAAGGGACTCCCTTGGCACGCCCCTTCCTAATAGCGAGTCGCAAACCCTATTTTGCGAGTCTGTAAAAGGTTACCGACTCGCAAAATAGGGTTTGTCAATAGGGCAGACCAAATTTGATGTCGCAAACGGGTCAATTTCCCATTTGCGACCACAAAATATGGTCGTACATCTGGCCCTATATGCCCACCGGGGCTCAATTACATACATCTTATTAAGGAAAGTACAGTCTCCTATTCACAGATAGCACTGTATATACTTCTATGATACCAGTCATTAATTTAGACTTAGGAGTCAAATGTAGGGGTAGACATGTATAGGTACCTTTTGGACTTTGCTCACTAGTGCTAAATTGGGTATGTTTTGTGGTCCTATCTCTGTCTCCTCTGTGATTATTATATAGGCATTTACACAATCCAACTGTGGTGACATTTAGTTTGTTCGCACTCAACTCTACGTTATGCACAAGAGTTGTAATATGATGTTGGGATAATACATATATTCAGTGGTATGTTTTAATATCTAATATTGTACATATGACTTACTAGGGACTAGTATGGGGGAATAACATACTTACCAATGATGTAAATCACAGGATACTTGTACTTGGATACTGATACAGTTATGTATAATGCATTATAACAAGTGTTAAAATAGCCGACCTGGTTACGGCTTCTTGAAATGTTGATACATGGTATTCTCATTTTCTATGTTGATGCAATTATTTTTACTTTAAATATTTGCTGGGAACAGACCTGACTCACCCGTGAGCAAGGCCTAGAATGCCCCGAAATGCGTTGAGGTATTTAAGTATTTGAGCAATAAACTCTTTATGAAGTAAACCAAAGCAAGCAGTTATTATCGCTGGTGGGGGGTGCACACACTGTGCTTTTTTGAGCTACCAAAGTGATTTGTATTAACAGGGTTGCTCAACCCCAACCAGTGCTGGTCCTGGGGCCTGGCCTTTTGAGGCTCTTTGTGGTTTGCGATATATATGTGTATATATATATATATATATGCGGAAGCCTTCGCCACTGCAATCCCTCAGTTCAACAGACGAAGCAGACCGAAAATCGGTGCGAAGTTTTTTATTGTAAACCCTTCATGTCCGCCATGACGCGTTTCAGCCTCCAAGAGGCCTTGATCACATGACGCTTCAGGAGGAATGGTGCAGTATTTAAAGTGCTACATGCATTTGAAAAAGTAACTAACGTGTATCACATGGTCATTAGACATAGAAAAAATACTGATTCATGTTAGGCAAGTGCCTTAGTTTGATTCAATTATAGCACCGGTTACAAATCTAGATAAACCGCTGTACATGACAAACACAACATCATCAGATGTTGTGTGTTTTGAAAAATAGCAGTACTTTTTCAGGGAAATTGATAAAATATTCATAAAAATACCTAAAATGACACAATTGCTTGAAACCAAAAAGAAAAAATATATAAATATCAAATATAACCCCAGTGGGTATTAATTCGTTTCCATAAGCAAAAGGAATAATTCAATCAAAGATTTGTTACACCTACATTGACTTAAAAACTTTCTCAATAAGAACCATTCACAATCAATAAAAGAAATGCATAAAATATCATTGATTGGGATAAAAACGATATTTTTGATAAGAGTATATATAAAAAACTTTGCATGATAAACCAGTTTCTATAATACAAATTATCGCTTGAGAAATGGCGCAGCCCAAAGTGCCAGTGCAAAAGAGACAAACATTTGGTAACAGATCAAGCCCAATTGGGCATGATACTGAATTTCTATGTCAAGAACACGATAATACAGTACAATAGTGAAATAAATATGTGCTAAAAAACAGTGGTAAAAAACTGCTGTAAAAATATATATACACGATCTGGAGGCTGCATTTACGAGGAATTCATATATGATGTGTGCAAAAAAAGACAATGCAAAACTGACTAAGGCTACAAGCATGTAAAAAAATCCTCACTAGCGTTGAGACCATGAGGTGTCTTGGTGTCTAGTGTCAGGATGTATCGAGTTTCCAATGCTCGAAGAAGGGCCTCTCGATTTCCCCCTCTTCTAAGTGGCATAACTGTGTCAATCACAAAGAATCTTAGTAGATCAGAGTTGTTATCGTGAGAATCCTTAAAATGACGTGCCACTGGGTAGGAAGCATCACTGCCGCGGATCGCTCTAATGTGCTGGAGTATCCTCTTGTGGACCTGCAACTTGGTACTACCAACATATTGCAGGCCACATGGACACTCCAGCACATAGACTGCAAACTCCGTCTTGCAAGTATGTAGTTTGGAAATGGGAACTGTGGCCTCTTTGAAGGGGACTCTGTAGGATGTTTTGCTAACACCCTGCCTGCAAGCCTTGCAGACAGCGCATTTCACGAATCCCTTCCTGGAGCTTATCCAAGAATTAGCAACTACCAGTTCTGGACTACTCTTAACCAGTGTGTCGCTCATCGACCTGGCTTTTCTGAATGTAATGTCAGGAGTGACCGACATAAGACTACCAATAACTGGATCATTGCGCACCAAGCTCCAATTCTTTTTGAAGATTTTACGTAAAGCCTGGTGTTGCCTGTTATATGTCAGAACTAATCTTGTGGATACGTTGTCCTCACCAACTACAATGACTGCCTTGGAACTTTTATTGCATAAGGCCACACCTCTAGAGATCCCATTAGCCTTATTTATGGCTTTGTCAACCATATCCTCAGTATAGCCTCTTGCCACAAACCTGTCTCTACTGGCCTTCTGTGCTGTATCACATTCGGTTTGTGTGCTGCATATACGCCGAATACGCAGCATCTCCCCAAAGGGAATACTGCGTATTAAATGTCCCGGATGATGGCTCGTGGCGCGCAACACAGTGTTGCCAGCAGTGGGTTTTCTAAATAGTCTAGTCTCCAATCTGCTGTTAAGGATAAAGACTTCTACATCAAGAAAACAAATTTTGTTAACACTAATGTGGCCTGTAAAATGTAGATTTAAGAAGTTGTTATTAATCACATTGATGAACCGAAGGGCCTGCTGTTCAGAGCCCCTCCAGATTAAAAAAACGTCATCTATGTATCTATACCAATGTGCCACATGCTCAGCAAACCCTACAGCTAGTTGGCCACGGAGAACCTGCTCCTCCCACAGCCCCATATGCAAACAAGCATAACTGGGGGAAAAGCAGGCCCCCATGGCAACACCTCTGATCTGCTGGAACACTTGGTTAGAAAACATAAAAAAGTTATTGTTGAGACAGGTGGAGATCATAGACAGTAACATCTTGTTGTGGTTGTGGAACTGAATGGGCCTAGTACCTAGATAGTACTCCACCGCCTTCATGCCATCATGATGGTGTGTGCAAGTATTAAGGGATGTAACATCCAATGTCATTAACATACACTCATCATGCCATTCAACATCATTGAGTTTACGTAAAAAATCGCCAGATCCTGGACAAAGGAGGGCAAAGATTTTACATGTTCCTGGAGGAATGAGTCCACATACTTAGAAGTATTTTCAGTAAGACTTTTTCGTGCTGAGATAATAGGCCTGCCAGGCGGTTTTTGAGAGTTCTTATGCACCTTGGGGATGAAATACATTGCGGGGATAACAGGGTGATCATTTTTTAAAAACCTGAATTCATCTTGACTTGACCATGTCATGAATGATGTAATATGTGATGTCATCAGCAGTGCATTGCGGGGGCGCGAGTTATAGTTAGCTGAACTAACTATAACGGTTGAATTTCTATGGTTTTGTATGAGTGAAATGTCCAACTAACTATAACGTCCCTGAAACCTATGGTTTTTCAGTGAATTTCTAAGGTTTTGAAATGCTAATTTCTAATTATAACGTGCCTGAAACCTATGGTTTTTCAGTGAATTTCAAAGGTTTTTTAAATGCCAATTTCTAACTATAACGTGCCTGAAACTTATGGTTTTTTCAGTGAATTTCAAAGGTTTTTTAAATACTAATTTCTATCTATAACGTCCCTAAAACGTATGGTTTTTCAGTGAATTTCAAAGTTTTTTTAATGCTAACTTCTAATTATAATGTTTATTTAACCTATAGTTTTTTCCCACACCCAAGAAGGACACAACACCCACTGCCACAACCCTCAGGACCTCCCCCCCGTACCACCTCTCTCCCTACTGTAATTTTCTTTATTTGTTATTTAAACTATATAATGTCTTCTTGTTTTTTAAATATTAAACAACTACATACAGTATGAAAGGGAGCCCAGCCCAGAGCCACATCTGAAGACCAACACATGTCATAGACCTACTGATCAAGCTGCTCCGACACCCAAGAACGCCACAACACCCACCACCACCCCAGGGCCCCCCCCTCTACCACCGAGGCAGCGCAGAACAAGACAGCGAACTTTCTGAAAACGGCATGGCCCCTCAGCCACACAATAGCTGAATATTGGGACAGGTGTGAACAAACTATATGTGAAGGAAGCAATTCACCCATGTTTAACAATGCACACAATGCAAAGTGTAGCGGTGATGTGCTGGACACATCTCAGTATGCAGAACACACACCTCTCCATGTGCAGAAATACTACTGGTGCTTGTAGTGTTGTGGACAGTGGACCTAACCATGTTACGTCAAACACTAGGGAAGATCTCAGTCATGTAGCTGTGTCGTCCCCCTGTAAGCATAAGCGTAACCGGAGTGGGCTGGTCCGACGTACGCCACTTCAGCGTAGGAGTGTGAATAAATAGGCCAGAGCTCTGGGCGTGGTTCACTTGTGGGAAGGCCAAAGCGTCTGCCAGGGCGGCGCCCTCACCCTGCCACGAGGCCGCCAACATGACCGCCAGCCTCCTCAGCCGATCGCTGGCTTCCGCCACACAGGCCCCCAGCGGCACAGCACCGCGGACTTATGTCTGTACAAACTACTGCCTTCGATATACACTGCGGACAGCAAGGCTCACAATTCAGATCGAGTCGCGATTGCAGATGACGCAGTCCAGTAGGCAAGAGACATTGCTCAAGTCAACAACACGTGCCTGTGGGCCCTTCCTCACCGCTGCCTCCTGCCTCCACTGCGGTGAGTAGGGCTCACAATTCAGAGCGACTCGCGATTGCAGATGACGCAGTCCAGTAGACAATAGACATTGCTACCAGTGCGGCCAGCCCGGACCACGCATCATCGCTGACTGCGCACACGCTAAGTGCTTCAAGTACCACTAACTCTGTGCAGCTCAAGTCAACGCCACGTGGCTGTGGGCCCTTGATGACCGCTGCCTCCGGCCTACAATGCAGTTAGCAGGGCTAACAATTCAAGATTAGTGCCGATGCTAATTGTGTAAGAGAGTATAATCGGTTAAGAAGACTGTATGCTCCCAATCTGTGCAGTTCAAGTCAACGTCACATGGCTGTGGGCCCTTGCTGACCGCTACCTCTGGCCTACACTGCGGTCATCAGGGCTCACAATTAAAATTAAGTCTTGATTCATTAATTACAGAGTCCAGTAGGCAAGTAACTATCACAGGCCTAAAATCTACATAATATCCTTTTAGTATCCTTGCTTCAAGAACTTTTTTTATATCAGTTATAGCTTTAGAACAATCACCAAATTCATCTTCAAGTGCAAACGAACACTCATTAGCAGTCTACACTGCGGGCAGCAGAGCTCGCAATTCGAATTTTGGACACGTGGTGCCACTAACCCTGTTCAACACAAGCTTGCGACACGTGTTGCCACTAACCCTGTTCAACACAAGCCGATCCCACATGTGGAACTGTGTCCTGAGTCCTGAATGGCAGTGACCCCAAGTCCGTGGCAGCGACCACAGCACCAGACTCCCTTCGATCAGTGAGGCGTATTTCCATATGCAAGGCCGGCTACAGGTGGTGGCACTAACCCTGTACAACACAAGGCGCGACATGTGGTGCCACTAACCCTGTTCAACACAAGCCGATCCCACATGTGTAACTGTGTCCTGAGTCCTGAATGGCAGTGACCCCAAGTCCGTGGCAGCGACCACAGCACCACACTCCCTTCGATCAGTGAGGCATATTTCCATATGGAAAGGCGGCAACACGTGGTGCCACTAACCCTGTTCAACACAAGCCGATCCCACATGTGTAACTGTGTCCTGAGTCCTGAATGGCAGTGACCCCAAGTCCGTGGCAGCAACCACACCACCAGACTCCCTTCGATCAGTGAGGCATATTTCCATATGGAAGGCCGGCAACATGTGGTGCCACTAACCCTGTTCAACACAAGCCGATCCCACATGTGTAACTGTGTCCTAAGTCCTGAATGGCAGTGACCCCAAGTCCGTGGCAGCGACCACAGCACCAGACTCCCTTTGATTAGTGACGGGTATTTGCATATGGAAGGCCGGCGACACATGATGCCACTGAACCTGAACTACGCAGGGCCTGCGGGGCCACCAACCTATGCACGTGGCTGTGGGCCCTTGCTCACCGCTACCTCTGGCCTACACTACGGTCAGCAGGCCTCACAATTCACATAGAGTCCCGATTGCACATGACGCAGACCAGTAGGCAAGACACATTGCTCCCAGTGCGGCCCGTCCGCACCAAGCATCATCATAGGCTCATACAGTCTCAATGCTTCTGGTGCCACAAACTGTGCACCTCAACTCAACGCACGTGGCTATGGGCCCTTGCTGACCGCTACCTCTGGCCTACACTGCGGTCATCAGGGCTCACAATTAAAATTATTTCTTGATTCATTAACTACAGAGTCCAGTAGGCAAGTAACTATCACAGTCCTAAAACCTGCATAATATCCTTTTAGTATCCTTGCTTCAAGAACTTTTTTTATATCAGTTATAGTTTAGTACAATCACCAAATTCATCTTCAAGTGAAAACGAACACTCAATAGCAGTCTACACTGCGGGCAGCAGAGCTCGCAATTCGATTTTTAAATGCTAATTTCTAACGAGAAGATTGTACTCAGAAAATACAACACTTCGTCAGTGTATTCTATACTTATTTCATCTTTTCATGATACACCTACACTGCGGTCAGTAGGGCTTACAATTAAAATTAAGTATTGATTGTAGGAAGGTGGAATCTGACTATATGGTTGCCCCCACTTTTTTTATGGTGTTTTGCTGGTTTATGACTTAGTTGGACTGCGATCCTGCTATTCAGGGCCCCAGTCTATCTGCTTTCTCTGTAAAAAGGTTTCCATGTGCCTTAGGCACATCTCTGATTAGAATCTGGAGTGCCCTTATAAGTCCCTAGTATATGGTATACTATGTACCAAGGGCATAGGTACCTCAGAGGCCTACCAGGGGCTGCAGCATGTATTGTGCCACCCCTGGAAGGCCATCCAAACTGACACCACAGGTCTGCTACTGCAGCCTGGGTAAGGTGGTGCATGCACCCCTTACTGTGATATAGGTTACCTATATCACTACATACATACACACATATAAACCTATAAGTCACTCCTATGGCAGGCCTTATCAATCCTGAAGGCAGAGTGCGTGGTTCCTATGTGAGGAGGTGCCCCTGCATGAGCAGGGCCCCTCTGCAGCATTCGGAGACCCTTCTCTGATGCTGTTTGTAGTGCAGCCTGACCATATACTCTTAAGCGCATTATAACCTCGCGTTAAATGCTAACTTTGGAATGGCTGCACCTAAACATGTCGTGTTTGGTGTCAAACATCTTGGAATACTACCCCCCGCCAATTCTGGCGGCGGGGGTAGTATTCCACCCTTCTAGAGGGAGAGACATGTTAACCCTGGCCTGGCCGGTAACTTCTTTCTAAAGCCTGGCATCACAAAATGGATGCTACTGCCACAGACACAAGTCTGGCCTCCTGCTGCTGGACGAAACTCCGGCAGGGGAGGCCTGGACAACAGGTTTCCTGTCCCAGGGAGGTGTGACCACCTCCCCAGACAGGATAATGTGTATTGGGGCTGGGCGGGAGCACTTTCGGGTGCTTTGAAGTCCTACACTGGGGGCACATTTGGTGTCCCTGTGCATACCCCAGTTCAAACCGGATCAGGGGCTTGCAGCCCCTGCTTTGGCGCGAACTGGACAAAGGGAAAGGGGTGTAGCCACCCTCTGCCCTGACCCACCCATAGGTGGGGCCACAGAGTAGTCCAACCCCTATACTTGGTATAAGAATAGGAACCCAGTCCTTAGGACTTTAGATTATCCCTGGACGAAACTCTGAAACAGAATCCTGGACCTTCGACGCTCTACTCACGATTAGAGGACAGAAGAATCTCCCTTGGGGTCAAGGAGTGACTCCCCTGCTTGGCAGGCACCAAAGAAGCATCTGTCCAGTTTGCATTTCTGAAGCTCCCGTCGGACGCCGAAGTCATCGCATCACCAGAGGTAGATTCTCAGACTTCGCCGAGGCTACCCTGAGTCCCCAGCAAAGCTGAGGCCCGTAGCTATCGTGGGTGACGTGAGACCGTGACCCCTGGATACCGAGCACATTTGCAAGTGCATCCTTTTCTGGGTCTCCCACAAAGTCGTGCTTTGGGCTCTGAGTAGCCCTAGCCTCCAGTACCAACTGCACCGAAGATCACTGGCCTCCACTCTACGAGTGTCCTGTGAGCCAGATCCACGTGCGATGTCTCGAGGCTCCTTCGCGGTTGCTAGCCCGTTGGCTAGTAGCCCTTAATGAAGGCCAATCTTTTTCTTGCTTGGCATCCTCGTTTCTCCAGGCCTGTCCTCACTTACCCTCGCTGGGTGAGTTCCTCAGACCTTGCTGGTCTGCACCATCGACGATCTACATCTTCACCGAGACTTGCCGTTGCCAAGGCTTGTTGGGTCCAATCCGGTCGCCGACACCTCAGCACTCGACAAACATCGTGTACCAGCCGGAATCCTGCTCCTGGTCACCGACAACGCCTCCTGGACCTCGTGGCTGAAGAGTCAACACGACCGTCAACGCACCTGAAGCACTCGACATCGGTGGGCATCCGTCTCATCGCCATCCTGGTCACTGGCTAGTGACCCAGACTCTGTCCCCTCTGCTTTCAGGTTCTTCAGATCTCCGATCCACTCTTGGATCCACCCGGACACTTTCCACTTGGTCGCCAGCAGCACTTTGCAGCAGATCGCCATTCAAATCGACGACGAAACCCGACCCCGAAAGACACCTATGCACCCGGCTTCCCTGGGTGAGGTAACACGTGTACTCCGGTGCTCCCGTGGGTAGAGACTCTTCAAAGTACTAGATCTCAAAGGGTTTGCTCCAAGTCCTCCTTAAGTGTCCCTTTTCTTTAATTTCCCGATCACGACTTTCTCCATAGAAGTCAACGGCGTATTGCGGTTGTGTATTTACACTGCACGCGTCCCCCGTGGGTACCCTGTGTCACTACCTTGGGTGGTTCCTTGTGGTCCAAGCACTTCTAGAGGCTCTAGGCCTAGTGTCTAGTTCAGTCGCGGTTCTTATACCACTTTATTGGTATATGGTTTGGTACGCCCCTAGGGCCCAAACGTGTATTTGTGCTATTACTGTGTTTAAATAACTTCTAACTTATGTACTTCGAATTCTAGTCTCATAAAGAGACTAGAGGGGTGTGTTTAGCAATAAATACATATATTTTAAATATATACCTGGTGTGGTGCTCTTTCATTTGATCACTCAAGAGATTATAGACTGGTAAAACAAGCTGCTTTACATTCCTTCAAGACTTAGCCTGAAGGCTGCTCTCCATAGCTACCACTAGGATAGCTTTCAATAAGGTTGTCTTTAACCTATCTCCAATAAGGGGTTGTTTGGACTGGTGCAAGGTGCCCACTATAATTAGTGGACAGCATATACCAGGCCAACTTCTCACATTGGTGTGCAGCGTGTGGGATTCCAGCTTGCTATTGTTTTACCAGATAATCTCAATTGAATTGATCAACTGAAAACCACTAAAGGTACCTAAGGTACATATAATTTAAGCTTAGAATACAGTAAGTTCTACTGAACTTAGAGTTGTGTGTTAAGTTATAGCACACCCTTTCTACAACTCAAGAGAGTTTAGTAGGCCACACTAGAGTAGGTAGTGCATACACCACACCACACTAGTAATGTCTTTAAGGGTAGGATCTAAAGAATCCTTGCAGGAAGCCACTGAGCTTCCACCCTCCAAGTATGATACACTCCCATTCTTGGAATTGAGAGCATTATGTAACTTGAGGAAATTAAGGACAGGCCAAAGTCCCACCACCCAACACCTTAAAGAGTTGTTGGTGGCTTATGACCTTAGTAAGCCCTTGGGGACTGAAGGGGTAGGAGCAGAGGGTGGGGCAGGAGAGGAGGATGGGGCCAGGGGTAGAAATACCCCCAGCCCCCCCTCTGAAACTGGCCAGGAGGGTGACAATGACCCTGACCTGGATAACCCAATCCCTCCTGTGGAAGATGAAGAGGATGATCAGGATGATGCCCTCTTTGTCCCCCCCAGGAAGGATTATGAGTGTGCCCAGGAAGTCTAGATCTCCTTCTCAGGAGTCTAACCACTCTGGCACCTCAATAGGGAGCTCTGTCTCATCTCATAGGAGGGAATCCTCTCATGAGAGAAGAAAGAGGCTGATTCAATATGAGGAAGCTCAGCTTGAACTCAGAAGGAAGCAAGTAGCCTTAGACAGGGAGTCCCTAGATCTCTTTAGAGAGAAAAGAAAGTTGGGACTAGAGTCCCATGGTGGCAGCCATGTCCCTAGAGATAGGGAAAGGTCTTATGACCATAGAAACCTAAACAAGATTGTCCCTCCCTACCAGAGTGGGGATGACATCCACAAATGGATAACTGCACTGGAGAGGGCCTGTAAAGTTCTGAAGGTCCCCCAGAGGCAGTGGGCAGCAATCTTGTGGCTCTCCTTTGCAGACAAAGGTAGAGACAAGCTCCTCACTGTAAGAGAAGAGGATGCTGACAATTACACAGTCTTGAAGAGTGCTCTGATAGATGGGTTTGGCCTAACCACTGAACAGTATAGGTTGAAGTTCAGAGACACCCAAAAGCTCAGACTCAAGACTGGGTTGATTTTGTAGATTGTGCTACAAAGGCTCTGGAAGGTTGGATACATGGCAACAAAGTGCATGACTTTTTAGGATTGTACAATTTGATTATGAGGGAGCAGATCCTTAATAATTGTCAAAACCAGCTTTTGCACCAGTATCTGGTGGATTCTGATCTGACCTCTCCCCAAGAATTGGGAAAGAAGGCAGACAAATGGGTCAGAACCAGAGTAAAAACTAGAAATCAGGGTGGTGACCAGAAGAAAGATTCTACTAAGTCCCAAGAGAAAGGTGGGGATAAATCTAAGGATAAGTCCACTACAGGGCCCCAAAATTACTCTTCTGGGGGTGGGTCCCAAACTCCTTCCTCTCCTGAAAAGAAACCATATTGCCATGTCTGTAAAAAGCCTGGGCACTGGAAATCTGATCCCAGTTGCCCCAGGATTGGCAATAAAGAAAATGTTCCCCCAGCAACTACTACCCCCTCCTGGTACTACCAGTAGTAATCCTCCAGTTGGGAGTAGTGCACCCAAAAAGTTAGGTGCTTTTGCAACAGGAACAGAGGTGGGCCCTGGTTCAGACAGGGACCCCTCAACAGACTCCTCTGACTCTGATGGTGGTGTAGGATTTGCCACCTTTACCATGGGTCCCACAGCAATGGGCAGGTACAGACTGGAACCAATGATTAATGGTCAGAAAGCTGTGGCATTTAGGGACACAGGGGCTAGTGTCACCATGGTGGCAGGGAAACTAGTCCCCCCTCACCAGCTTTTACCTGAGTTTAAATACCAGGTGACCAACATTGATGGTGTCAGAACAGATCACCCTATGGCCATAGTCAATCTCAGCTGGGAGGGGGTCACAGGCCCAAAGAGAGTGGCAGTGTCCCCCACCTTACCTGTAGATTGCCTGATGGGCAATGATCTGGAGATTTCAGCCTGGGCTGAAGTTGAACACCAAACCCACCTTAGGATGTTGGGCGTCCCTGTAAAGGTTAGTGGGGCTGTAATGGCCACAGCCCCAGCCCAAGAATTTGGAGAGATGGAGCCTGAAAGAATGGCCCACTCTCCCCCAAAAGAGAGCACAAGGGTTGAAGAAAAGCCTTCTTCCCTCCAGACAGTAGGTAAGGGTCAGCCTCCTCAGGGAACTGACCCTACCCCTAGTGAAGGAACTGCCCCAGAGGTAGTCAGGCCTGGCATGGCCACACCCCTGATGGCAGAGGACCCTTCCAAGGTGGTACCCAGTCTGGAGCAGGTAACCTGCCCCTCTCTACCCTGCCTCAGCCAGCCCAGGGCTGCAGAGGTCAGGGAGGTCAGTGGACCCCCAGGGCCCCCTGTCCAGAGGAACCCCCATCAGCAGATTAGGGGCACCCAGTCTAGTAGCCCTAGCCAGGTGAAAACTCCTCTACACACTGAGGGATCCCCCATGCCTTTATGTAGGGACCTCCCCCAGAAGGACTCTGGTAGGCAAGGGCAAACCTGGGACCTGAAGGTTCCAAACCTGCCCTGTCCCTCCAGTAGTCCATCCAAAGGGACCCAACCCCCAGCTGTAGGCAGCCAAAGGTTGACCCTTAGAGCAAAGTGCAACTCAGTCATGGAAAGACAGGCATACATGGTGACCAGTGATCTGAGGAAGCTGAGGCCAACATTCCTAGGGCCTCACTTCCCTACTCAGACACCTCACCAGCCTTGTACTTTACCTAAGCACACCACAGGTAGTGATTCCCCATGGTGGAGACCCTCTTATACCCTTAGGGTGAGGGATTGCTTAGTGGACCATAAGACAGGGGGCAACCATGCTAGTGCAGGTGCTTCCTTACATGACCACTTAGTCAATGAAGGCTCAACTGGCCAAGGTTAGCCTTATCTCCTTTCGTTTGGGGGGGTTATGTAGGAAGGTGGAATCTGACTATATGGTTGCCCCCACTTTTTTATGGTGTTTTGCTGGTTTATGACTTAGTTGGACTGGGATCCTGCTATTCAGGGCCCCAGTCTATCTGCTTTCTCTGTAAAAGGTTTCCATGTGCCTTAGGCACATCTCTGATTGGAATCTGGAGTGCCCTTATAAGTCCCTAGTATATGGTATACTATGTACCAAGGGCATAGGTACCTCAGAGGCCTACCAGGGGCTGCAGCATGTATTGTGCCACCCCTGGAAGGCCATCCAAACTGACACCACAGGTCTGCTCCCGCAGCCTGGGTAAGGTGGTGCATGCACCCCTTACTGTGATATAGGTTACCTATATCACTACATACATACACACATATAAACCTATAAGTCACTCCTATGGCAGGCCTTATCAATCCTGAAGGCAGAGTGCGTGGTTCCTATGTGAGGGGGTGCCCCTGCATGAGCAGGGCCCCTCTGCAGCGTTCGGAGACCCTTCTCTGATGCTGTTTGTAGTGCAGCCTGACCATATACTCTTAAGCGCATTATAACCTCGCGTTAAATGCTAACTTTGGAATGGCTGCACCTAAACATGTCGTTTTTGGTGTCAAACATCTTGGAATACTACCCCCGCCAATTCTGGTGGCGGGGGTAGCATTCCACCCTTCTAGAGGGAGAGACATGTTAACCCTGGCCTGGCCGGTAACTTCTTTCTAAAGCCTGGCATCACAAAATGGATGCTACTGCCACAGACACAAGTCTGGCCTCCTGCTGCTGGACGAAACTCCGGCAGGGGAGGCCTGGACAATAGGTTTCCTGTCCCAGGGAGGTGTGACCACCTCCCCAGACAGGATAATGTGTATTGGGGCTGGGCGGGAGCACTTTCGTGTGCTTTGAAGTCCTGCACTGGGGGCACATTTGGTGTCCCTGTGCATACCCCAGTTCAAACCGGATCAGGGGCTTGCAGCCCCTGCTTTGGCGCGAACTGGACAAAGGGAAAGGGGTGTAGCCACCCCTCTGCCCTGACCCACCCATAGGTGGGGCCACAGAGTAGTCCAACCCCTATACTTGGTATAAGTATAGGAACCCAGTCCTTAGGACTTTAGATTATCCCTGGACGAAACTCTGAAACAGAATCCTGGACCTTCGACGCTCTACTCACGATTAGAGGACAGAAGAATCTCCCTTGGGGTCAAGGAGTGACTCCCCTGCTTGGCAGGCACCAAAGAAGCATCTGTCTGGTTTGCATTTCTGAAGCTCCCGTCAGACGCCGAAGTCATCGCATCACCAGAGGTGGATTCTCAGACTTCCCCGAGGCTACCCTGAGTCCCCAGCAAAGCTGAGGCCCGTAGCTATCGTGGGTGACGTGAGACCGTGACCCCTGGACACCGAGCACATTTGCAAGTGCATCCTCTTCTGGGTCTCCCACGAAGTCGTGCTTTGGGCTCCGAGTAGCCCTAGCCTCCAGCACCAACTGCACCGAAGATCACTGGCCTCCACTCCACGAGTGTCCTGTGAGCCAGATCCACGTGCGACGTCTCGAGGCTCCTTTGCGGTCGCTAGCCCGTTGGCTAGTAGCCCTTAACGAAGGCCAATCCTTTTTTATCTTGGCATCCTGGTTGCTCCTGGCCTGCCTTCACTTACCCTCGCTGGGTGAGTTACTCAGACCTTGCTGGTCTGCACCATCGACGATCTACATCTTCACCAAGACTTGCCGTTGCCAAGGCTTGTTGGGTCCAATCCGGTCGCCGACACCTCAGCACTCGACAGACATCGTGTACCAGCCCGAATCCTGCTCCTGGTCGCCGACAACGCCTCCTGGACCTCGTGGCTGAAGAGTCAACACGACCGTCAATGCACCTGAAGCACTCAACATCGGTGGGCATCCGCTCCATCGCCATCCTGGTCACTGGCTAGTGACCCAGACTCTGTCCCCTCTGCTTTCAGGTTCTTCAGATCTCCGATCCACTCTTGGATCCACCCGGACACTTTCCACTTGGTCGCCAGCAGCACTTTGCAGCAGATCGCCATTCAAATCGACGACGAAACCTGACCCCGAAAGACACCTATGCACCCGGCTTCCCTGGGTGAGGTAACACGAGTACTCCGGTGCTCCCGTGGGTAGAGACTCTTCAAAGTACTAGATCTCAAAGGGTTTGCTCCAAGTCCTCCTTTAAGTGTCCCTTTTCTTTAATTTCCCGATCACGACTTTCTCCATAGAAGTCAACGGCGTATCGCGGTTGTGTATTTACACTGCACGCGTCCCCCGTGGGTCCCCTGTGTCACTACCTTGGGTGGTTCCTTGTGGTCCAAGCACTTCTAGAGGCTCTAGGCCTAGTGTCTAGTTCAGTCGTGGTTCTTATACCACTTTATTGGTATATGGTTTGGTACGCCCCTAGGGCCCAAACGTGTATTTGTGCTATTACTGTGTTTAAATAACTTCTAACTTATGTACTTCGAACTCTAGCCTCATAAAGAGACTAGAGGGGTGTGTTTAGCAATAAATACATATATTTTAAATATATACCTGGTGTGGTGCTCTTTCATTTGATCACTCAAGAGATTATAGACTGGTAAAACAAGCTGCTTTACATTCCTTCAAGACTTAGCCTGAAGGCTGCTCTCCATAGCTACCACTAGGATAGCTTTCAATAAGGTTGTCTTTAACCTATCTCCAATAAGGGGTTGTTTGGACTGGTGCAAGGTGCCCACTATAATTAGTGGACAGCATATACCAGGCCAACTTCTCACATTGATTCATTAATTACAGAGTCCACTAGGCAAGTAACTATCACAGGCCTAAAATCTACATAATATCCTTTTAGTATCCTTTCTTCAAGAACATTTTTTATATCAGTTATAGCTTTAGTACAATCACCAAATTCATTTTCAAGTGCAAACGAACACTCATTAGCAGCCTACACTGCGGGCAGCAGAGCTCGCAATTCCAACTTTGGACACGTGGTGCCACTAACCCTGTTCAACACAAGCCGCGACACGTGGTGCCACTAACCCTGTTCAACACAAGCCTGCGACATATGGTACCACTAACCCTGTTCAACGCAAGCCGCGACACGTGGTGCCACTAACCCTGTTCAACACAAGCCGGGGACACCTGGAGCCACTAACCCTGTTCAACACAAGCCAATCCCACATGTGGAACTGTGTCCTGAGTCCTGAATGGCAGTGACCCCAACTTCGTGGCAGTGACCACAGCACCAGACTCCCTTTGGTTAGTGAGGCATGGTTCCATATGCCAGGCCGGCGACACGTGGTGCCACTAACCCTGTACAACACAAGGCACGACACGTGGTGCCACTAACTCTGTTCAATACAAGCCGATCCCACATGTGGAACTGTGTCCTGAGTCCTGAATGGCAGTGACCCCAACTTCGTGGCAGCGACCACAGCACCAGACTCCCTTCAGTTTTATTTGTTGTTGTTTTCTTTAAATAAAATGTTTTATATGTAAACCTATACATGACTAAGATTCTTGTTTGTCCAACCGCACAGGGACACTTCCGGGCCCAAGAAGGTTGTTGGGGGTATGTTGGTAATGTGGGAAGAGGGTGCGTTACCTGCTGATGTGGGGAGAGGCAGCGTGAAAGGGGTATCTCTCACAGAAAGAACTCCGATATGTTTTCAGAAATGCCTCGGACAGATGCCAGCTGACGGACTGAATCACAAAATGGTTTTTCAATGCTTATGTAGTGTGAGTTATAAACAGTTCGCACCCAGGCTCGCAGAGGGACAACTGCGGCCCGTCCGCTCGACTCACACACGCAGTACTACGACCCGTCCGCTCCCAAAGGAACAGCAGCGTAGTACCTTGCAGAGGTACAGGCACAGTAGCATACTAGCTCGCAAACGTAGAGAGCTGCGAGCCGATGGACAGGCTTCTAACGGCATAGCTGCGAAGTGGTGATGTTGGGCAGACGGAGCGTGAAAGAGTTATCTCGCAGAAACAGAGCTCCGGTATATTAAATTGCCCCCGAGACCTTTCTTTTATATTTTCACTCGATGTGAGAAAGCGCGCTTTCTGGACCAAGACCTTTCTCCCTGCCAAATTTGGCGTAATTCCGTTCAGCAGTTTGACCTGTAGCCTTGTCTAAAGTTTCCTATGGAAAATCCATTGAGAAAACACGTCTTCACACCCCCCACATAGCTACCTGTCGCAGGCATACTCGCTGTTGGTGTGCAGGTCAGTGGTCTAGTTGTCAACATGTCACGGCCACTCCCTGAGGGCAGGTTTGCACACACACCACACCCATCCGGCACATGCGTCACAGGCCATGTGACCATGCAAATATAATGGATGCACAACGTCTCATCCTTTATTGCCGGTGGTGACTGGATGGTGGACGCTCCACGGGTCGCAATCATAAAGACTCATGAAAAGTTGTGCAGAGGGTTAGTCGCACCCTGAGCTCTATGGCCGTCAGGGGCCTACTCCCACGTGGCGCGGACTTGAGTTCCACAGGGTTATTGCCACCCGAAGCTAATGTGGCCATCAGGGGCCTACCACCACGTGGCGCGAACTTGAGTTGCACAGGGTTACTGCCACCCGAAGCTAATGTGGCCGTCAGGGGCCTACCACCACGTGGCGCGAACTTGAGTTGCACAGGGTTAGTGCCACCCGAAGCTGATGTGGCCATCAGGGGCCTTCGACCACGTGGCGCGGACTTGAGTTGCACGGGTTAGTCGCACCCTAAATTGTATGGCCGTCAGCGGCCTACCACCACGTGGCGCTGACTTGCGTTGCACAGGGTTAGCGGCACCAAAAGCTGATGAGGTCTCCGCCATTGATGACTCAGGACTCAGCAACATCTGTGAGATCTGCCGGGCCGCGGAGAAGCTGATGTGGTCTCTGCCATTCACGACTCAGGACTCAGCGACATCTGTGAGATCTGCCGGGCCGCGGAGCTTTAACGGGCACGTGGAGTGCCCACTGGTAGACACTTCGGTGGCAGCAGGTAATTATTTGGTCATGGATGCGCAGGGGCGGCAGTATCTCTCTCTCTCTCTCTCTCACTTCCCTCTCTTCACTCTCTCTCACTCTCTTCCTTCCTTTTCTTCTCTTTCTCTATCTCCCTTCTCCCTATCTCACTCCCTTTCTTTCCTTCCCTCTCTTTTTCTCTCTGGCTCTTTTTTCCTTCTCTGTGTCTCACTCCTTTGATATGCGCATTACACACGTCCTTATTTTGTGCTTTATTTTCCAGGCTGTGTCGTCGACATTCATGGTCCCGACAGGAGTCTTCCGCCTTGTTGTTTTGTGTTCAGTTTGTTAAATTTAGTTTATCCTTTATATATACGTTTACAAAAAATAAAGTTTGATTAAAAAAAAAAAAAAATCAATAAAGTTTTTGGTTGTTACTTAAGTGCTGTGTGACTCTTTCTCGTTCTTATTATTGTTATTTCGTGGTGTCCACCATGGTGTTAAATTTTGGGGCAGTTATCACGGGAATACTGGTGATGTCTGCACTTTGCACCAGCTTCTGAATAGTGTGTTATATTTATCTCAACATTAGTTGCATTAAAGTGCTGATAATGAAATGCAGAGTAGGCGTTCCCGTGCAAAAAGACACGAGGTGCACCTTTGCGATTTATTCTAAATACTAAAATCCTGTATTGAATTGCACTGTGGTAGTGGGTGCACTTACAGTGTACACACAAAATCAATGAAGAAATGTCATTGTATTTATATTGATTGGGAATAGTGGGTCAGGTGCTGGATCTTGACGGGATACACTGCCCAGTTCGTTTATTTTTCTGTACACGAAAAAACCACATCACAACTTTGACAATAACTGCGATACGAAACAAATTCCGGCGATAAGGCGCGTTAGCAACAGGGATTTTACACCTGCTTTCTGCTGGTGTTAAGCAGGACGACTACCTGCAGCATGAAAGGGAACACAGCCAAGAGCCACACCGAAACACCCACAGGTGCCATACAGTCAATGAGCATGATACACGGATACCCATGAGGTCCACAACACTCATCGCAACAACCCCAGGACCGCCAACGCCCCCCCGAACCCGCATCTGAGCAAGTGTGTCTGTGTGGTCATTGTGTTAGCATGATAGGCACCGGCCCTGCAACATCACAATGTCAGCGGACGTTACCATGTCACCTCAGCGTTGGCAGTGAGCCTGGACATGTAGCTACGCACGCATCCCCCTGCATGCACAAGCGGCGTGTGCTGGTCCGGCATACACAGGTCAGCGCAGGGGTCTGCCTATCCGGCAAGGGGAACTGGGTGTCTCGGACATGTCCGTGTTCAGGAAGTGCGGTAAGTGTGTCTCTGTGTTCTGGTGTGGCCGCCACAAGGGCCGCAGCAGTTGATGTTGTACAGTGGCATGCACCACCTCCAAACTGCAGTCTCACCATGTGGTTGGAATGCCGAAGAACATGCGCGAATAGGCATTACAATGGTGTGCCGTAGGAGTGCACAGGATACAACAGTGCAGCGCACAAAAGTGTGGGGGCTCATGGGAGGGAGGAGCAGCTGTTTGGCAACGTAACACACAGTGAACCGCCCATGTGCCACGTGCTGGGCATCTCATCCATGATGACCAGGGTCGCAGACATCCCACAACACCCACGACCGGCCTTTGTACACATCCTGTATGAATGCAGCTGGAGAACTTACTGTAGGGATGAAAGGTTCTTTGTCTGAGCTATCTTGCAGTAGCACATCTGCTGCTCCGAGAAGGAACTTGCAAGTGGCCAGCCCCCTGACAGATACGATAATATTTGCATCCATCTCCCACACTACGCACTGCCCGATTTGAGAAGCGAGTACACATCCCACACTCAAAAGTCCTTCGTCGTAGTTAGCATGCGTGAAATGGCCTTCACACGTACTCCCACCACACCCCTGCCCTGCACCCAAGGCACACAGACCCGGCTCATTGCACCAAGCTGTGCCATTTCATCCACAAGACTGGCACACGGCAAGCCAGTGCAGCTACAAGCAGAGCCACTGACGCAATAGCAGAGCATCCCGAACACATGGTCGACTCCATGCACGTCCACCTATACCTTGTACGTCTGCTGCATGTCCTGGGTGCACTTCCTTTGGCAGTACTACGGATCACTTACCGGCTGTGCTTCTGCATTGCGGACGTCACCTGCGTTCAACCTGTATTGCAATGTCGCACCTGCCTATCCGAGTGGTGCATGGACGTGTGCCTCTCCAACGAGTGGGTAGCTGACATGGATTACGACAGGTGTGTGCGCCCCCTGTTGGCCCACGACCAGGACTGTCATGGTGATGCCCGTTTATGGCATTCATGGATGTTTGGCATGCATGTTGGGAACTGGGCCTGGGAAATTGCACGTGTCATAGTATGCAGTGAGCAAATTCACCCACTTCCCGATTCTGCTTTGGTGCACATTGGGTACAGTGTTTGGAGTCAGCACATCTGTCCCGGTCAGCTGATGGATTACGTCGACGACATGTCAAATATTGTGGCCAACCATCACTCATTAGAGATAGTGGCTTATGCAGCTGCACTCGCGTTCATGGACGAGTGACAAGGTACCTCCAACCACGACTCGATGTGCCACATTGCACGTGTCCCTCCGCATCATTGCATGTTGTACATCTGGTCACATGTCCCAAAACAACAGTGGACATGGCTGCATTGGCGTCGAATCATGTCCGAAGCGCGGACAACCAATGCTGCTTGACACTGACGTGTGTTGGTGATGGACTACCCCGAGGTGAACATGGACGTTTTCCTACGTTCCTTATTCAGCCATGCTGCTGTATTTCTCTGCATATCGTGGCGCTACTCTTGGCCGTACTGACACGCACTTTTTTTTTAATAAAGTTTCCACATTTTCACTTGTCTCCAAATGTGTAGTGTCTTCATTTGTATGCCAATGTGTGTGTCACGGACTCTCTGGCTGCCTGCCATACGTGAATTGCTACCCCATCCGGACTGTGGGTTTGTACTTATGCGTTCTCATGTGCCTGTTTCGTACTGACGCTTTTGGACGCTTATCCACCTCAGGCGAGTGCATTTGTGTCCTGTGTTCGATTGTGCGAATCTTTGTGTTTGGACAACATTGTGTTGGATGTTGGTGTACTCTGCTTCCTATGTGTGTGTGCTGCATTGTGTGTGAGATGTCCCTTCATGTGAGCTTTTGTTCACCCTTCTCCCTTTCCGGCAGTGTGGTTTTCACTTCTATGCTTGTTCAGTGGTGTGATGTTGGCGGGTTGTGTGACTTGTGCTCCTTGTTGGTGTGTTTCATTTTGGCCATGGTTTGTCTATAGTTGTGCTGTACTTAATTGTGCATGTGTACCATTGTGGCCATCTTCCCCCGTCCCCCACTCCCTGCTTCTTCCTCTTCCTGGTGCTGTTGTGTCTGTAATTTTGTTGCTCCACACATAAATACATGTAATGAACAAATTAGAATAGTTCCTTGATTCTTTTAGGTTTCAAAACTTCTCTCTATTGTTTTTTAAAAATTTTCCATATAAACAGCTTTTTTAATATTCAAGGACACATAGAAGTCAGAAGTGCAACGTATTCTATCAACACACTTTCTAGAACATTCTACAACACGTGCAGGTTAAAAGTTCATCAATTTTTTTAAACCTAACGATATTTTTTTGCAACATTTTCTCGAACATTTAACGGCACGTGCAGGTTAAAAGTTCACGATTGTTTTAAGTTTGAACAGTGCCTTCCAAATGCAAGTAACAGGTGTGGTTGAGTTGAGCAAATTTTATCCTATGATATGTACTCACGTTTAAACTGCTTTTTCTTAACCAATTACAAAGATGCTTTTCCACCAAACGAATGTGCACCCTACTTTTAAAAACAATGCTTTTCATCTCCCAATCAGGTATCGTTTTGTATGGCAAAAAAAAGTCGTTCCCCATCTTTAAACATATCTCTTATTCTACGAACGGACTGCATGAGCTACAGACATCTATCCATTCCTCCCAGCCATACCTTCAAAATGCTAGTGTGGATCGTAGGACATAGCTATGTTTTCTGGTGCAAGAGGTATGCAGAACAGAGACGTATTGACTTAGACCTAGGTTTACAAAATGTGGACATTAAATGGTTTGGACAAAGAGGATTGAAGTGGCACCAATTGTTGCCTTTGGTTAAAACCTGTTTGCATCTCCAACACCCTGACCTCATGATTGTGCACTGTGGTGGAAACGACCTAGGCACATTGACTGGGGTAGGTTTGGAAATGCTAATGAAGGACACCTTTCGACAATTGATATTGCTTTTGCCTCAAACTGTCTTTGTATATTCCAATATATGCCAAACAGGAGGGGTGGAAATGGTCAAACCAATTTTGTCCTCAGATTGAAAAATCTAGGAAGAATGTCAACAAAGCTGTGTCTGCATACCTCAGAGACCATAGAATGGGGTCGATCTACAACAATAACATACGTTTTCATATGGCTGATATCTACAGAAGTGATGGAGTACACTTCACAGATCAGGGAAATCGAGTTTTTCTGAATAACCTGAAGCTGTGCATCCGCACTTATATGTAGCTCCAACTAATAAACACAAGGGCTCTTTTTAGAGCCGCCTTATATTCCCAATATCGGTTCGCAGAGTGACAGCTGCGATCCGGCTAGCACAGGGAGACCTGCGGGCTGTCGAGCAGCCTCGCAGAGGGACACCTGCGGCCCGTGGGCTCAGCTCACACAGGGAGAGCTACGGGCCGTCGGCTCGGCTCGCACAGTGTGAGCTACGGGCCGTCGGCTCGCAAATGCACACCAGCATGCTGCCTCGCAGAGGGAGAGCTCCGGTCTAACTCGCAAAGGGACACCAACGGGCCAACCGCCCTGCTAGCAGACACACACCTATCACCTAACGGACTCACTCGGACATGTACAGCTAGGGACACGACAGCTCACAGACGCACAGCTGCAAGCCGACGGACTGCAACTGTTTTATGCTTTAGGGTAGTACAGTGGTGTTTGGATAGTGTAGGGGGTTGTGCTGGGGGTAGTATTTTAGGGTTTAGGGTAGTGCAGTGGTGTTTGGGTAGGGGGTCGTGCTGGGGGTAGATTTAGGGTTTAGGGTAGTGCACTGGTGTTTGGGTAGTGTAGGGGATCGTGCTGGGGTAGTGTTTTCGAGTTTACGACAGTGCAGTGGTGTTTGGGTAGTCTTTGGGTAGTGTAGGGGGTCGTGCCGACAGACTGACTCACAGAGCTCCGAGCGACGGACGGGCTTCTAAAGACATAGCCGCGACCTGGTGATATGAGGAGAGGCAGCCTGAAAGGCATATCTCACACAGACACAGATGCCAGTGTTGCCTCGCAGACGTAAAACTACGAACCCAATGGCTTCTACACGGAGAGATGCGAGCTGACGGAGTAAATCACAAAATGGCTGCCAACACTTCCTGGTTTCAACCATTCACAGCCAATAAGCCGCAAGCTGCTGCTTGTAACCCCTCAGCCAATCACATGTCAGAATTCTCAAATATCGATATCTGTAAAATTTGATATTTCTCAAAAACTACTGAACGGATTTACACCATTTAAACAAAAGCGTGCTTTCTGGACCATCACCTTTCTCCCTACCAAATGTGGCGTAATTCCGTTCAGCAGTTTCACCTGTAGTCTTCTGTAAAGTTTTGTATGGAAATTGCATGGAGAAAACACGTTTTAGGACCCTCTTTTTTCTCAGCCCCTCCTACACCATTCACCCCCAAACTTTCAATATAAGAGCTAATCCAAAAAAGAGAAACTTTTTTGATAATTTCATAAAGATTCGTCAAACGATGCCAAAGTTACAAGCACATACAAGGCTCCAGAAGGGGGGCCACGCAACCCCCTCCCAACATAAGTGAAGCCCCGGGGCTGCGCGGACCCCAGCGGCCCCACGCCACCCCTGCTATTATTTTTTAAGAAATACCCCCGCAACCTAGCCCACCCAAGGGCCTTATTAAAATGAAACGCGAGAACCCGCGACCCCAGCGCAAACTTTTGCCGATTTATTTTTATTTTTTTAAATGATGTTTTGGGCCCTGGGGGTCCTCCTGGGACCCCCTGAGCAGACCTAGTGGGTCAGGGTTTTTCTACCCTGCCCCCTTCTCTTGTTTTATACCTTTGTTTCTCTGTTTTCAGGTGACTCGCTTCTACCGAGCCACAAGATGGCTGCCAACACTTCCTGGTTTGGAGTGCTAGCAGCCAATCACAGTGAAGCTCGCGCACGCGACTTAGGCTCCGCCCAGATATCAAAACTTGTATTTTTCTAATTTCTCAGCAACTACTGAACGGATTTACACCATTTTTAAAAAGGTAGCTTTCTGAGCCAAGCACTACCTTTCTACTAAATTTGGAGTAATTCCGTTCAGTAGTTTCGGCTGTAGCCCTGCACAAAGTTTCCTATGGGAAACTGATTTTTTGACTCTTATTTTTTGAATTTCTCAAAAACTACTGAACGGATTTACACCATTTAAAAAAAGGTCGCTTTCTGAACCAAGCTCTACCGTTCTGCCAAATTTGGGGTAATTCCGTTCAGCAGTTCGAGCTGTAGCTCGTCGCAAAATTTCCTATGGAAATTAACATGGAGAAAACCAGTTTTGGGACCCCCTTTTTCTCAGCCCCCGCTTGACGAGTCACCCCCAAACTTTCAGGATAGGAGCTGACCTGGATAGACTTTTTTTTTGGAGAATTTCAGGAAGATTCATCAAACGACGCCAAAGTTATTAGCAAATCAAAAAATGCTTTTCCTATGGAAACTAGGTTCTAACTATAACTACCTACTGGCGACCGCCAGTAGGTAATATATATATATATATATATATATTCACTGAAAAAACCACAGGTTTCAGGGACGTTATAGTTAGAAATTAGCATTTAAAAAACCTCAGAAATTCACTGAAAAAACCACAGGTTTCAGGGACGTTATAGGTATTTGGACATTTCACTCGTACAAAACCAGAGAAATTCGGCCGTTATAGTTAGTTGAGCTAACTATAACTTGCGCCCCCACAATGTACTGCTGATGATGTCACATATTACATCACTCATGACATGGTCAGTGACATCACTGATGACATCACTGATGACATCTCAAATGACATCACTCATGACATCATCCAGTGACTGTGTGTTTCTGTAAAGTTTAAATATGTTTTTTAAATATATATATATGCCAAGGTGTATTGAAGAATGAGTGGGTGAATGAGTGTCTGAATGGATGATTTAGTAGGTGCGTGACTGACTGTATAAGTGAGTAATTAAACATGTCTTACTGAATGCATGGGTTAGTGACTAAACTGTGTGAATGTCTGTATCAGTCTGTCAGTTGGTGTGTAAGCGGCTGCATAGGTTGGTGAGTAGCTACATGAGTGTCTATATGGGTTATTGATTGGTTGTCTGAGTATCTGTGTGGGTGCCTGAGTGTCTGTGTGGGTGGGTGGGGGGTGTGTGACTCTGTGCATAGATGTGTGAGTGGGTGATTCACTGGGTATGAGTTCAAGAGTGCATCTGTGAAGGGCTGCATGGGTGATGAGTGTGTGTATGGGTGTGTTGGTGAGTGAATGGATGTCTCAGTGGTACATGTGTGAGTAACTACATATGTGAAAGGCAGTATATGTGAGTGTTGGACTATATAAATGACTATATGTGAGAATGAGTGATTGTGAGAGTGGCTGTATGGATGAGTGTATGCTTGTGTCAGTGATTGTATAAGAGAGTAAGTATGTGTTAGTATCTGTATGAATAAGTGAGGTGGTGTGTGTATAACTGTATAGGTGAGTAAATGGGAGTGTGATTTGTGAGAAGTTGGCCTGGCATATGCTGTCCACTAATTATAGTGGGCACCTTGCACCAGTCCAAATCGACTCTTATGGTAGGTAGGTTAAAGACAACCTTATTGAAAGCTATCCTAGTGGTAGCTATGGAGAGCAGCCTTCAGGCTAAGTCTTGAAGGAATGTAAAGCAGCTTGTTTTACCAGTCTATAATCTCTTGAGTGACCAAATGAAAGAGCACCACACCAGGTATATATTCAAAATATATGTATTTATTACTAAACACACCCCTCTAGTCTCTTTATGAGGCTAGAGTTCGAAGTACATATGTTATAAGATCTTAAATCACAGTAATAGCACAAATACACGTTTGGGCCCTAGGGGCGTACCAAACCATATACCAATAAAATGGTATGCGAACCACGACTGAACTAGACACTAGTCCTAGAGCCTCTAGAAGTGCTTGGACCACAAGGAACCACCCAAGGTAGTGACACAGGGGACCCACGGGAGACGCGTGCAGTGTAAATACACAACCGCGATACGCCGTTAACTTCTATGGAGAAAGTCGGGATCGGGAAAATAGAGGAAAGGGACACTTAAAAGAGGACTAGGACAAAACCCTTTGAGATCTAGGACTTTGAAGAGTCTCTACCCACGGGAGCACCGGAGTACTCGTGTTACCTCACCCAGGGAAGCCGGGTGCATAGGTGCCTTTCGGGGTCGGGTTTCGTCGTCGTTTCGTATGGCGATCTGCTGCAAAGTGCTGCTGCCGACCAGGAGAAAAGTGTCCGGGTGGATCCAAGAGTGGATCGGAGTTATGAAGAACCTGAAAGCAGAGGGGACAGAGTCTGGGTCACTAGCCAGTGACCAGGAAGGCGATGGACAGATGCCCACCGATGTCGAGTGCTTCAGGTGCGGTGACAGTCATCTTGACTCTTCAGCCACGAGGTCCGGGAGGCATTGTCGGTGACCAGGAGCAGGATTCGGGCTGCTGCTCAATGTCTGTCGAGTGCTGAGGTGTCCGCGACCGGATTGGACCCAACAAGCCTTGGCAACGGCAAGTCTCGAGTAAGATGTAGATCGTCGATGATGCAGACCAGCAAGGTCTGGGGAACTCACCGAGAGAAGGTAAGTGAGGGCAGGCCTGGAGCAACCAGGATGCCAAGTAAAGAAAAGATTGGCCCTCGTTAAGGGCTACTAGCCAACGGACTAGCGACCGCGAAGGAGCCTCATGACGCCGCACGTGGAGCTGGCTTACAGGACACTCGTGGAGTGGGAGCCAGTGATCTTCGGTGCAGGTGGTGCTGGAGGCTAGGGCTACTCGGAACCCAAAGTACGACTTCTTGAGAGACCCAGAAGATGGTGCACTTGCAAGTGTGCTCGGTGTCCAGGGGTCACGGTCTCAAGTCACCCACGATAGCCACGGGCCTCAGCTTTGCTGGGGACTCAGGGTAGCCTCGGGGAAGTCTGAGAATCCACCTCTGGTGATGCGATGACTTCGGCGTCCGGCAGGAGCTTCAGTGATGCGAACCGGACAGATGCTTCTTTGGTGCCTGCCAAGCAGGGGAGTCACTCCTTGACCCCAAGGGAGATTCTTCAGTCCTCTAATCTTGTCGTAGAGTGTCGAAGGTCCAGGATTCAGTGTCAGAGTTTCATCCAGGTATAATCTAAAGTCCTAAGGACTGGGTTCCTACCTTTATTCTAAAAATAGGGGATGGACTACTCTGTGGCCCCACCTATGGGTGGGTCAGGGCAGAGGGGTGGCTACACCCCTTTCCTTTGTCCAGTTCGCGCCAAAGCAGGGGCTGCGAGCCCTGATCCGGTTTGAACTGGGGTATGCACAGGGACACCAAATGTGCCCCCAGTGCAGGACTTCAAAGCATCCGAAAGTGCTCCCGCCCAGCCCCAATACACATTGTCCTGTCTGGGGAGGTGGTCACACCTCCCTGGGACAGGAAACCTATTGTCCAGGCCTCCCCTCCGGAGTTTCGTCCAGCAGCAGGAGGCCAGACTCGTGTCTGTGGCAGCAGCATCCATTTTGTGATACCAGGGCTCTGGAAAGAAGTTACCGGACTCGTCAGAGTTAACATGCCTTTCCCTCTAGAAGGGTGGAATGCTACCCCCGCCGCCAGGATTGGCGGGGGTAGTATTCCAAGATGTTTGACACCAAACACGACATGTTTAGGTGCAGCCATTCCAAAGTTAGCATTTTACCGCGAGGATATAATGCGCTTAAGAGTATATGGTCAGGCTGCACTACAAACAGCATCAGAGATGGTCTCCGAACGCTGCAGAGGGGCCCTGCTCATGCAGGGGCACCCTCTCACATAGGAACCATGCACTCTGCCTTTAGGATTGATAAGGCCTGCCTTAGGAGTGACTTATAGGTTTATATGTGTGTATGCTTTTAGTGATATAGGTAACCTATACCACAGTAAGGGGTGCATGCACCACCTTACCCAGGCTGCAGTAGCAGACCTGTGGTGTCAGTTTGGATGGCCTTCCAGGGGTGGCATAATATATGCTGCAGCCCCTGGCAGGCCTCTGAGGTACCTATGCCCTTGGTACATAGTATACCATATACTAGGGACTTATAAGGGCACTCCAGATCCCAATCAGTGATGTGCCTAAGGCACATGGAGACCCTTTTAAAGAGGAAACAGCTAGGCTGGGGTTCTGAATAGCAGGGCCCCAGCCAGACTAATGTCGAAAACCAGTGAAGCATCAGCAAAAAGTGGGGGTACCCATGTGAAGCAGATCCTACTCTCCTACACAACCCCCCCAAACGTAGGGACATTAAACTAACCTTGCCCAGTTAAGTCTTCATGTTCTAAGTGGAAATACCTAGAGAGTCCATCTGCATTCGCATGGTTACTCCCAGGCCTATGTTCCACTGTAAAGTCCATCCCCTGTAGGGAAATGGACCACCTAAGCAGTTTGGGGTTTTCACCCTTCATTTGTTTTAGCCATAAGAGGGGCTTATGGTCTGTCTGAACCAGGAAGTGTGTACCAAACAAGTATGGCCACAACTTCTTCAGAGCCCAGACCACAGCAAAGGCCTCCCTCTCTATGGCTGACCAACGTTTCTCTCTAGGGGTCAGCCTTCTGCTAATAAAAGCTACTGGCTGATCCTGACCTTCTTCATTCAATTGTGACAGTACAGCCACTACCCCCAATTCAGATGCATCTGTTTGAACAATGAACTTCTTGGAGTAATCAGGACTCTGCAGAATTGGAGCAGTGCACATGGCCTGCTTGAGGTCATCAAATGCCTTTTGACAGCTAACTGTCCACTGAACCTTTTTGGGCATTTTCTTAGAAGTTAAGTCATTCAAGGGTGTCACTATTGATCCATACCCCTTGACAAATCTCCTATAGTACCCAGTCAGGCCTAAGAAGGCTCTCACCTGAGTCTGGGTAGTGGGAGCAGTCCAGTCCATGATGGTCTGGATCTTGCTCTGCAAAGGTTGAACCTGGCCTCCACCCACAAGGTGGCCCAGGTACACAACCTGACTCTGCCCTATCTGGCACTTAGTGGCCTTGATAGTCAGGCCTGCCTTTTGCAGGGCCTGTAAAACATTCCTGAGGTGGACCAGGTGATCCTCCCAGGTGGAGCTAAAGACAGCAATATCATCTAGATAAGCTGCACTATAGGCTTCCAGTCCTGTGAGAACTGTGTTCACCAACCTCTGGAAAGTGGCAGGTGCATTTTTCAGACCAAAGGGCATTACCACAAATTGATAATGCCCACTAGGGGTTGAAAATGCTGTTTTGGGCTTTGCAGTATCAGCTAGTCTGATCTGCCAGTAGCCAGCTGTTAGGTCAACTGTGCTGAGATATTTGGCAGAGGCCAAAGTATCTATGAGCTCATCTGCCCTGGGTATGGGATGGGCATCAGTCCTAGTGACTGCATTGAGACCCCTGTAGTCTACACAAAACCTCATCTCTCTTTTCCCACCACTGGTGTGAGGTTTTGGTACCAGGACTACTGGACTAGCCCAAGGGCTATCTGAGGGTTCAATTACTCCCAACTCCAACATTTTCTGGACTTCAGTCCTGATACAGTCCCTGACATGGTCAGGTTGCCTATAAATCTTGTTTTTAATAGGCAGACTGTCCCCAGTGTCCACTTCATGAGTGCACCAGGTGGTCTGACTGGGGGTCAGTGAAAACATATGTCTAAACTGATTGAGGACTTGCCTGCAATCAGTTTGTTGCTGGGTAGTGAGGCTGCCTGCCAAGGCTACACCATCAACTGACCCATCGTCAGGGTTCTGTGAGAGCAGGTCAGGGAGTGGGTCACTCTCTTCCTCCTGCCCTTCATCAGTAGCCATGAGCAAGCCCATGTCTGCCCTGTCCACATATGGCTTTAGTCTGTTGACATGGAGAACCCTTTGGGGACTCCTGGGTGTTCCCAGGTCCACTAAGTAAGTGACCTCACCCTTCTGCTCAACAATAGTGTGGGGTCCACTCCATTTGTCTTGGAGAGCTGCTGGGGCCACTGGCTCCAACACCCACACCTTCTGTCCTGGCTGGTACACAGTCAGAACAGCCTTTTGGTCATGCCAGGCCTTCTGAAGTTCCTGGCTAGCCTCAAGGTTTTTGGTTGCCTTTTTCATGTACTCAGCCATCCTGGAGCGGAGACCAAGTACATAGTCCACTATATCTTGCTTTGGGGGCTTGAGAGGTAACTCCCATCCTTCCTTTACCAAGCACAGTGGACCCCTCACAGAGTGGCCAAACAGAAGTTCAAAAGGGCTGTAACCAACCCCCTTCTGAGGCACCTCCCTATATGCGAATAAAAGGCAGGGCAAGAGTATGTCCCATCTACGCCTAAGCTTTTCTGGGAGCCCTTTAATCATGCCCTTCAAGGTTTTGTTGAATCTCTCAACTAAACCATTGCATTGTGGGTGATAGGGTGTGGTGAACTTATAAGTCACTCCACACTCCTTCCACATTGCTTTTAAGTACCCAGACATGAAGTTAGCACCCCTGTCTGATACTACCTCCTTAGGAAAGCCCACTCTTGAGAAGATTCCCAGGAGGGCCCTTGCCACCACAGGTGCTGTAGTGGTCCTTAGGGGAATAGCTTCTGGGTACCTGGTGGCATGATCCACTACCACCAGGATAAACCTGTGCCCAGAGGCTGTTTGGGGATCCATGGGACCAACAATGTCAATCCCTACCCTCTCAAAGGGCACCCCCACCACAGGTAGTGGTATCAGGGGGGCCTTTATAGTGCCACCTGCTTTGCCACTGGCTTGGCAGGTTACACAGGAGCGACAAAACTCCTTACTGTCTTCAGACATGTGGGGCCAGTGAAAGTGAGGGACAATTCTGTCCCAAGTCTTGTTCTGGCCCAGGTGTCCTGCTAAGGGAATATCATGGGCTAGGGTCAATAGGAAGCCCCTGAACTTCAAAGGTATTACCAACCTCCTGGTAGCACCAGGCTTGGGGTCTCTACTCTCTGAGTACAGGAGTCCATCATCCCAATACACTGTATGGGGACCACTAGCTTTCCCAGCAGCCTCAGCAGCAGCTTGCTGTCTGAGGGGTTCAAGGGAGGGGCAGCTCTGCTGCTCCTGGCTCAGATCTGCCCTAGAAGGTCCCCCTGTCCCCAAGAACTCAACCTGGTCAGGTTCAAGTTCCTCTGGGACAGTTCCTTCTTCAGGGCTGAGATCATCCCCCTCAAGGGACTGATCTTCCTCCTGAGCCAAGGGGAAGGCACTGCCTTAACCCTACTACTCCTCCTCTTGGAAGGCACTTGGTCCATTCTTCCAGAATCCAAGGCCTGTTCAGTGCTAGACATTTTGGCTTGTGACCTGGTCACAGCAAACACATCTGCAGGGATCCCCAGCATTTCTGCATGGGTCCTGAGCTCCACTTCTGCCCAAGCAGAAGTCTCTAAGTCATTGCCAAGCAAGCATTCGACTGGTAGGTTTGCACTTACCACAACCTTCTTAAGGCCAGTTACCCCTCCCCAGGAGAAGTTAACAACTGCCAGAGTATGGTCTGTTCTGACATTGCTAGCATTGGTCACTTGGTACATTTCACCAAGCATAACTTGCTCAGGTAGCACAAGGTCTTGTGTCACCATTGTGACACTTGCCCCTGTGTCCCTAAATGCCAAAGCCTCTCGTCCATTGATTAAAGGCTGTTGTCTGTACTTGCCCAGATTACTGGGACTCATAGAGGAGGGCACATCCATGCCTCCATCACAGACTAACACAGCCTGAGTCAGTTCTCTAACTAGGTCAGAGCCCAACTCAGTTCCCAGGGTGAACCCTACTAAACCCTTGGCTGGAGCACTTCCACCAACTGTACTAGGGGAACAGGTGCCTTAGGGGCATTGGTGGGTGCTGGACTGGAGTCTTTGGCCTTGGTGCAATCACTGGTCCAGTGGGTCTTTTGCTTACAGACCTTGCACCATGGTTTTCTTTGGCCTTTACCCTTGGTAGACTGGGAATCCCCACCAGAAGAAGATTTTTGGGGGCCTGATGAAGACTTTTGATCTTTACCCTTCTCCCCACCCATGTCAGAGTTCTTAGCATCTTGCTTCTTGGTTTCCCCACCTTGGTTCTGTACCTTCTGCTTCACCCTGGTTCTGACCCATTTGTCTGCCTTCTTTCCCAATTCTTGGGGAGAGGTCAGATCAGAGTCAACCAGGTATTGATGCAACAGCTGATTTTGACAGTTATTAAGAATCTGCTCCCTCATTATCAGATTATACAATCCTGAGAAGTCACACACCTTACTGCCCATCAACCAGCCTTCCAGAGCCTTGGCAGAACAATCCACATAGTCTACCCAGTCTTGAGTCTGTGCTTTTTGGGTGTCTCTGAACTTCAACCTGTACTGTTCAGTGGTTAGGCCAAACCCATCAATAAGAGCACTCTTCAAGACCTTGTAATTGTCAGCATCCTCCTCTCTAACAGTGAGGAGCTTATCTCTACCTTTGTCAGCAAAGGAGAGCCACAAGATTGCTGCCCACTGCTCCTGAGGGACCTTCTGTACTTTACAGGCCCTTTCTAAAGCAGTTATCCATTTGTGGATATCATCCCCACTCTGGTAGGGCGGGACAATCTTGCTCAGGTTCCTATGGTCATAGGACCTTTCCCTATCTCTAGGGACATGGCTGCCACCATGGGACTCTAGTCCCAACTTTCTTCTCTCTCTAAGGAGATCTAGGGATTCTCTATCTAAAGCTAATTGCTTTTTTCTGAGTTCCAGCTGAGTTTCCTCATACTGGACTAGCCTCTTTCTTCTCTCATGAGAGGATTCTCTCCTATGAGATGAGACAGAGCTCCCTATAGAGGTGCCAGAGTGGTTAGACTCCTGAGAAGGAGACCTAGACCTTCTGGGCACACTCTTAATCCTTCCTGGGGGGACAAAGAGGGCATCATTTTGATCATCCTCATCATCATCCACAGGAGGGATTGGGTTTTCCAGGTCAGGGTCATTGTCACCCTCCTGGCCAGTTTCAGAGGGGGCTGGGGGTATTGGTACCCCTGGCCTCCTCCTCTTCTTCTGCCCCACCCTCAGCTCCTACCCCTTCAGTCCCTACAGGCTTACTAAGGTCATAAGCCACCAACAACTCCATGAGGTGTTGGGTGGTGGGGC
The DNA here is from genome assembly GCA_963921515.1 of Calotriton arnoldi. Lineage (NCBI taxonomy): Eukaryota > Metazoa > Chordata > Amphibia > Caudata > Salamandridae > Calotriton > Calotriton arnoldi. The sequence goes on from CAWUFW010006960.1 coordinate 964,484, forward strand.
TTTGGCCTGTCCTTATTTTTCTCAAGTTGCATAAAGCTCTCAATTCCAAGAATGGGAGTGTATCATACTTGGAGGGTGGAAGCTCAATGGCTTCCTGCAAGGATTCTTTAGATCCTACCCTTAAAGACATTACTAGTGTGGTGTGGTGTATGCACTACCTACTCTAGTGTGGCCTACTAAACTCTCTTGAGTTGTAGAAAGGGTTGTGCTATCCCTTAACACACAACTCTAAGTTCAGTAGAACTTACTGTTATTCTAAGCTTAAATTATATGTACCTTAGGTACCTTTAGTGGTTTTCAGTTGATCAATTCAATTGAGATTATCTGGTAAAACAATAGCAAGCTGGAATCCCACACGCTGCACACCAATGTGAGAAGTTGGCCTGGCATATGCTGTCCACTAATTATAGTGGGCACCTTGCACCAGTCCAAATCGACTCTTATGGTAGGTAGGTTAAAGACAACCTTATTGAAAGCTATCCTAGTGGTAGCTATGGAGAGCAGCCTTCAGGCTAAGTCTTGAAGGAATGTAAAGCAGCTTGTTTTACCAGTCTATAATCTCTTGAGTGACCAAATGAAAGAGCACCACACCAGTATATATTCAAAATATATGTATTTATTACTAAACACACCCCTCTAGTCTCTTTATGAGGCTAGAGTTCGAAGTACATAGGTTATAAGATCTTAAATCACAGTAATAGCACAAATACACGTTTGGGCCCTAGGGGCGTACCAAACCATATACCAATAAAATGGTATGCGAACCACGACTGAACTAGACACTAGGCCTAGAGCCTCTAGAAGTGCTTGGACCACAAGGAACCACCCAAGGTAGTGACACAGGGGACCCACGGGACCCACGGGAGACGCGTGCAGTGTAAATACACAACCGCGATACGCCGTTAACTTCTATGGAGAAAGTCGGGATCGGGAAAATAGAGGAAAGGGACACTTAAAAGAGGACTAGGACAAAACCCTTTGAGATCTAGGACTTTGAAGAGTCTCTACCCATGGGAGCACCGGAGTACTCGTGTTACCTCACCCAGGGAAGCCGGGTGCATAGGTGCCTTTCGGGGTCGGGTTTCGTCGTCGTTTCGTATGGCGATCTGCTGCAAAGTGCTGCTGGCGACCAGGAGAAAAGTGTCCGGGTGGATCCAAGAGTGGATCGGAGTTCTGAAGAACCTGAAAGCAGAGGGGACAGAGTCTGGGTCACTAGCCAGTGACCAGGAAGGCGATGGACAGATGCCCACCGATGTCGAGTGCTTCAGGTGCGGTGATGGTCGTCTTGACTCTTCAGCCACGAGGTCCGGGAGGCGTTGTCGGCAACCAGGAGCAGGATTCGGGCTGCTGCTTGATGTCTGTCGAGTGCTGAGGTGTCGGCGACCGGATTGGACCCAACAAGCCTTGGCAACGGCAAGTCTCGAGTAAGATGTAGATCGTCGATGATGCAGACCAGCAAGGTCTGGGGAACTCACCCAGCGAGGGTAAGTGAGGGCAGGCCTGGAGCAACCAGGATGCCAAGTAAAGAAAAGATTGGCCCTCGTTAAGGGCTACTAGCCAACGGACTAGCGACCGCAAAGGAGCCTCGTGACGCCGCACGTGGAGCTGGCTTACAGGACACTCGTGGAGTGAGGGCCAGTGATCTTCGGTACAGTTGGTGCTGGAGGCTAGGGCTACTCGGAACCCAAAGCACGACTTCTTGGGAGACCCAGAAGATGGTGCACTTGCAAGTGTGCTCGGTGTCCAGGGGTCACGGTCTCAAGTCACCCACGATAGCCACGGGCCTCAGCTTTGCTGGGGACTCAGGGTAGCCTCGGGAAGTCTGAGAATCCACCTCTGGTGATGCGATGACTTCGGCGTCCGACGGGAGCTTCAGTGATGCGAACCGGACAGATGCTTCTTTGGTGCCTGCCAAGCAGGGGAGTCACTCCTTGACCCGAAGGGAGATTCTCAGTCCTCTAATCTTGTCGTAGAGCGTCGAAGGTCCAGGATTCAGTGTCAGAGTTTCGTCCAGGTATAATCTAAAGTCCTAAGGACTGGGTTCCTACCTTTATTCTAAAAATAGGGGATGGACTACTCTGTGGCCCCACCTATGGGTGGGTCAGGGCAGAGGGGTGGCTACACCCCTTTCCCTTTGTCCAGTTCACGCCAAAGCAGGGGCTGCGAGCCCCTGATCCGGTTTGAACTGGGGTATGCACAGGGACACCAAATGTGCCCCCAGTGCAGGACTTCAAAGCACCCGAAAGTGCTCCCGCCCAGCCCCAATACACATTGTCCTGTCTGGGGAGGTGGTCACACCTCCCTGGGACAGGAAACCTATGTCCAGGCCTCCCTGCCGGAGTTTCGTCCAGCAGCAGGAGGCCAGACTCGTGTCTGTGGCAGCAGCATCCATTTTGTGATGCCAGGGCTCTGGAAAGAAGTTACCGGACTCGTCAGAGTTAACATGCCTTTCCCTCTAGAAGGGTGGAATGCTACCCCCGCCGCCAGGATTGGCGGGGGGTAGTATTCCAAGATGTTTGACACCAAACACGACATGTTTAGGTGCAGCCATTCCAAAGTTAGCATTTTACCGCGAGGATATAATGCGCTTAAGAGTATATGGTCAGGCTGCACTACAAACAGCATCAGAGATGGTCTCTGAACGCTGCAGAGGGGCCCTGCTCATGCAGGGGCACCCTCTCACATAGGAACCATGCACTCTGCCTTTAGGATTGATAAGGCCTGCCTTAGGAGTGACTTATAGGTTTATATGTGTGTATGCTTTTAGTGATATAGGTAACCTATACCACAGTAAGGGGTGCATGCACCACCTTACCCAGGCTGCAGTAGCAGACCTGTGGTGTCAGTTTGGATGGCCTTCCAGGGGTGGCATAATATATGCTGCAGCCCCTGGCAGGCCTCTGAGGTACCTATGCCCTTGGTACATAGTATACCATATACTAGGGACTTATAAGGGCACTCAGATCCCAATCAGTGATGTGCCTAAGGCACATGGAGACCCTTTAAAGAGGAAACAGCTAGGCTGGGGTTCTGAATAGCAGGGCCCCAGCCAGACTAATGTCGAAAACCAGTGAAGCATCAGCAAAAAGTGGGGGTACCCATGTGAAGCAGATCCTACTCTCCTACACGATTGATTATTTGCATGACTGACTAGGTGTGCGAATAACTCTATGGGTGAGTGGCGTTGTGTGAGTATCTGTATAGGTGTATGAGTGCATATTTCAGTGGCTATATTGATGAGTGACTGCATGTATGAGTGACTGTATGGGTGAGTGGATATGTGTGTAGACCTATGAATCAGTGAGTGGGTATGTACTAACTGGTATTGGTGTGTCTATGGTTTTGAGAATGGTAGTCTGTATTTTAGAGGGGGTGTATCAAAGGTTATATTAGGGTGTGAGGAGGTGCATCAGATGATCACGTGGATGATGTCATCAGTGATGTCATCAGTGATGTCACTGACCATGTCATGAGTGATGTAATATGTGACGTCATCAGCAGTGCATTGCGGGGGCGCGAGTTATAGTTAGCTCAACAAACTATAACGGCCAAATTTCTCTGGTTTTGTACGAGTGAAATGTCCAACTAACTATAACATCCCTGAAACCTGTGGTTTTTTCAGTGAATTTCTGAGGTGTTTTAAATGCTAATTTCTAACTATAACGTCCCTGAAACCTCTGTTTTTTTCAGTGAATTTCAAAGGTTTTTTAACTGCTAATTCCTACCATGAAACCTCTGGTTTTTCAGTGAATTTGTAAGGTTTTTAAATGCTAATTTCTAAATATGCCTACATAGGTAAGACATGTGCAGAAAGATGAAGAAAGGCACAGAAAGAAGCAAGAGAAGTGCAGAAAGAGGCAACAGAAGTCCAGAAACAGGAAGAAAGGTGCAGAAAGAACCAAGAGATGTGCAGAAAGAACCAACAGAGGTGCAGAAAGAGGCCTACTTTGACTGTACCTTACAACAGACTCATACAAAGTACCCTAATCACTAATCCTTCTCCGAAGATGTCTTAAACCTCACTTTTCTCTTGAAGGTTCACTATTAATCGACTGCTCAGAATGTTAGGCCTACCAAATATAAAACAGGAATCCTAAGCATATCACTGTTGTAAGTCTGACCAAGTTTGTGAAGGTATGCAATGCATGCGTGTCTATGCTTTTACCTAGTGACATGTTAAATTAAAATAAACATACAAACACTTGAATACCTGTGTTTCAAACAGCATACTCTGTAAATTTGTGTAAAAGAAGGTGTATGCATTTCTTTCTGCTCACAATACAGGGCACAAGGGTATTCAATAGTATATTTGAGGGGCTCTATAACACATATATACATAAGACATGTCTGCCTGTGCAAACGAATGACAGAGCAGAACTGAGAAGATTTGACCACCTATAGGAGAAGTTACCCGCTTTTTAAGCTACCATCTTCAGATGCATAACACATGTAAGAATACATATACAAGTAGACATTTACCTCAGTCACGAGAGCACGCAGACCTTTAAACTTGACAGCTTGTACTTCCCATTTGAGTACAGAAGGAGGCAAGAGAAGTACATCCAGAAATTTGGAACAGAGGTGCAGAAATAAGCAAGAGCAGTGCAGAAAGAACCAACAGAGGTGCAAAAAGAGGCAAGAGGGGTGCAGAAAGGGGAAGGAGAGGTACACAAAGAGGCAAGAGGGGTACAGAAAGAGGCAGGAGGGGTGCAGAATGAAGGAAGAGAAGTGCAGAAAGAAGCAACAGAGGTGCTGAAAGAGGCACGAAGGGTGCAGAAAGAGGCAAGAGAAGTACAGAAAGAAGCAACAGAGGTACAGAAAGAGGCAAGAGTGGTGCAGAAAGAGGGAAGAGAGGTGTAGAAAGAGGCAAGAGAGTTGCACAAAGAGGGGGAGGGGTACAGAAAAAGGCAAGAGGGGTGCAGAAAGAAGCAAGTGAGGTGCAAAAACAGGCAAGAGAAGTGCAGAAAGAGGCAAGAGATTTGCTGAAAGAAGCAACAGAGGTGTAGAAAGAAGCAAAAGAAGTGCAGAAAGAGGCAAGTGAGGTGCAGAAAGAGGCCATAGTGGTGCAGAAAGAGGGAAGATGAGTGCAGAAAGAGACAACAGGGGTGCAGAAAGAAGCAAGACAGGTGCAGAAAGAAGAATGAGAAGTGCAGAATGAAGCAACGGGGGTGCAGAAAGAGGCAAGAGAAGTGCAGAAAGAAGCAAGAGACTTGCAGAAACAGGCAAAAGAGGTACAGAAAGAGGGAACAGGGGTGCAGAAAGAGGCAAGAGAGTTGCAGAAAGAGGTAAGAGGGGTGCAGAAAGAGGCAAGACGGGTGCAGACATTTGCAAGAGAGGTGCAGAAAGAAGCAAGAGCAGTGCAAAAGAACCAACAGAGGTGCAGAAAGAGGCAAGTGAGGTGCAGAAGGAGGCAAGAGAACTGCAGGAAGAGGCAAGAGAGTCGCAGAAACAGGCAACAGTGGTGCAGAAAGAGGGAACAGGTGGGCAGACTGAGGCAAGAGAGGTGCAGAAAGAGGGAAGAGGGGTGCAGAAAGAGGCAAGAGGGATGCAGAAATTTGGGACAGAAGTGCAGAAAGAAGCAAGAGCAGTGCAGAAAGAACCAACAGAGGTGCAAAAAGAGGCAAGAGGGGTACAGAAAGAGGCAAGTGAAGTGCAGAACGAAGTAAAAGAGCTGCAGAAAGAGGCAAGAGAACTGCAGAAAAAGGCAAGAGAGGTGCAGAATGAGGCAGGAGAGGTGCACAAAGAGGCAAGAGGGGTACAGAAAGAGGCAAGAGGGGTGCAGAAAGAAGCAAGAGAAGTGTAGAAAGAAGCTACAGAGGTGCTGAAAAAGGCAAGAGGGGTGCAGAAAGAGGCAAGAGAAGTGCAGAAAGAAGCAACAAGGGTGCAGAAAGAGTCAAGACAAGTGCAGAAGCAGGCAAGAAAGGTGCAGAATGAGGGAACAGGGGTGCAGGGGTGCAGAAAGAGGCAAGAGGGATACAGAAATTTATAAGAGAGGTGCAGAAAGAAGCAAGAGCAGTGCAGAAAGAAGCAAGAGAAGTGCAGAAAGAAGCAAGAGAGGTAGACAAAAAGGGAAGAGGTGTGCAGAAATAGGCAAGAGGGATGCATAAATTTGCAAAAGAGGTGCAGTGCAGAAAGAACCAACAGAGGTGCAAAAAGAGGCTTATGACATATTGATCCACGCAGAACCATTTGCTTCTCTAGAATATTAGGGTCCACCACTGGTGTGCTTGCTGCAGGGAGTGGAGAGGTACGCTGTGTTGGCACATATGCGAGGTGAAATGCCGGTCTGTCTTCAGGTCCCTCTGACCCATGACGTGAGTCTTGTAAACCATTGCAGAAGCCTGTCCTGTGGTACTGTCACTTGCTAAGCATCTACATGCATTGTACCAAAGAGCTCGGGGACAAGATGGCATGACTTCACAAATGTTTGGAGTTAGGTACAAAACAAGCGGGAGAATTAGAATTTTTTTTATATATAATGAGAATAAAACATTAACATATAGAAAAGGCAAGGGGGCGTGAGGAGGCTCACAGTTGGAGTGTTCGAAAAAAGGCAAGTAAAGTAGAAAACAGAGAAGATGCACACATACAAAATGGGAAAAGATGGGCAGAGGGGCAGGAGGGGAAAAGAGACAGAGTGGTCAACTGTCACAAAAGGCAGGCAGAAAAGATTAAGATAGATAGAAAATTAGAAAAGACAGAAACAAAGGTAACAAAGGAAACACGCAGATAAAAAAATTAAAATCACAACAAAGAGACGGTTACAGTGAGCTATGGCTAAAGCGGAGGCAGTCAGATAGAAAAAAAGGCAAAAGGATGAACGAATATTCAGACAGACAGGTGCCACGCAGCAAAGAGACACAGGAAGGCAGATAAAAGGCAGAGAAAAGCTAGCTATGGAAAAAGTAAAAGCAAACAGAGAATGACAACAAGGCAGGCAGACAGTTAAAGAAGGGATACACACAAGTAAACCAAGAGGGGAAAATGAAGAAAGGCAGGATAAGGGACAGATACAATAATATAAAAAAAACAGGCAGTTAAAAAAAGCCAAAAAATAGGTTTAACCAGGCAGACAGACGAATAAAAAAATGACAAAAGATAGACTGAAAAGTAAAACAACTATTAAGCAGTAGGACAGAGAATGGACAAATGGCACACAGACACAAAGGGTAAAAAAGAAATTTGGCAAAAGACAAATGGAATGACAAGCGGATGGGAACTCAGACAGAAAATGGCAACCACACATTCGGGCAGCCATGCACAGCTTGAACATAGGAGAGTCGGGCAGACGGAGAGAAAACAAGAAAAGCAGATATAAAATGTCGAAAAGACAAGCGCTACTGATGTGCAGCGGATGATAAAAGGGGGAAAGATAGGTCGGTTGAAAGACTTAAAAAGCAGAAGACAGGCTTCTAGATAGAGGGAGGGCAAATAGAAAAATACATAGATTGAAAAACGTTTGCAGCTAGTGGATGGCAGAAGGACAGATACTAGCATAAAAGGGAAATGGAGTGAAACCAGACTGAGATGATAACAGAAAGACCGGTGGTAAGCGAATAACAAAAAACACTTTTAGAAATAAAGAAAAAGACAGGCAGAAAGACAAACAACCGAAAGCTAGAAGAAACACAAGTACATTTTGCAAAAAATGAACGAGTTGTGTGTAAAACACCAAATGCACACCCTACTCCCAATTCACTATGGAGGCAGAAATTTAGAATACAAAACTTTATCGAAAATAATTAAAAGCCCCTGTTGAAAATAATGTTCTAAGGCAAAAAGTGTGGGTGTTTTTTTCACCTTCTGCTTCTTTGATGCAGGCATGGTGTGCCTTCTGTTCCCCTACACATGCTGACCGCGGGATATTTTTTTGCTTCAGCCACGAAAAGAATGCAGCAGTTCTTAATGTGCGTAATATCTATATAGTTACACATATATGTAGGCCATGGTTTCTTCGAAATGATTAACAATCTTAGCATATGAAGGGTTCTATGGAACTGCATGGTATACTAGTAGATATAATGTCCCTCCGAGCAGCTGCTAGTGTGCGGTGTGAGGCAATGCGCCGATAATGCAGGTGTATTGCCATGTGACACGTATCACACGGTGCGTGCCAACGAAGGGGGCAGCTCGCTGTAAATCAATGAGTTTAGGTGCGGTCGAAACTACCACGAGTTTGGGGAAAAATAAAGTAAAAAAAAGTAAACACTTTAAATGAAGAACAACATCCACAGAATAGTGAAAGCAGTATCCATAGAGTAGTACAAGGGGTCGGAAATACAGGGGGAAATAAAAATTGGATAGCCGCTCCATAAGTTAAAGAGGGAGTTTGTGCCTAACATGTCAATAAATTATTGCACAAAACATGGGGTAGAGTCGACTTCATCATCGCATATAACATTTAGCTAAACCATGGGCTGTCTTCATTTAATATTTAACATTTTTAATGTATTGAGCCATAAAAGGGGCATTCTATATATAATAAATGCCCTTTAAGGCTGAGTGTGCGACATACATTTTTTTTTTTTTTAAAAGAAGAAGAAAATAGGAGGCAACCCGGGCTAGTTCCCAAGTTTCAGATGAAGAGTAGTATATATATATATCACGCCCCCGCAATGCACTGCTGATGACATCACATATTACATCACTCATGACATGGTCAGTGACATCACTGATGACATCTCAAATGACATCACTGATGGCATCATCCACTTAATCTCTGATGCACCTACTCACACCCTAATATAACCTTTCATACCCCCACTCTAAAATACAGACTACCATTCTCGAAACCATAGACACACCAATACCAGTTAGTACATACCCACTCACTGATTCATAGGTCTACACGCACATCCACTCACTCACCCATACAGTCACTCATACATGCAGTCACTCATCAATACAGCCACTATTATATGCACTCATACACCAATACAGACACTCACACATCGCCACTCACCCATAGAGTTACTCACACACCTAGTCAGTCACCCAAAGAGTCAATCACAATGCCATTTACTCAACTATACAGTTATACACACACCACCTCACTTATTCACAGATCCTAACACATACTTACTCTCTTATACAATCACTGACACAAGCACACACTCATCCATACATCCACTCTCACAATCACTCACTTTCACATACAGTCATTTATATACTCCAACACTCACATATACTGCCATTTACATATGCAGTTACTCACACATATATCACTGAGATATCCATTCACTCGCCAACACAGCCATATGCACACTCACTCACCCATTCAGCCCCTCGCAGACATACTCATTAACCCATACACCCAGTGAATCACCCACTCACACATCCATGCAGGTAGTCACCCAACACACAGACACTCAGGCACCCATACAGGTACTCAGACAACCAATCAATAACCCATATAGACACTCATGTACCTATTCACCAACCCATGCAGCCACTTACACACCAACTGACAGACTGATACAGACATTCACACAGATTAGTCACTCACCCAGACACGTATAATCACTCATTTATACAGTCAGTCACACACTGACTGAATCATCATATATATATATCACATTCTAAACTTTTTAGAAACACTCACAGTCACTGGATGATGTCATCAGTGATATCATCAGTGATGTCATTTGAGATGTCATCAGTGATGTCACCAGTGATGTCACTGACCATGTCATGAGTGATGTAATATGTGACGTCATCAGCAGTGCATTGCTGGGGTGGGAGTTATAGTTAGCTCAGCTAACTATAACGGCTGAATTTCTCTGGTTTTGTACGAGTGAAATGTCAGACAAACTATAACGTCCCTGAAACCTGTGGTTTTGTCAGTGAATATCTAAGGTTTTTTAAATGCAAATTTCTAACTATAATGTCCCTGAAACCTGTGGTTTTTTCAGTGAATTTTATATATATGTATTCAATTTCCTCTCACTCTTACAAGGAAGGAATCAGCACTCAGGTTGTAGTTTGGAAGTATTTAATCTGCAAAGGACGTGATCCATGCGTTTTTGCTCGTCTGAACCTTGATAACGATACAAGACGTCTTTGTAGCTTCCTTATTTAAATGTACAAATGTCTCCAGTTGCCAACATTAACAAAGGACTACATATTACTTTAATCCAAAAAGCTGGCGGCCATATTGGCCTGGTCACGATGTGAAAATTCAGGAATTGATACAATAAAGAAAAGAAAACAAGTGTTAATATGTACACAATGTCATTTCAGCATATCTTGCCCCATGACTGCCGTACCTGTATGTTCGTCAACGTGACTTGTTCATACTAAACATACTTAGGATTGCAAACATCAACATAAACAATGGACTACACATTACTTTAAAGTGAAAGGCTATCAGCCATATTGATCTGGGCACGTTGCATATTATAATGGTTCTTACACGAAAGAAAAGGAAAAAAAAGGGGTGTTAAGATACACACACTATCCCTAAATAAAGTTCTAGTGATTATAGCTCCATCCATTCCCAGCTCATTTGAGATGTCATGAGTGATGTCATGAGTGATGTCACTGACCATGTCATGAATGATGTAATGTCTGAGGTCATAAGCAGTGCATTGCGGGGGCGTAAGTTATAGTTAGCTCAGATAACTATAACTGCTGAATTTCACTGGTTTTGTACGAGTGAAACCTGAGTCTAACCATAACGTACCTGTAATCTTTGTTTTTTTCAGCGAATTTCTAGTTTTTTGTTAACGTTAAGTAAGATGCCTATCACAATGGATGGTGGGGGTTGGAAGCAGGGCCTGGCCTTGTGCTGCCCCCACCCAAGCTTGCTGCTCCTGCCTCCCCTCCTCCTTGCCATCCATTGTCCACGTTCATGCCCCTGCTCCCTCATTACAGCTCTGTGTGGACGTTGTTCTACCACTGGCCTTCCCGCCTTCTCTGAACAGTTAGCTTGCTGCCCCATCCACCTCCTCCCTCTCCTCTGTTGTCTGAATCCATGCACAAGCCTCCTTCCTCCTGCCATGCATGGTCTGATGTGCTGCCACTACTCTCCATTTAGCATGATGTCCCAGTCCACTCCTCCTGTCCTCCATTGCCCAATTCTATGCCCCATCATTGACCTCCTGCTTAGCCTCTGTGCTTAGCTTACTACCCCTACTCCCCTTCCCCCTTCCCCCTGCCCTCCGATGTCTGTTGCATGCCCCAGCTCCATCCTTTTTGCCCACCATGTTCCATGGACCTGCCCCTCCTATCTACTCTGAGTGTTCTGTTGAGCTGCCACTCCCCTCCCACCTGCCTAGCATTGTCAGATGACTGTAACCTGTCCCTGCCACCTCCACCCTGCCTGTCCACGTTCCATGCCCCTATCCCCTTCCTCCTGTCCTCCATGGTCCATTTTACTGCCACACCCTTCTGCCCTCCCTGGTCTGTTGTGCTGCAACTGCTCCTCCTGCCTGCCCCACGTGGTCTGTTGTGAGGCCCCTTCCCCTGAACTCGCTTGTCTGTGCCCAGCTCCTACCCCTCCCTTCTATCCTTCATGGTCCTTTGTGCATGCCCCTGCCCCCTCCTTCTGGCCCATCATGGCCATTGTGCTGCCACTAACCCTCCCGCTTGCCATGCATGGTTTTCTGTGCTGCCACGGCCCCTTCCACCTTCCCTGTGTGGTCAGCTAGCTGCCCCTGACCCCCTCCCACCTTCCCTCCATGGTCTGTGTGTATGCCATTATAGTCTCATGGTTGCTCTCCATGGTGTGTCTTGCTTCTAGTGCCCATCCTGCCTGGCATCCATGGTCAGCTTGCTGCTCCTGCCCTGCCCCCTTGCCCCCTGCCCTCTGTTTTCCATGTGCAGATCCCTATTCCCTCCCTCCTGGCTTGTCTGTTCCATTGTAATGCCCCTGATCCCTCCCTCCTGCCCTTTATGGTCCGTTATGCTGCAGCTTTCTCTCCTGTCTGTCCATTGTGGTCAGCTAGCTGCCATTGCCTCTTTCCCCTCTGTTCTCTGTTGTCCATATGCATGGTCCTGTCCCCTCCCTATTGCTTTCCATGGATTGTTGTGCTGCACTCCCATCCCGCATGCCCTGTGTGGTGTATTGTGCTGCTGCAAACCCTGATGCCTGCCCTGTATGGTCAGTTTGGTGCACCTGTCCATGTCCCTCCTGTCCTCTGTTATCCGAGTCCATGTCCATACCCCAATTCCTCCTGCCTTTCATGATCCAATGTAGCATACTTGCTAACATTTTGAACTTGGTAAGAGGGAGATTTTGAAACAAAAACTGGGGTATTGATTTTCCCCATTGACTTACATTGAAAAAGAGGAGATTGTAGACAGGAGACAGATCAAATAAAGCCCATTTGGGCTTAAAAACATTGGGCATTCCCTGGCTGAATCGGGTCTGTTGGCATGTATGGTTGTACTACCACTGCCTCCTCCTTCTGCCCACAATGGTCTATTATATTGCCACAGCCTCTCTTGCCTGTCCTGCATTGTTGGTTTGTTGCCCCCGGCCCCCTTTCCACTGCCCTCCATAGTCTGTTGTGCTGCCACTGCCTTCCTGCCTGCCCAGTGTGGTCAAATTGTTGCCTCTGCACTCTCCTACCTGCCTTCAATTTTCTGAGTCCGTGCCCCTGGCCCCCTAATGAACAACTAGACTGCTAACATTCTATATTTATTACAAAAGTGTGTCACGCCTGACGTCATCTTGATGTAATCAAAACTGTAATACCTAGAGCATTTCCTTTAGAAATTACAGAAATGGGAGGGTCTTATTTGCATCGAAATTATGGTTAGTGCTCTAAAAACTAAAATGAGGACATATTTTCTGAGTTTTCAAATAGCGACAAAGCACTTTTAAATTATTTGTTATCTTTATGTTTTTTATCCAGTTGACCACTTGATTAAATGTTGCACTTAGGGGAGAGGATATGGTGTTACTTCCAGAGCTGCAGACTTTGCAACTGGGGAACCAGGTTGGAGTTTCTGCTTCAGCTCGACATTCTGTGATTCTGGTCAAATCACTTAATCTCCCCATGTCTACAACCAAAATGAATGTGTCCTTGTGTGATGTAACCAATGCTCATGTAAAGCACTCCAATACCTGACCAGCCTGCACTATATAAAACTGCAAAAAAACAGAAAATAAAAAGTGTTTTGCTCACTTCTGTCATTGGGCTATACATGGGCTACATTTGGGTGATATTTGTGCTACATTTGGGCTCTTTTGTCTCTGGTGGCCATCTAGGGAGACTTATTTGTTATGAAGTTTCCTAATTTCCGCATTTACTGCACTCCTCAGTAGGAAATACTTTCAGGTTTTTTACTTTGATTCCATCAAGAAGGCATTCAGATGTGTCACACATTTGCCATAAATTCAGAATGTTAGCACTCTAGTTGCTCATTAGATCACTGTAGTAAAGCTACTGCTCACCAGGGAAGTCCGCTGCTGGTATTGAAAGTGCATGTTTCAGTCTGCATGTCAGAAATGTTTAATGAAATAGAAGAGGATTTGAGAAGTCACTCAAAATGTGCCCTAATTTTTCTTTCTGCAGCACTAATCATAATTTCTATGGCAAAATGAACCCCTCATTTTGTTTCTTTTTAAATTAAATGTTTTAAGTATTACCACTTTATTCCAATCAAGATGGCTTCAGGTGTGCCATACTTTTGTCATAAGTAAGACTGTTAGCGCTTTAGTTGTTCTTTAGAACACTCTGGGAAGCTGCAGTAGAACACAAAGGAATCAACTGACAGTCTCTGCCCTTGTTGGATGTACATGTTTTACTGAGAATGTCAGACTGAGAAAGATAATGTGAATTTACAGAAAATATGCTCTCATTTTAGCTTCTAGATCATCTTCCAAACCTCTATGGGAAAAGTATGAGAAAATAGTTTTCTCTCAAACATGATTCAGGATATCCCAGCAGAAGGCTTTTTCACAGGGTAAAATCACCTTAGAACACACCACAATTCGTAAAATTAGTAAGGTACCATCAACAAATGATTTATAATGTAACTAAAGCCTTATCACCCTTTATACGTTCTCCTTTTGGTGACCCTCAAAACCTTCCATTCACTACAATGCATTTTAATGGGTGCTATCATGTATATTGGTCCCAAGATGGCTGCCAACACTTCTTGGTTGAAGTGCTGACAGCCAATAAGATCTCACGATGACATGTGTGGTTAGGCTCCGCCCAGATATATCAATTTCTTTTTCCTTTAATATTTAAAAAACTACTGAACAGATTTACACCATTTAAAAAAAGGGCGCTTTCTGAACCAAGAGCTACCTTTTTGACAAATTTGGTGTAATTCCGTTCAGCAGTTCGGGCTGTAGCCTTGACTAAAGTTTCCTACGGAAATTAACATGGGGAAAATGCGTTTTGGGACCCCCCTTTTTTCTCGGCCCCTGCTTGACGAATCACCCCGAAACTTTCAACACAGGAGCTGAACTGAGCGGGCCATTAGTTTTGAAAATTTTGCGAAGATTCGTCAAACGGCGCCAAAGATATTGGCAAATCAACAAACGCTTTTGAATAGAAACAAGGTCCTAACTATAACTACCTACTGGCGACCGCCAGTAGGTAATATATATATATATATATATATATATATATATATATATATATATATATATAGATATATATATATATTAACACACACCAGTAGGTCGCCAGTAGGTAATTATAGTTAGGACCTAGTTTCAATAGGAAAAGCATTTTTTGACTTGCCTATAACTTTGGCGTCATTTGACCAATCTTCAAGAAATTGTCCCACAAAATTGTCAAAGTAGGTTCTGTGTGTCATGGAAAGTTTGGGGGTGATAACTGCAGTGGTGACTGAGAAATAGGGGTGTGAACACAGGGTGCGTTTGTAATGTTAATTCTCATTGGAACGCGTTGTCAAACCTGCAGCTCACACTGCTGGATGGAATTACATCAAATTTGGCAGAAAGGTAGATGTTGTTCCGCAGATTGTCCTTTTCATTATTTACTGTAAATCCATTCAGTAGTTTTTAAGAAATTTAAGTTGAAAATTATAGTGATATCTCTGGTTGCGAAGCCTTCTCAAAAAAAGACAAGTTCATGCAGGAAAATGCACCACTCTGATTGGCTGCTAACACTTCAACCAGGAAGTGTTGGCAGTCATCTTTGGGACACAACTTCACCGAGTCCCCAAAGAAAAGTGAAAATAAAAAAAAGGGGGCAGGGTAGGAATACCCTGACCCCCAAACCATGGTGTTGTGGAACCCTTAGGACCACACCGTTGCATAAAAGCATTTTTTGTTCGCAAATTGATGGCAACTTTTTTTTAAAAAGGAAGCGCAGACTCCCACGCTTGCTTTACAATAAGCCTCAAGGTGGGCCAGGTCCCATGGGCATATGCTAAATATAGGAGGGGTGCAAGGGGCCCCCTCCTTGGGCTTATCAAAGCCCCGGGGACCGCCACCTACCCAGGGCACTTTTAATTATGAATACGGGCGGGCCCACCTCCCTGGGGCTAATTAAAATATTATGGGGGGCCTAACGGACCCCCTTGCCCAAGGGACCACCACCTCCCCAGGGCTAATTTCAATAATATGGGGGGCCTGGCAGACCCCATGCCCCAGGGATCGCCACCTCCCCAGGCACACTGTTTTTTAAACAAAATGTCCCCGCTGCCCCAGGGACTGCCACCTCCCCGTGGCACATAGATGATTAAAAAAAAATGAAAAGTGCCACCCCTGCAGCCCCGGGGACCATCACCTCCCTGGGGCTCCAGTAATGACCCGGGATGCCCACCCCGGGACACTGCAGTTTGCTATAGCAAACGCTCTGCTCTCAGCAAGTGAGAGCAGAAAATGCTTTTGCTTGCTGAAAGCAGAGCATGTCTGTTTCCCTGCCCACTGTGAGCAGGGAATCAGACATTGCTTTGGAATCCAGGGAGCTGCATGTAGCAGGTCCCTGGGTCTCACAGCTATGCCGGCTTCCGCAGGAGGCGGGGAGCCGGCTGGAAGTGGGGGGGCCTTTAGGCTCCCCCGTGGTCCCCAACGGATGGGGTCCTTAGGATGTTGTCCCCAGGGCCGAAATTGGCCTCAGGAGGGGGGCCACGTGGCCTCCCTCCCATCTAAAAATAAATATAATAAAGGGCAGGCCCTGGGGGATGGGGTTTCTGAGGGAAAAAATTGGCCCAGGAGAGGGGCCGTGCGGCCCCCTCCCTTTAAAAAAAAAAGGGAAGATAATGAAAAAAAGAAAGGCCAGGCCCTGGGGATGGGGTCCCTAGGGCCAAAATGGGCCAGGGAGGGGGGAACGGCTGGCACCCTCCCATTTTTTATAGTTAAAATAATAAAAAATGTCAGGCCACAGGAGATGGGGTCCCCGGGGCCCAAAATGGTCTAGGGAAGAAGGGCCACGCGGCCCTCTTCCTAAAATAAAAATATAATAAAAAATAGGCCGGCAACTCACAGGAGGCCCTGCCCCCTTTCTCCACTGCAAACGTGCCTCCTGGTATGCTCCTGGTTGGGGGATGAAGTCCCCTTGGCTGCTGAGGATCCTTAGGGGCCAACAAGACCTCCTGTTATCTCTAGTAATTGCATTGCAGGGACGCGATTTATAGTTAGCTCAGCTAACTATAACTGCTGAATTTCTCTCGTTTTGTTCGAGTGAAATGTCAGCCTAACTATAACGTCTCTGTAACCTTTGTTTTTTTCTGTGAATTTCTACAGTTTTTTTAATTAAATTTCCTAACTATAACGTCCCTGTAACCTTTGGCTTTTTCAGAAAATATATATATATATATACTCAATAAGAATGCAAATGGTATTCTCATTGTAAGCAGTGGAACATAGTTTGTTCTCTATGTCCATGGCAGCAGTCATACATGTTGTCTGTCTTTTATGTTGTTTATTTTTGTCACTGCTTTAAAATGGTGGTTGTACACAGGAGCATATTGGCTTTTTGAAAAAGACCGCAAGGTTGTAACGTGTTGCAGTTGAATTAAACATCTAATTTGAGAACGCGATCCCGGAGTGCGAGTCGTATGTATAATCATCATTGTGATACATATTTTCTTCTAACTGTAAAAAAGGGTCCTGGCACCTGTTCCTCGCACCAGCCCTCATAAAAATGGATGTGACTGGAGGTGCCTGGAGGTTTCCTATATATATATATCTAGATATATATATATATATATATATATATATATATATATATATATATATATTTTATGCTTCCAAGTGTCACCCAAACTGCCGAACTCCGGACGGGTGCTTTTTCCGCTGACGAAAGGCGAAATCACTTATAAATAATCCAAGCTGCACAGATGCGGAGCACTCACGGGACATCTGTTTGATTTATTGTAAGCAAATGCATTTCGGCACACAGCCTTCCTCAGTGCTTATCATCACGGCATCAAACATAACACATGTTTATATTACATCCAAGTTGATTTCATTGGAGCATCACAGAAACATGGCCAGCGACAAAGGACTGTTAAAGTTCTTGGTCAAAATACCAGTTTCACTGGCTGCCATGTCAGCGTGTGCTTTTCTTGCTTCAACCACATAATGCACTTTTCGTTTTTCACTTTTTTACTTTGTTCTTATAGTCTCTCATAGACAATTCTGCATTTCATCTTATATAGAAGGAAAACGAAAGTGCCACATGTAACTTACACGCTGGCTAGGTGCATGCATGTCCTTCGTGAAATACAAGGCCTCTGTGCCTCCAAACAGAGGTGCCATATTTGCCTTCTTTCTGCCCCTCACCACTGCCGTTGTTTAAATTTCATACATTCCCAAAGGTTTAACCCCTTCGCTGCTAGGCCTTTTCCCCCCCCTGTGCTAAGCCTTTTTTTGGCTATTTGGGGTAGTTTGCGCTTAGGCCCCTGTAACTTTTTGACCACATAAGGTATCCACGCCAAATTTGCGTCCTTTTCTTCCAACATCTAAAGGTACCCAGGATTTGTGGATTACCCTGGAGGGGACCCAGAAATTAGCCAAAATACAGCTACATTTTGTTTTTTTTGGGACAAATGGGAAAAAAGTGCTGCAAATGAAAGCGTCTGGGTTTTTCCCTACAAATGGTATCAAAAAAGGGTTCATGGGGCTGAAATCACCATTTTCCCAGATTTTAGGGAATGACAGACTTTTGTCAGAAAACCAAAATTTTTTACACAGTTTTGGCATTTTTCTGGGACATAGCCTATTTTTGCTATTTTTTGTGCTTTCAACCTCCTTCCAGTTAATGGTAGACATGGGTATGAAATCAATAATGGATCCTGGAAAGCTATACATTTTTGAAATGTAGACAAAATTCTGAATTCAGCAAGGGGTCATTTGTGTAGATCCTTCAAGGTTTCTTTATAGAAACTAACAGTTAAATATAGGAACAATTGAAAATTAGTTGAATAAAACAGCCTTTTGTGTCAACGTTTTCACCTGTAACTTCTTCTAATTATGACAACTCTTTGAAAGCAATATACCGTTACATCCGCTGGACCTTACTGGTTGTGGGGATATATAGGACTTGTAGGTTCACCAAGAACCCGATGAACCCAGAGCCAAAAACTGAGTAGCGACTTGCAATGGTTTTTTATTATGTACCGGGTATATAGCAATTATTCTGGGAAAATGTATACATGGAAAAATCGGTATGAAAGACACCTATGTATTTCTGAAATTGGAACAAAATATAGAGTTTAGAAACAGTAGATATTTGCACATTTCCGAAATTGGGAATACGCATACTAGCATGAGAATTATCGATCATTTTTCAAAATTACTTCTTTTTTACACATTGTCTTTCATTTGGAAGGCAGAAACGCATCGAAAGTCAATAGGTAATAACAGTTGCTTTACAAATCTGAATTACCCTAAGTCTCCCGATAAAAATGGTACCTCACTTGTGTGGGTAGGCATAGTTCCCACGACAGGAAACGGCTCAAAATGCAACGTGAACACACCACATTTTCACAATGAAAAATTACCCTTTTTTTGCAAAGTGCCTAGCTGTAGTTTTTGAACCCTAGCTCCGCCGGCACCTAGGGAAATCCAGCAAACCTATACATTTTTGAAACCTAGACACACAGGGGAATCCAGGATGGGGTGACTTGACTGGCTCTCACCAGGTTCTGTTACCCAGAATCCCTTGCAAACCTAAAAAAAGTTTAAAAAAACACATTTTCCTCACATTTCTGTGGTGGAAAGTTCTGGAATCTGCGTGGATCCACAAATTTCCACCCACCCCACGTTCCCCAAAGTCTTCCAAGAAAAATGGTACCTCACTTGTGTGGGTAGGCCTAGTGCCCCCAACAGGAAATGGCGCAAAACGCAACATGGACACACCACAATTACACAGTGAAAAATGACCCTTTTTTGGCAAAGTGCCTAGCTATAGTTTTTGAACCCTAGCTCTGCCGGCACCTAGGGAAACCTAGCAGACCTATACATTTTTGAAAACTAGACACCCAGGGGAATCCAGGATGGGGTGACTTGACTGGCTCTCACCAGGTTCTGTTACCCAGAATCCCTTGCAAACCTAAATAAATGTTAAAAAAAACACATTTTCCTCACATTTCTGTGGTGGAAAGTTCTGGAATCTGCGTGGATCCACAAATTTCCACCCACCCCACATTCCCCAAAGTCTTCCGAGAAAAATGGTACCTCACTTGTGTGGGTAGGCCTAGTGCCCGCGACAGGAAACGGCACAAAACGCAACATGGACACACCACAATTTCACAGAGAAAAATGACCCTTTTTTTGGCAATGTGCCTAGCTGTAGTTTTTTAACTCTAGCTCTGCCGGCACCTAGGGAAACCTAGCAAACCTATACATTTTTGAAAACTAGACACCCAGGGGAATCCAGGATGGGGTGACTTGACTGGCTCCCACCAGGTTCTGTTACCCAGAATCCCTTGCAAACCTAAACAATTGTCAAAAAACCCACATTTTCCTCACATTTCTGTGGTGGAAAGTTCTGGAATATGAGTGGATCCACAAATTTCCACCCACCCCGCGTTCCCCAAAGTCTTCCGAGAAAAATGGTACCTCACTTGCGTGGGTAGACCTAGTGCCCGTGACATGAAACGGCGCAAAACGCAACGTGGACACACCACAATTTCACAGTGAAAAATGACCCTTTTTTGGCAAAGTGCCTAGCTGTAGTTTTTGAACCCTAGCTCTGCCGGCACCTAGGGAAACATAGCAAACCTATACATTTTTGAAAACTAGACACGCAGGGGAATCCAGGATGTGGTGACTTGACTGGCTCCCCCCAGGTTCTGTTACCCAGAATCCCTTGCAAACCTAAAAAATTGTCAAAGAAAACACATTTTCCTCACATTTCTGTGGTGGAAAGTTCTGCAATCTGCGTGGATCCACAAATTTCCACCCACCCTGCGTTCCCCAAAGTCTTCTGAGAAAAATGGTACCTCACTTGCGTGGGTAGGCCTAGTGCCCGCGACATGAAACAGCACAAAACACAACGTGGACACACCACAATTTCACAGTGAAAAATGACCCTTTTTTGGCAAAGTGCCTATCTGTAGTTTTTGAACCCTAGCTCTGCCGGCACCTAGGGAAACCTAGCAAACCTATACATTTTTGAAAACTAGACACCCGGGGGATTCCATGGAGGTATGGCTTGCGTGGATCCCCCAACGTTTCCTTACCCAGAATCCCCTGCAAACCTCAATTTTAGCTGAAAAAAATCACTTTTTTCACTCATTTTTGTGTGGGAAAGTTGTGGCATCACCGGGCTGGCACAAATTTCCTACCACCCAGCGTTCCCCCGGGTCTCCCGATAAATATGGTGCCTCACTCGTGTGGGAGGCCCAAGTACCCGCGACAGGCAAGGGCCCAAAACGTATTGAGGCGACATCAAAATTGCCTATCTCAAAACGACCTGGTTTCGCAAGGGGGGTCACCTAGGTTTTTAGCCCTGTGCTCAGCGGCCATCTAGGGAAACCTACCAAACCCACACATTTCTGAAAACTAGACACCCGGGGGATTCCAGGGAGGTATGGCTTGCGTGGATCCCCCAACGTTTCCTTACCCAGAAACCCCTGCAAACCTCAAATTTAGCTGAAAATATCACTTTTTCCACACATTTTTGTGTGGGAAAGTTGTGGCATCACCGGGCTGACACAAATTTCCTACCACCCAGCATTCCCCCGGGTCTCCCGATAAAAATGGTGCCTCACTCGTGTGGGAGGCCCAAGTACACGCGGCAGACAAGGGCCCAAAACATATTGAGGCGACATCAAAATTGCCTATCTCAAAACGACCTGGTTTCGCAAGGGGGGTCACCTGTGTTTTTGGCCCCGTGCTCGGCGGCCATCTAGGGAAACCTACCAAACCCACACATTTCTGAAAACTAGACACCCGGGGGATTCCAGGGAGGTATGGCTTGCGTGGATCCACCAACGTTTCCTTACCCAGAAACCCCTGCAAACCTCAAATTTAGCTGAAAAATAAATCACTTTTTCCGCACATTTTTGTGTGGGAAAGTTGTGGCATCACCGGTCTGACACAAATTTCCTACCACCCAGCGTTCCCCGGGTCTCCCAATAAAAATGGTGCCTCACTCGTGTGGGAGGCCCAAGTACCCGCGACAGGCAAGGGCCCAAAACGTATTGAGGTGACATCAAAATTGCCCATCTCATAACGACCTGGTTTCGCAAGGGGGGTTACCTGGGTTTTTGGCCCCGTGCTCAGTGGCCATCTAGGGAATCCTACCAAACCCACACATTTCTGAAAACTAGACACCTGGGGGATTCCAGGGAGGTATGGCTTGCGTGGATCCCCAAACGTTTCCTTACCCAGAATCCCCTGCAAACCTCAAATTTAGCTGAAAAAAATCACTTTTTCCGCACATTTTTGTGTGGGAAAGTTGTGGCATCACCGGGCTGACACAAATTTCCTACCACCCAGCATTCCCCCGGGTCTCCCGATAAAAATGGTGACTCACTCGTGTGGGAGGCCCAAGTACCCGCGACAGGCAAGGGCCCAAAACGTATTGAGGTGACAGTCGGAGCCTCGTGGGCTTTCTGCCGCCCTGGGGGGGAATCGGGGGAGGGGGGTTCACCCTGATATGCCCCCAAGGGGGGCAGAAAGACTGTGGCTATTTTTTGTGGGGGTGGGGGCATTGGTATGACCATTTTGGGCAGCCCCCACCCCCACGCATAAAAAAAAGCCTGCGTAATCGCTGGCGCCTAGTGGGCTTTCTGCCCCCCCAGGGTGCAGATCAGGGGCCACTGTCCCCATCTGCCCTCCCGGGGGGCAGAAAGACTGGAATTTCTCTGGGGGTGGGGTGGAGGTATTGTCATGCCCATTTTGGGCAGCCCCTACCCCTACACGAATAAAACAAAAAAATCCCTGGTTTCTAGTGGGCTTTCTGCCCCCCCGGGGGCCAGATTTGGGGCTACAGCTCCCATCTGCCTCCCGGGGGGCAGAAAGACTGTCATTTTTGTGGGGGGGATGGGGGCATTGGCGTACGCATTTCGGGCAGCCCCCACCCTAAAAACAAATGCGCAAATAAAAATCCCTGGCGTCAAGTGGGCTTTCTGCCCCCCCGGGGGGCAGATTGGGGGCGACTGCCCCATCTGCCCCCCAGGGGGGGCCGAAAGTCTGTAATGGTGGTGGGGACATTGGCGTGCCCGTTTCGGGCAGCCCCGACCCTAAAAAAAATTGCGCCCAAAAAAATCCCTGGCATCTAGTGGGCTTTCTGCCCCCCCGAAGGGGCAGATTGGGGGCTACTGCCCCATCTGCCCCCCAGGGGGGGCAGAAAGGCTGTAATGTTTGCGGGGGTGGAGGCATGGGCATGCACATTTTGGGCAGCCCCCACCCTTATTTTTATATGCTAAAAAAAAATCCCTGGTGTCTAGTGGGCTTTTTGCCCCCCGGGGGGGCAGATTTGGGGCTAATGTCCCATCTGCCCCCCAGGGGGGGCAAAAAGACTAAATTATGCCAAATTTAATTGGGGGAGCAAAGGTCCTTGCCCAAGGGGCCGCTCCCCCTTCCCTGGTGTCTAGTGGGTGGATCCCTGCTTGGGGATCGCCCTCCTGGGGCGATCCCCAAGCAGGGATCCACTGGTGAGGGGTACCATTGGAAAGGGGAGATTCTCCCCTTTCCAACGATACCTCTCCCGTCTTTCTACGTGCTCAGGGGGCTGAGATAGCCCCCTGAGCACGTAGAAAGGGAAACTGAAATGAGCCTCTTGGCTCATTTCAGTTTTGGTTTCACAGAAATGACGTCAGCGCGACGTGCGCGCCGATCATCATTTCAGGGAAACCTGGAGGGGGGCCTCAGGAGCTGGGGAAGCTCTTCCCCAGCTCCCGAGGCTCTTAGGGTGTAAAGGGAATCCCTCTTGTGCCCGCACCAGAGGGATTTCCGGGGCCATGTGTCATGACGGCCGGGAGCCGTCATGAGCACACGCCCACCGTGTCTCATGACGGCTCCCGGCCGTCATGAGCACCGAAGGGGTTAAGTCTGAATTACTCCATGCCTTCAATTAAATAATTGACTGCCTATCCAGGCCGATAGGAAAATATTTCCATCTTCACCACAGCGATTCTGGCAGTAAATCAATTTTATGTCAGCCAAACTGCCGAGCTCCGGACGGGTGCTTTTTTCGCTGACGGGAGGTCATAATCATGTATAAATAATCCAAGCTGCGCAGATGCAGAGCAATCACGGGACGTCTGTTTGATTTATTGTAAGCAAATACATTTCGCCACACAGCCGTCCTCAGTGCTTCTCATCACGGCATCAAACATAACACATGTTTAAATTACATCCAAGTTGATTTCATTGCAAAAGCGACGCAACCCTTAAGAATGGTTTATCAAGCCACGCAAAGCAGCCTTCATGGCACTGA
The DNA here is from genome assembly GCA_963921515.1 of Calotriton arnoldi. Taxonomy (NCBI): domain Eukaryota; kingdom Metazoa; phylum Chordata; class Amphibia; order Caudata; family Salamandridae; genus Calotriton; species Calotriton arnoldi. Next base: position 988,309 of record CAWUFW010006960.1, read on the forward strand.
GATGCTTGAAAATCCAGAGTAACGCGACACAGTGCAAATCGCTGTGTTGTGTCACTCTGCCCCAGGGAGGCATTTCATTGGTGGTGTGTGGGTGTTCCCACATAGCACTCATGGATTTTTGAGCATTCCCATATTTACCATTACTGGTAGGCCAGGGGAGGTGTAACAAGGAGAAATATCTTTCTTTCTCCTTGTTTTTTACTCTTTCTCTGTGTGCTGCATTCTACAGCACACATAGAAAGAATGCCTCAGGGGATTGTTTTTGTGCAGATAGGTATCCCTTTCTGCACAAAAATAATCCTGCTTAAAACGCACACACCCTTGCACAAGGGTGCGTGTGTTCTTGCAAGGCAGCATATTGTGCGCCAGCGCTGGGAAAAGACAGGAATGTGTCGTATTATGCTAAATATGGCACATTCCTGCCCTTTCCCTGTCGTGCATTGCAGAGCAGCAAAGTAGCTTGCTAGACTGCACTGCATCACTTTTTAATAAATATGCCCCCAACTGTGTTCTTCTCTCATTAATTGAAACATGACCATCCAGATTAAGTATATAAAATAATGTGCAATCCCAGATGTTAGCTACATGTGCCTGTGATAGCGTAGGCCTCTTTGGGGCATATTTACAAGGGCATTGTGCCACCGCAGCGTCACCTTTTCCAATGCTCCAGTGGAGCAATGCCCTGCTCCATATTTACAAGGCGGAGCTAAGCCACTTTGCATGGCTTAACGCCGCCTGGTAAATATAGGGCCTCCTTGCCGCAGGTTTCTGCCTCAAAGGGGCGCGCAATAGGAGTTGCTGTGGGCATACCCACACAAGACCCATTGCTTTTTTAGACTGCCCCAGATTTACAAGAATCTGTAAATCTGAGGCAACGTCAAAAACTAACTCCTTTAAAAAGGAGGCGTTAGAGTGGCGCAACGAGGAGAAATACTTCTAACAAACATACTTGGAACAAAAAGCCATTAATGATTGTTTTTGTGCGGGAAGGTGTCACTTACCGCACAAACACAATCATCCCTGCAACATAGGCACCCTTGCAGCATGGTGCAAAGGTGCCTGCTCTTGCGCTAGGCAGCTTTTTTAGCGCTGGCTCAAGGGAAAACACAGGGGTGCACTGTATTCTAGTCAATACAGCGTATCCCTGTATTTTTTAAATGATGCAGTGCAGCACTGCTAAATTGCTTGCAGTGCCGAACTGGTCCATTTAGTTGTAAATATGCTCCTTTGTGTTTTGCCACAGCCCACAGGCCATTCTGTAAAGGGAAGGACAATACCGCAAAACAGATAAGTGATGTTTGAGGCTGTCTTGTTAGCAATTTACAAATCTTCACAGGGATATATTCGCTTGGCAATTGTCCGTTGCATGTTCTGCAAATGGGACTTTGGAAGTTTCAGACAGTTACAAATAACATTTTCTAACCTTATATTTCTATTTTTTTAATAATCTCTTTGAACATAACATTATTGTGTTTTAGCACTCTTCAAAAGACGAAATGAAATGATGAATCTTTTAAACCTCTGAAAATATAATATGTTACACATTATTTGCATTGCAGACAGACAGCTGTGCTACAGCCAATATAGCATTTAATCCTTCTTGAATGTAAGGACGTGTGTAATTGTAAAAATGTGGATGCTAATTAATTGTGTACCATCTACCCTACCTTATTTTTCCAAAAGTTATGCTTACTTCCAATAAAAGAAACATTAAAATCTTTTTTAATTATTATTTTTTAGTAAAAGATTGTATGCCGTAAAATTGGATCAGTTCGCTTACCTTTTGAAGGTTTGCATTTGGGTTTCAACTGCCACAGTGGGTGCTGCAGCACACTAGTTTTTATTAAATATTCAACCAAGTGCATATTTTTGACCTTATACTATGAACTTACAGGTAAGTAATATATGGTAATCCTAGATTTAATATGATTAGAGGATGACCACATGCACTTTACCAATGTTGTGCATGTAGAAAATGCAAAGAAGTGAACATTAAGGCTAATCTATAAACAATAATTTCTTGCCTAAAACACAAAAGATTGTCAGGCTCAACAAGTGTAAATATGTGAGGTTTTTCAAGAAGGCAAAAAACTGATAATAGATGTAGTTATCTTTCGTAACAATCAAAATTAATTCAGTGTGACTAAAGTGTTTGCATTCAATACTTGTTTGCATTCCCTGTTCTTCGGATGTAAATCAGCAGCTGACATATAATATTGTGTACTTTTAATTATGCACAGTTTACTTTGGTGAGTATAATTAAATAACAAGGACTGGATTTTATAATGTTTAATAATACTTTTTTTCTGTAATGAGTTCACACCTAAGAAAACAGCTACTTCTAAGTGTCCACTTTGCTGGTGCAAGAAAATCAGGAAGACTTCATTGGAAGTATGTCTCCTTGCCATACCAAAGACCTCAAGACATCAACCTCTGTCAACCCACCACCACGCTGTAACAAATATTCAACCTGCAACACAAATCCAGCCCCTACTGGATACTGCTGAAACACCCATCCAGCCCTGTGTCCCACTACAACACCAACTGTGGCTACCCCTGTTCTGGCACCAGTTTATACTATACTATTATCAACTGTAGTTCAGCCAAATGACATCAGTAGCCACACACAGAAGGGCACAGGGCTGTGGAGAGAACACTGGGTCTGGTTCACCTATGGGGAGGGTGAATGAGGGAGTTCCAACACCGTCTCATGCAATGGGATAAAATGTGATGGGTGTGGCTGGCTGGCATGAGGAAAAATCGAGCCAGATAATAGATCTACTCAGGACCCAACTGAACTTCTAAGGGCCAAACACAAAATAAAATGGATCTAAAATGACATTATGCAACAGCATCTGAAAATACAGACATTACAGGGATGGTGTAGGATGGTTTTAGGAGTCCATTGCCAATCTACTTTAGTGACTCATTTCATGGGGGAGAAGGAACAGATATTTCAAATAAATCAAATTCTCCAGCATGAAAAGAGAGACACTATTGCCTATGGAATCACCTGCCACCACCTTCCTTGTAGCTATTCAGCTCGCTCCAGTGGCCCTTAGGAGAGTCGCTCATCAGGTCCAGTTGAGGACAGCAATAAAACAACCTTCACCAAAAGATGTTAGAAATTAATGTCTCCTGTTAGTGCCAAATATTTACCTTTATCCTTATTCTTTTTTCACATTTGCTCATAGTTATATGTTTGCTACATGGGCATCCTAATAATTTTGGCTTCAGAAGTGTGTTTCACTGACCATAACAGTCACTTCATAGTCTGAAAACGTATTACGTTCTATGATGTAAATCTTTAAAGCAAACTAAATAAATCATTTTATGTTTGAAGGTTTTTTTTTAATACAAGCACACAAAAAAAAAGCGAACACTTACAAAATGGTATTTTAAATAAGTTAATGTGGGAAATTGGGTTATTAGTTGTGTAGGATGTGAGGCCTGCACAATAATAAGTCCAAAATGTCCTCTTACTGAGAACCAAGCACCCTGCTTGCTTGACTCTCTCAAAGTAGTGAAGCAGAGCAGTCCAAGGCTTATTTAGGGGAGGTGGTGTGAGCTAGTAATCATCATGCACTGGCACACAATAAGAACACTCAATAAATCATTGTCCCATCAGTGCTTTTTCTTTGGAAAAAGAAAAGTACATTTATTACACATACTACTAAATACTACACATTAATTTACAAATGTATACACATTAAGCAGATGGGTAATACCATAAATGAGACTGTGTAACCACAATTGTCTTGGTCAAAGGTTCAAGATCAACAAACCACAAGTTAAAAATACCATAATTTTGTATTTAAAGTCAATCATCAATGACAATTATGTGTAAATGCACTTATTAATGTTAATAAAGCATATCAACTTTGATCAGTAATCACTGTCAACATTATTATGTCAATTAAGCATTTTAAAAGGAACAAAACATGCCTCTCTCTTTGCTTTTTGTATATTTGCAAGGCATATAAAATGCAGACATAAAACAGCCCCCAGAGGACATTACTTTCTGATCCCATAAAAGGCAAGCATAGATTCAGCTCCTGGAGGTCGCTTCATTACATGAACTTCCTTATGCACCTTTAGGCTACATTAAATGTACCCATAGATCCTGCCCCTAGCTCCTCCCAGCTTTATAGATAAAGCCCCAGCCTTGGGAGTGCCGTAAAACAAATTAAGTGGAAATCCCAAAGGGTCATGTTTTTGTGATCCACAAACAAAGAGTCAGTTTATAAACCTTACTTCAGGGGGGAGGGTCTGCTGCAACTACTACAGCCCCCACAAAACTGTTTAAGTTTGTTGGTGGTGCCACTGTTGTCCCAGGCCACCACAAGAAGATAAATCTGTATGCAATGAGCTTTACAAGGCATTATTGGTAACCTCGGGCGGAGTTCGCGTAGCTGTGTTACGCGAGGCTACGCGAAGCGGCAAAAAAACTCTGCAACGCTACGCGGAGTTACGCAAGCATGCGGAGTTGCTTGTTCCGCATGCTCGCGTATGCTCGCGCATGCTCGCGAGATGTTTTTGACATTCGGCAACGCGTATTGCGTGTTCGGGGGGAAATATCGCACAAACTTCACCACGCGGTCGCCAAGGGGCGTGGCCATCTTGTTTTCCTAGTCTTTGCATGATTCTGGGGCCTGTTTTTCATCCCTCTCTAATCTTTTCAATCCTTTGTTTTTTACACTGTTTTTCTGATCTTTTTTATTTATTATCTATCCCTCTCTCTACCTAAGTGTATATTTTGCGTTTTATTTCTACTTTTACTGCGTTTTTTTACTTTTTTCTACTGTTTTATATTACTTGCTTTTTTACTTTCCTACTTCTTCTCCTGGCTTTATTTTTTACTCCTACATTTTCTTTTCTGCCCCCTGCCCACCCAGAACCATGGCCAAGGCTACCTCTACCTCTAATAGTAAGGGGAAGGGGAAGGCGCCTGCACCCAAGAGCCGCCTTCCTTACGGCAGATGGCGCTCGGAAGGGGTGCAGCCCCGGGCCCTTTTCACTGAGGCGGAGATGGCCGCCCTTGTTTTTTTTGTACAGCGCCACCTCCCCTTAACCTTGGCAGCAGGCAGCAGGCGGCAGGCCCGGCTCCGGTTACCCTACCCAGGAGCATCACCGCCGGTGGGCGAGGGTGCGCTGAGCAGTGTTTTGCTGCTCTGGGGTCCAGCGTACCCATAACCAGCTGACTCACCGGTGGTCAGAAATCTTGGACCGGGAGCAGGATCTGCTGGACCTGCTAGGTGTTGAGGTTGTGGGGCTTGGTGAGTAGCTAATTATAGAAGTATTGTGTGTTCTGTTCTGTATTATTGCGAGTATCTTTTTTTTCCCGAATAGCAAGAATGCTGCTGCTTACATGCAGGTAAGTTACGTTTAAAAATCTTATGTGATTGTTATTCTTCTAGACACTAGACAGGTGCTCGGCGCTACTAATCTTACTTGTTTGCATCTAAAAAATGTGTAATGTATTTTCTAGGCATACCGACCACCAGTGCCGGGGCCAGCAGCGGGGCAGGCAATGCCAGCCAGGAGGGAGCAGCGGATGCGGCAGCTACCGAAGGGATGGGTGAGCCAGCAGCAGTGGCGGGCGGTGGTAAGTTATACTTATATTCCTTGCTTATTGACAACAGTTACGCACTCGCTGCAAGTGTGTACACTGTATGTTGAGAGAGACTAAGCTGTTGTGAACAACAGTTGAAGAAGAAGACACCCTTTACTTAGCATTAGCAATAGCATTAGCGGCGGGAGTTGAGTAACTAATGGTCTCTTCTATCTGACTTCAACTCAGCTGGGAAAGTTTTATGGAGATGACTAAGAGTCAGACGACCTTAATGGAAGGGTTGAACGAAAAGGGAAAGAAAGATGGAAGGAGGAAGGACGGGTGAGATGTAATATATGACTGGCAGAGAAGGATGCGTGGGATGCATAGGTGGCTGATAGGAATCGGATGCATGGGTGGTGGAAGGATTAGTGGAAGGTGAATGAAAAGATGCCTACCTGGGTGGGTGAAACTGTATGGGTGATAGGAAGAATCCTCAGGGGGGTTTCATGGGCCAAACTCAAAGGCAAGCAAGGAAGGACGCATGGGTGGTGGTTTAAAAAAAATAACAAATGTATGTTGTTGGTAAAACTAAGGTTTGTTGAGAGAGTAAGAAGAATGATAGACATGTTTACTTTGGATGCCTGGATGGTATTCAATCATCATAGCATAGGTGGAGACTGTCACTGGATGAAGAGTCTTTGAAGAGAATGTAAAAGAAAAATAAACCGTGCCAGAGTAGCAAAGCCAAGGAGAATAGAAGATTAGAATTAAAAAAATATAAGGCTAGAAGAGCAATGCAATGATTGATAAATGGAAAAATCGCTGGGAAGAGAAACAACAGGACTGTTTTTTTGCAAGGTTTTTGATTCAAGGTTGTATTTTCAGTATACTCCCTTGACTCACAGTAGTTTGCAAGCACAGCATATATGTTGTGTATGTATGTTCTCAAGCGCCTCCCTCCGACTCCGAGGCCCACTCCCTACCTATGTCATTTATTTTCGACTGTGTCAGTCTGCCATGGGTGGCCTATCGGCTGCATGACACAATCAATAAAAAGTACCTCATGTCGTCCCATATATAATCAATGATCATTTGGATCAGATATCATCTGCCTCGTTGTAGTAGTCAGGGTGAAAGTGAAATTGAGCAGTTGCCATTGATGTAACAGAGTATGGCCACCCATAATAGAAAAATAAGATAATTGTGTAGTTGTAGACTACAGCTTCCCCACATGCAGACAGTAGTAAATAAAAATAACGTGAGTCTGCAACACAAGTATGTTTGTCTAGGGCGCAAGCTGACTGAGCTGGCATGCCTACAACAAGGTTAATTTAGCTAAACAAGAGAGAGAAGAAGACTTGTCTACTCCATAGTGCCTAGTAGTAGTAATGCCTGAAACTCCCACAAATGTTAGAGGCCGAGGAAGTGGGAGGATACCACAAATGTTATGTACTGTGCTTGCTAGTGCTACTGTGCCACTATGTGTAGAATTAATTTTGTGTTACTGTTTTGCTAAGAGTATTGGTTACAATTGTCTTTTTTCTTTCTTGATATAGCTTATCCTTCCCTACCAAAAGCACAACCAAACAGGAAGGAGTTGGCAGCCATGGCCCGGCGCCGGAAGCTGGAGGCCATCTGCAAAGAATATCGGCGGCTGGTGAAGGCTGGTGGAGGAGGAGGAGGCGGCAGCAGCTGCAACCTCCTCCAATGCCCCGGGCCCCAGCCAGGCCCCCCAGTGGTACGGCGTCACGGTCTGGCAGCCACCCGCCACGCTTCATTTAACACTGCTGCCCCCCCTGTGGATGTAATTGTAAAGCATTCAAGCACAGCATGCTCCTCCGGGTGGCGTGCCTAGAGGAGCGGATAAAGGTCCTGGAGGGTAACAAGCGAGCCCGCCGCTAGAACTCCGTCGCATTGCCCCTTTTTTAATCTTTTTTTTGGTGGGTGGGAATTGGGCATTGGGGAAAATGTGGGGTTTGTATTTATTATTTATTATGGACAATGGACTCGAGCGGACATTGGTTGGACTCTTTCTTTATCTTTGGACATTGGTTGGGGTTAGAGAGAGGGGTGGGTCAGGTGTTGTGGGATTTTTACATTAGTTTATTTTGTTAGGGGAATAAATTATTTATACTTAATGTTTACATACGATGTAAATGTTTTGTGGGGGAGGGTTACTCTTTTACTACACACGGTTTCCTTTGCTGCTGCAGGGCCACAGCCAGTTTTTGATTTAAATAATCTGCCGATAGTGTAACACACGAACAGATAGATGCAGTACCCTCACTTGTGAGTGACTGGTCCTACTAGTACTGTCAGTCTCTCCTCCTAGTCTATGCAGTGTGCAACTGGTCTCGGAACGGAAGGGTGTGGGTGTGTGAATTAATGAATTAATTTCCATATTATTAATTATGCCTCCCCAAACTTCTTCTCTTACCTGTGATTGATGTTTATTTAAACTTAGGCAAAGCGATGGCTGCATGGTGATGATGGTTTGGTTTCCCAAGATGCCATGGTGGTGGTGGTAGTAGTAGTAGACACTGGCAGTAGCATTTGCAAAAAAAGAAAATGAGACAGTCAGTCGCCTGAGGGAGACTCGGGAAGGAGTAATAGAACGAAGTACAGTACACAAGAAGACTGCCAAACAAGAAACCATGATGATAAGCAATGCTAAAGTAAAACAAAACGTAATGGTGGCGGGGATAGCCTAGTACAAGTTACAAACTGTAGTTGACTCGACCTATGAAGTGGACAAGCGTAACCTTTAGTGCTGTAAGGATGATGAATCAATGCCGGCAATTAATTATGATGGATTATGTTCCTCTGGAAAAAAAATTGACTTGCAAATACTGCGCATGGGTGTGCAAGCAGAAGAAGATCCTCGCCCTGCCTTGAGTTAGTGTTGCTTTCACCACATCTGCCCCAGCAAGTGTGTGATCAATTATTGGTGTAAATTAATTTAATTTAGTCACACCTCAATATAAATCACAGAGGCCGGGGGAAGAGGGTTAGGGTTTGGTGAATGGTTGGGAAGGGGTATTTGAGGGAAAGGTTTGACAAAGACAAACACTACACATGGACAACACACAATCTTGGCAGCCGACCATCATAAATCTGTTAAGGGAGAAAAAGGAAATGCCTGCATGATGATGACTTGATGGTTAATGATGAGTAGTACTAGACTAGTAGTACAGGGCAGCAGTATATTATTAATTATTATTATTATGCAATTGCCTTGCCTGTCTGCACCCAGAGAGACCCAACTTACATACATTTTTATGTACTATTGTACCGGGCTTCCTTTTAAAGCTAGCAAAGAAACTTAAAAAATAGCTGTAGGGGTCAAATATATAAGCAAACATAATAAACAACAACACACACAGTCGTAATGATTGAAGAGAAAAAATGAATCAAATTAAAAGATGATGATACTATAAGTTACTATGTTATGGTCCAATTGGGAGTTGCATCTCGGGATTCCTCTTGGTCCTTACTTCCATGGATGCTCCATCCGTCAATCTTGGGTGCCACTACCTGCCTGGCAGATGCGGATTGGTAAGGTAAGTGTGAGTTATTTTTCCCAGTATAGCACAGGGTAAAGGCCGGCCTGTATCAAGTGTAGATGGAAAAACAAAAGGGTTATTGAAAAATCAAGGAGAAAAGTAAAGTTAAAATGCATAAATTAAGGAGGAGTTCAACAAGAACACTTTCAGAGGCGGCATGGCTAAATCATGTCTACTTTGTTTCCAGCATTAACCTACAACAACAACAGGACAGAGCAGGCCTGCGGCGCCCACCCAACCTCCACTTAGCTTAGATTTTGAGCCAGACAGAGCACACATATACAACAACATAGCATTTTCCAAATTAAGTGACTAAATCAATGCACTGCTGTCAGTCATACCACTACACTCGCCTCCACCACTATACAGACATGTAGGTCTGCTGTGGTTGTTGTTGACTTGTTTACCTTTTAGGCCACTTCATGAAACGCCTGAGTTATTCCATCAATCATCTCCAATCCTACTGACTGACTGCGACGAGTATAGTATGGTCGTCATGGTGTCCAACTCTGTAGTGTACCGAGTGCGTACAGATTCCATATTCAAAAATGCAATGGATCGGCCTACAGTAGAAGTACAATTTTGTTATTAAACAACAAGAAGGGAAACATTGACTTGAGTCACTTTTTTGTGTGTAGATTAAATACTAGTACACTTCATGCACAACAACAACAACAACACAAACACCAATCACTCAGAGTGAGCGTCCAATGCATGCCATCATCATTACCTGTTCTTAAGGGGCAGTCCCTCTCGGCTCGGAAAGGAGGATAGCTATAGTCATGTTCTTTGGAGGGACTCGACGAGGCAGCACAGGCACACATTTCTTGTACTATTCTCCATCCAATGTCTGGCTTGAGGAAAATTGATTTAGGGTGAGTCAGGAGGAGTGGACTGGAGCAGGACTCGGAGGAGTGGACTTACTTCTTTAATGACTGCACACAGTTGCAACTCCAATCCGGCATGGGAAGATATCTGTTCCTTAGGCAGCTCGAGCAGAGGTAAAAAAAAATTTCTACAAGGAAGAACATCTTCAAGAGTGGATGAATGAGATGGCATGTAAATCAAGTGGCCTGTTGATAATCCCAGATGGTTTTACTAGTATGGCTGGTTATTTAATTTAGCAAACATGCTTGGAATATGCTTTTGATGGAGGTTTGTGGGAGAAGAATCAGAGATAGATAAAATGGGGGGGGGGCGAGATTGGGGCAGGGCCAAGTAGCTCCTCACATTCGACTAGTAGATCATCTATCCTGTCGATGAAAAAATTCCCCCAAGCTGTTTTTGGAGATTCTTTTAGTTTTCTTAATTTTAGCAAAGCCACTAGTGCCTCCAGTGCCTTCCTTTTACAGATTATTATGAAGGAATGGCTCCTGTGGAAAAATGACCACCCCCAGTACCAGTGTACACGTAAAGCAGATGTGGCCAGGTAAAACAGTAATAGAGCAATAGGTGGTTAATACCCTTACTACAGCATGATACAAAGACAATATAATGGCCTACAGGTCATTCCACATCTGTCAATAACAGTGAATAGATTACAAGGTAAAATAAAAGCAAAAGGAGCTATTAATATTTCAATTTCAGCAGTAAATAGGGAAGGGCCAGTCCAGGGAAACTTGAAGCAAGGACCACACAATGAGAAGAGAGTTAAAAGTACCTTGAAAAAATGAGCATTAGCGGGATGGCCCAACCCAGTCTCCTTGGGGCTCTGACAGGCATGGATGGGCCTGCCTTTTGCCCAGACTCTGCCTGGGTGCCTCCCACACGCGTCCTTCACAGCGAGGCTGTAGAGCGCTTATATAGCACTAAAGGGTGTGCCATAGGCCGAGGATTCTGGGACTAGTAGTCCCCAGTGGCAGCAGTAAAAAGTGGCTTTCCCAGCACCCAATGATGTCCTCAGATAGAAGGCAGGTCCCAAAGTGAAGCGGGTCAGCAGAATGCAGATGTAACTTCCCCAGCGTAGGTCTCGCAGCAGTAACGGAATCAGCAAAGCCCCCTCATTTTAAAAGGTATTCTAAATCGGTGTGTAAAGTAAAAGCAAATCAGATCACTATTATGTTACATCTTTAATTAGCAAATTGCATTTTGCCTGCCTGTATTCCCTTCAACCTAATCAACATTTTGGTATAACAATTCTGCAAGCCAGTCAAGATCATTTCATTAGGTGCGAATGAGGGTTGAACTTGTTCCCTGGACAGTGACAAAAGGTCTTGGGTCTGGTGAGGAGTTGTAGTGAACTTGACAGGGTGCCCTGTGGCCTGTGCCCAGGAACTAGATTCAAATCAAAGGTGCCTACCCTGTTGCAAGCAGATGTTGCTAACACCCAGGCATCAATACTTATTGTGTTCCCCGAGCCTGACCAGGCCCAATCACAGTGAGAGTATTGTTGACATTACAGTGTCAAATTTTGCTAACTGTTGTAAACAATGCTTGACAGGTCTGCTGGTGTTTTACATATTACACTTGGGCTGCACCCAAAGCGTGAGAGCAGGATAGCACAACAGCTCTTGTGTATCCACTGTCTGGTTACTCTAAGAATCTGCTTTTGTTCTAAGAGGTGCCAGTCTCTATTTATTGTTTTGGGGGAGGACAGTAGGCTTTCCATATTACACCCCACAGACACCTGCGAAGAGCCATGAAAGTACTGGACTTCTTCTCAGTGTACCCATGATCACAAATAATTCCAAGAGATATGTTGCTGACCTTCACTCCCAACCTGCATGGATACAACTAACTGCAAGAGGCTGTCCGTGAAACTATCCAGCAGATATAGCCCAATTCTGTTTAGGTCTAGTCTTTTCTAAACCTTACCCATTTTTTCAGTTTAATTTAATAGGTTTCTTGTTCATCTGGCTCTATTCTATTAAAAATAAAACTTTCTTAGCTTCTGTACATGTTACAATCAAATAATCTTCTAATCATTTTTCTACCAAGAAATCAGTTGTCTAATAAGCACTTACCATTATTCAAAGAGGTTATCTCTTAGTATGTGTAACAGTGCATTTCCTTCATCATCAATGACATTGTGTGGTGCATGTCCACAACATCAACCAGGGATTCGCTATGGTAGCCATCATCAGGTATGATTGAAATTTGTCTCTGCAGTGCAATGTTGTGTAGCTCACAACACCATACCGCAATTTTGTAGACCATCTCTGGAGTGAAATATCCAGGAGCCAGAACCATGTCTTCAGGAGCCCATATGTCCCCTCTTCACATCCCCTAGTTCTGAAGTGTGTCTCCCCTGGTGTGGATGAGTTTCAAAGAGGTGTTAGAACCCATGTATGATTCAAATAGGTAGAACCACCTCTGAAAGAGCTTGATAAGAAGGTTTCACATTTAATTAAAAATAAGTTGGTATAAAAGCAATTTATTCATCATTTATTGTTGAAAGTAATGTGTACAGACCAATGTACATTTAAACTCAACAAGCCAGGTCCTCAGTGCTGCCAGGTTCTACCATCTGCTGTATGTTGGTTTGCAAAGCATTGGCAAATTATGGGTAGAACCCTGAAATCTGGCCAACACACCTAAGCCCCAGTTGATGCAGTGAATATGATCCTGTTATATAGAGGCACAAGCACCCCTATGGCTGCTGGGCATATGGAGAGAGTCTGATGCAACCACGTTTAAGAAGCTCCTAGTCAGTTTGGGATTCATGCTGACAAAAACGAAAGTGCTACTCTAATGGGTCAATACCATCTACCTGTCACTGAATAACTGCCAGAAGGAGATGAATGTATGTTACGCTAGGGAGAAAGTTATATATACGGGTAGAGAATGCCCCAAGAAGTTTAAAAATATGGAATGGAAGGGCCACAGTGGGCTAGAGGTGCAGAGGGATAGAGAAGGAGGCAGAGAGATGAGAATCAGGAGAGTACCAGATCTGAGATGAGACAAACCCAGAAATATCCGGACACTAAGGGGCCGATTCCGATCTCGGCCGGTAGGGCTCCGAATCGGACTCGGCATTACCGGATCCGATTCAGAGCCCTGTTTCCCAACCGAGTCGGACGTGCGTCCGGGCGAGCGAGTACGATGTGAACGTACGCGAAATCGCCGACCGACTCGTTCACGGGACCCAACCGCTCTGACCGACTCGCACGTACACGACTCGCACTGCGCAATGGAGACGTTCCCCGGCCGGGTAAGTACGATGCGCGCCGCGAGCAGTCCGACCGACTCGCGCCGTCCGGCTCGAAAGAGCAATCGGAGCCGCACTTTGGGGGTCTTTGTCGGACCCCCCTGTACGCCTAGCCGCGCGAGTCGCACACAGGGGGGGGCCCATGGGTCCCCCCTACCTGTGCGTGTACGGCGCGACCCGCTTTGACGCGTACCCGCTATAGGGGGCGCCCTTGTTCGCCTCGCACCCATTGAGTCAATGGGAGCCCGCGTACGCGTTGTACGACCGGCTCCCATTGACTTCAATGGGAGTCCAACCGAATCGAGTCCGATAGCATGCGAACGCATCGTACTCGTTCGGTCGGACTGCTAGAGTCCGATTCGGTCCGAAATCTCTCCGAGTCCGGCTCGGTCGGAGAGATTTCCTGCCCGAATCGGAATCGGCCCCTTAGCCTGGGAAGATTGCCCTTAAACACTCAAAGACATTGACTTGCCATGCTGTGATTCAAATGTGTGATGTGACCCCAAGGGAAAGGGAGGGGTAGGGAAGAAAGGGAGAGGTGATGTGGCCACTGATCATGTGTATGATTATCTTATGTTTAATGCAAAAAGGAATACAAATGCTATATTAAAAAAAGAAAATGCTTTCTGTTCACACAAACCTGCCCCTGGTCATGAGGTGGAACCAATGCTATGAGGGTTCCATCAATCGCACCAATTAGATGTGAAATGCCTCCCAAAGCATAGAAGTCAGCCTTTATATTGTTCAATGTTGCATTGCCAGTTGGAAATTAGATGTAGGCATTAATACAATGGAGCATGACGTCCAAAACTTGTCTGAGAAAAAGTTGGTTGGGACATCCCATTGCATACACTAACATTACACTGGAATGCGCCAGTTGTACAAAAATGTCAGACTGGCATTGTCTGGACAATAAGAGGTACAGTTGTTGAATTCCAGAACTTCGCAAGCAAATCACATTGAAATTGCTGGCTTAATGCTTTAATAGTTATAGGGGAGAGGATGTAGTCTTACGGCTAGAGCGGTCAACGTCGACGCTGGGGAACCGGGTTCGAGTCACGGCAACGATGCTCAACATCCTGTGATTCTGTGCAAATCACTTAAACTTCCCGTGTCTAACAAAAAATGAATGTGTCCTTGTGTAACAAAACTGGTGCTATGTAAAGCGCTCTGATACCCGATATCTTCAGGTCTAGTTCGCACTATATAAAACTCTATAATTTTTTTTTTTTTTTTAAATAATTGCTCTATTTAGGAGAAACTTCTTTATAGTATGGTGTTCTTGCATTGTCCTTAAATCAGGAAGGGTGTGTATACCCTTCTTCTCTTTCATCTACATCTTCCTTGCAGCGCTTTATGGACATATCTGAAAGTAAGCAAACATCAGAATTTTTTTTACATATTTTTATAAAGAAATAAAATACTTTTTTTCAATCATCAGTTGTAAGTCACACTAAACATGTTAAATACGTCATGTGTATACATTTTCACATTTGTGAATGCAATTACTGATGTGTGCCTCTAGCATGATGCAATGATCAAAGAAACAGCAAATTGTACTGGAAAGTATTGTAAGTTACACACCTCCCTGAGTTATTCACATGACTTCATCAGTGCCCCTGACCAGATATCCCCTAGTTTTGGTAGCCATATGACAAAGTGCTGTCTCCTGTATAGGTGTTTTGAATGTGATGTGTTGCAAACCATTTCTCCTACCCAAGGAGTAGATTTTGTGACCTTAGGAAAAGAAGGTTCATTCTTGGAACTATACATAAATTGCAGGGTACCCCTCTCTCCAAAGCACTCTAATTCCAGGTGGTAGGTCAGGCTATTCCTGGGCCTGAAGAGCCAGTCATTGATTATGATCGTACTTGCCACCCAATAGTACAAGATGGTCATTGCCTCAATAATGAACATGTAGTTGAGTACAAACTAGGCTGTTTATCCACCCTGGACCTGTAGGAAGCTTGCAGTCTCTCAAAGGTTGAGAAATAGTATCTCAAGGAGGACCTTTTAGAAGGTGTGCAAGGGCTATCTGATCTAGAATAGAGAGTGGTAGGAAGTCCTTTCTTATTGTCTCCATCTGCTCTGTCAAGTGGTGGAGTTATGTTGTTGTCTCAGTGCTTTTGTGGGTCTAGAAAGATATATATTTTCAGATACTTGGACATGTCTCAGCAACGTTGCAACTGTGACAGATTACCCCAGGAACCAATCTCCCCATTGACCAGCACTGCTATAGATATAGATCAGTTGATTTTAGGGCCAGAGACCATACCAAAGAAATTAGCATTTTGATCATTCAATCTTCTTTCATTGCAGGGTCTCAGAGGAAGAGCAAAACATCATCCACATATAGTGATATGTAGTGCTCTACTGCCGCTCTGCACCTGAAACCCCAGAACAGGGCATCCTTATGATTCTATTCTGCTAATGGGTCTTTTAGCAAGGTGAATAGCAAGGGAGAGTGGTGACATCCCTACCAAGTGCTCCGCTCAATAGAAAGGGATCAGACAATGCTCCATTCACCCTCACTGTGTCCCACAGGGCTGAATACAGGGTCTGAACAAAGATATTTATGACTAAGGCTCCCGGTTTTCCGCTTAAACTGATTTTTGCATATAAATACAGATGGAAAAATATTTTTCTTTGTCTGTATTTATAAATATAAAATGGAAAAATGCCAGAAAATATGTTTAACTGAGAGATTTTTTTGTAGCTCCAATAACATCGCACATTTGCCTCTGTGGCTTGCTCAGCCAGGTTTCAGCTAATTCAGATGCTATCTTTTTGTTAGGATCCCCTGTGAATGGCTCCAAAAAAGAAATGAACACTTTTGCTGGAAATGTCATCTTTTCCTGACATTTTTCGCTTTCAGAGTACAGTCTCAGGACAGAGAAAAAAAGGGAAAAAAAAGTTCAAAGCTTCTAAAAATAAAAAAAGCAAGACACAGTGGTCGCAAAGTGGCCAGATTGGTTTTATTCAAACCTAAACATATTAGCACCACTTTACAGAGTTTGGCAGTAAAGCGTTACTTTCGTTTTCTCGTCTTTATTTTAACAGCATTGTTTTCCCAGGGTGGGGAAGTGAACCATTCCTGGAGTTACTGAAATAGGTTGTTGCCATAACAATGGCAGACATTAAGGGGCCATCAGGCCTCCTTATGTTGGAGTATCCTGGCTAGGAGCAATGGGGGAGGGGGAATGCACACCTAAAAGCAATACAGAGAAAACAAACGCACACAGCTTATCACTTCACAGGTACTTAAGAGAGGCAAGCTTTTGACTTTCTTTAGTCCCTCTATATAAGAGATATGCATGCACTGTAGGAATGTTAGATGTGTTGGTCTGTCCCAGTATTTACACAAATAACAATTTAAATAGCAGTACTTTGTTTTATTTCTTTTATAGCGCTATAGTGCTACTCATCCCAATGCAGGGTGTCAGAGCACTTTACATCACACGTACACATTATACATTGACAAATCATTTGTATGTAAATCAATGTGTAGGATGTATTATAAAAGACAGCGAGGGTTACAAGGTGTAGGAGCAACATGTCCTTCATAGCTCACTGTGCAATACTAGAAGGATTACCATTTATGAACTGCAAGTAACAAAAGGATCACTTGTTAAAAGCAGTAGCCTATTTACCCATCTACATAAATATATTTAAACCTATAACAACGAAGTGCGCATTGTCTATTTAAATAAATGTGAAAAAAAACTAGCTGCAGCGTCTTTTTTTGCTTGCGACAAAAATAAATGTGGATAAATACAGATAAAATGATCAAAAAATAAATATGGATAAATACAGACGGAAATGTTAAAAAAATAAATACCATAAAACCGGGAGCCCTATTCATGACCTGAAAGAAAAAATCCCAGTTGACCGAATAGAAGTCCTTCTCAAATTCCCAGAGGACCAAAGTTAAGGGGTTTTCAAGTATGTGACCAGTAGCTGTTATTGAGCCAGATCCAGGATCTGCGCCAGCTCAAGTGAAATGTGCTGATTTTGTCTTGTGGTGCAATTTGCCAAGACTGAGACTCATTTACCAGCTCCCACCTTTGTTTGTTTTGTGTTCAGAACAGCTACTTGGAGGGGGTGAGCCAAGCCTCTTATTCAGTTCCAGCTTGGACCAATGAAAGATTTCACTTAAAGAGCCATTAACACATCGGGCCATATTATCAAGAACGGACGATAACATATCGCCGCTTTAGCGGCAGGAAACTGCAGCTAAAGCGGCGATAAGGGGCTTGATAATATGCCCTATAGAATTCCAATAGAAGCCCAGGTTTGATGTCCTTCACACCAGAACCTGGGCTTCTTTTGGAATTCTATAGGGCATATTATCAAGCCCCTTATCTCCGCTTTAGCGGCGGTTTCCTGCTGCTAAAGCGGCGATAATGTTATCGCCCGTTCTTGATAATATGGCCCATCGAGTCTAATGTTGGGACCTACTAAAAATCAAGAATTTGATGCCAATCCCAGTCTAGGGACTAAAAAATAGTGGTTCCCATGAAACATTTAAATCATATTTGACATTTAAAATATAGGGCATACTGCATCCAATCGACAGGGAACGGAGATCAATAGATTGGTCTTTCTTTCAATCATTGAAGTTTTGCTTCTAAACGACAAAGGGGAACAGGATAGCTGTAGATTTTCATGGTATCATAATGTTCAAACTTTTAAACAAATGCATAACTCGTCTGCATTCTGGACACATTTATCTATTATGACCTTGTAAATTTAGTATAATTTTGGTTTTAGCAGACATAAGTTTCTGACAGCATAAAACAGAAAACTGATTGAATAGTGCACACAAGTGAGTTCAAATTATAGATATCAACGGTGTGACTGTTCTGTGATTTTACACTTTAATCTCAAGTTCCCATTTGGAGTAAACGTTAGTCCTATTCTTTTGTTTATCGAGGATTCAAAGATACTCTGCTTGTAATTGAAATTAGGAATTTTTAGAGCACTCGTACATCATTTGTTTCTTAGTGCTAACTAAACAGAGAATACTGCAATGAATATGAGAATACTTGTTTCAAGTGCCAGGTCTCTAGGGATTGTATGATACAGAGCAAATCATTCTTATCAGGTAGCGAGATAAGGAGGGAGTTCTACAGTATGGGAGCACAAATCAGGAAACTGCAGACCCATCTCTTTCTTTGGCAAATTTAAGCACTGTAAGAAAGTGGGCAAAGGAAACGCTTAAAGGACAAGCGAGGATATACCTGATAACTTGCTTTGTGACGAAGGACGGGGTCAGTTCCTGGAGGTCTTTAAAGGAGGTACAAAGTATTGTAAACTGAATTCTGTATTTCCCAGGCAACCATTGCAGATGTTTTAGCAAAGGTATAATGTGACATTTCTTGGACGCATTGGTAATTAGCCGGGCTACCACATTTTGGAGTACATGCAGTTTATGCGGAATCAATTGATAGTCCCTTGTAATATGAGACTGGAGTCGATCAGGGACACATCTGATGCTTTTAAGCCATGCCGTGATGAGAGCAGCTTTATTTTACTGGTATGTCTAAGTAGAAAAATATATTTTGAGGCTACCAAATAGAGCTGAGGTTTCGGAGTAAGTCTGCTATCAATGGCCACTCCAACAGTTATCGCAAATGCAGTAGGGGTAGGTTCCATTTCAGAAGGCAGGACAAATCCTTCCAGAGATCCATTCTGTTATTGATGACAATAACCTCAATCTTGTCTGCATTCAATTTAAGTTGGTTATTGCATATCCAATTCCAGATGTAGCATATCACATTCTGAAATGTGAGTTGAGAAGATAGCTTATCTTTGAGGCCCAGCAACATCTGGGAGTCCTATATATACAGCTTTTAAAAGCCAGCTACTTAACCAAGGTTAGAACATAAATATTAAAAAGATGCACTCCATAATGAACGGGAACACTCTTGACCAAAAGGGATGACAAATGTATTGCATACAAGTGGCCAGATAGGAAATAATTCAGAAACTTCAGTGCTGAGTCCCATAAGCCAGCTGCCTTAACACATTCTAGCAGGATGTTATAGTACACCATGTTGAATGCAGCTGACATATCCAAAAGCACCAGGGTGATAGTTTGCCCTTATTGCGATCCAATTTGAGGTCATCCATAACTGCAAGAAATATCAATGATGTGGGAGAAAACCATTCTGCAACAGGTCCAAAAATTGAGAATCTCAAGGTGTTTGTTTATGATGTGGGCAACATAGGTGGAAAAACAACAACAAGGATATTGGGCTGTGGAGGGGTCCTAGAGAATCCAGAATGGGCGCACTTGTGTGAGGCTGCTGGAAAACAACATCCGACAGAATCATGAAGCCGAAGAAATGATAATGAATTAATAGAGCCACCAAATAATCTGCAACATCAGGGGCATTGATTCATGTGCAAATGAGGATGAAAGACTTTCTCGTTACTTAGATGCGGCAAGCATGGCCTGGACGTGCAGATCAGTGCAGGCGAGCTGAAGAGAAGCATACTTTGTACAGAGCCCTGGCAAACTGGAGCGGTCGCTGAATCGAGGTAATTGACTCTGACTCTGCTCAGGGTAAGAAAATCATAGCTGCAGGAGGAGGCGCTCCAACCACAGAGGAGAAGATCCATGCTGATTGTATTAAGGTCAATGCATGGCTTCGAGAATAAGTGGGGGCGGGTTCAGCCATAATTAATACCACTGGCCATAAAAAAGGAAATCAATTGAGTATATGGATGGCTCTTTGCTGGCATGTGAAGTTGGGGCTGTGGCTTCTGTGAACTGGAGATTGACGGAGGTGGGCCCCGTCCTCCAAAAGACTGTACCAGAACAATCATGAAGTGATGAGGAAGAACTGTGCCCCAGGAGCCCACAACCATACACCTAACCTCCTCCACAGCCATGGCAGCAGGCCAACCTGGTTGTGTCCTCTCAGGCTTGGCTACCCTGGCTGAATGCGGGGTCCAGAGAAAAACCCTACAACAGCTGCACTTGCCATAGCAACTGCTAAAACAAACAGATACACTCTACAGAGCAGCAGTCATTAAAAACCAAATGTAGAGTGATGCAGGCGAACAGAGAGGGACAACTGGACTCCCAGACTATGTTGAAGCAAACCTGGACCACTGTACTGGCCACACTGAATGACACACAGCGAAATGACAAGTGATCGCCGTGGTAGGTACTGGATGGAACTCTGCCCAGCAAATGAGTGACTCTCAGCATAAGCCAAGCGCCAGTAAGACATCATACAGGCCAAACCCACATTTGAAACCCAGAACGTGCAGCAAATGGCAGACAGGGGCCTACTGGCATTCTTTAGCAGCAAACAGCAAATGAAACAGCAGGAGAATGACTCTGACATGAAAAAGCTACTGAAGGTGATGCAGTGCATTCTGTCCTCCTTAGATGCCAAAATAGACTCCCTCACTAGCAGAATGACCCTCATAAATTCCAAAATTGATAGACAAGAAATGTGCTTGACACAAGCAGAGCAGAACATATCTGACGTTGAAGATAGTGCCGGAAACAGTGGGCATAAATTTGTGAACATGAAGCGCGTCCTCCAGGTGATCAAAAGCTAAAGATGAAGGTTTGGAGGCCAAGTTGAGAAGAAACAAACTTTGCATCGTTGGGTGCCAGAGTCAACCAACATCGCCCGACTTGTGCCATGTATGGCAGAGATGCTAGCAACACTGTTAGGAGCGGCAAACTTCTCTCACCAATTTACAATAGAAAAGCTGCATAACTGCCCCAGCTGGAAATCTTCGCATCCATGACACAGTACTTCAGCTATCCAAGGTATATAAAGAACTTGTGCATGATGGAATTGCATCACATTTTCTCAGACTTCACCTGGGCGGTGTAGGAGGCTAGACAGGAGTATCTCCCCATTAAGAAAAACCTACAATAGTAGGCATTGGGTATGCCATGCTATACCCTATGCACCTTAGACTAAACCTGAATAGCAATGTCCATATCTTCACTAGCCTGCGGCAGTCCATTAAATTACTGCAAAAAGAGAAAGCCTTCAGACAGGAGCAAACAAAAATCTAAGACATCACTGCTTCGGGAGAAATATTAGGTGATTAAACTAAGTCTCGGGCCTACTGTGATACAAAATGCTTGACCTATGATCCACTGATAAAATGTGCTATGGTTTGATGGCACCGCTAAAATGGAGCACAAGTTTCATGACCCCCGGTGTGGACACACCCATGCCCCAAATAACTGAGATGCAAAACTGTGGCAAGAGTTCACTTGCCATACCTGTAAGAGATACGCCTAATGGCCTTTTGTTCTTGATAGTTTGATTATTCCATGCCATCAGTTGGTGAGTTTGAATTTTATGATTGACCTTTCACTCCCATTCTTTAATTTACACAGAACATAATGAAGTTAAGGACACGTTATTTGTTTTCATACAAGTTGCAGCATGCTGGTGCTTCGCAGTGTCGTGTTAATTTAAGTATTTAGTCACTCTATGACTTTTAAGTTACTTCTTACCCACACTTCATATAGTACCTTTGCCACATGTTCTCTTTTCCCGAGCTCTCTGCATCCAGTGACTGTTCCAGTGCACCTTCTTGTGGCATCTTTAAGCCTCAAGTTGCCCTTATTTAATTTTTGTTTGATGAATTTTACATGATTTTATAAACAAACACAAGACACCTTCAGAGAGGCATTCTTTTTATATGTTACTTCACTTTCTTATTTGTTAGAGAATCCAATATTCAGAGGTCTACCTACTCCACATGGAATGGCTCCAGCTCAGAATCCCCTGCTGTAACATGCATGTTTAGACTGGGTACCTCATATTATGGGTGAGTTACCCAGTTTGATGATTCCAGTATAACAACACACATACACACAGGGCAAAACTACATTTGTTTCTACCACATAATTGAATTAATTCTCTGCTACACCTGAGCCATCCCATGTCACAGTTCCCCCAGACGTATATCACCACATCAATCTTATAAATTAGGCAGGTCAGTTAGTCCTTCCATGAGTACAACGAATGAACTAAAATTGTGTCCACTATAAGTAAACCCACTGACACCTTTTTCTCCTCCATCGGTGCTTCCTAAACCTGTGTCCTGATGATGACTCTGCCTAAATTGCATGTATAGGGTCGAAACATTGACACAATAATAGTGTACTGTTTATATTTTGATTCAGGAGCATTTCACTCTGAGTCAGAGTGTGTACCAACCACCTTCGCATACTGAACCAGTCACTATTTATGTACCTAGACAGTAGAACACCAGCACACACTACACTCTCTTATTTCATTTGCACTGAATGATTGCACTGTTTGGGATCACCATTTTACCTTCAAATTGCTTAAGTATGAACTTGCCATAATTTTTTCTGTTGTGGAACAAATTGTAAAAAAAATTCCAGTGTAGAATGTAACCAATCTGTTGATGGTTAAAACTAAAAAAAATTCCAAGGAAGTAGAGGTTCACACTTAGCCTGTGAGGGACCACTGTGTTTCTCTATTAGAGGTATGAGCCAGCAGATTGCCAAATCCTGGGCTTCACATCGGTTTGCACCATCATCCTCTAAGGGGTCGATTCCGATCTCATTAGGAAAGCCCTCTGAACGACTCGGTCCCGGGAGAGCTTTCCGAACGAATCGAGCTCCGTGAGGCTGAACGACAGATTTCGATGTTTCCGTATAATGACGGACTCTGTTAGGTCGAACTCCTATTGAACTCAATGGGAGCCTGTGTACCGAACGCGTACACAGGCTCCCATTGCAAAAAGAGGTGGGTGGGGAAAAGCATGCACCCTGTTGCGGGCACCACATGGTGCCTGCTACACTGTGCATGCATGGAAAGGGGGGACCCATGGGTACCCCCCTGCGACAGATTCAAAGGTCCTTTGGTGAAGGGGGCCTGCTACGGCCCCCTGAAGTCCGATTCCCACAGCAGTTTCGTCTCGTTAAAATAGAGTCAGTACAGCTGTCAGAATCAAGCATCGTACTCGCTCGAGCTGAACAAATCGGTTCAGAACTAGTCGGACTGACTGATTCGGGTTCGGAACCGATTCGGTCAGTGTGGACGGCTTCCTCGCATCATACTTGGTC
The DNA here is from genome assembly GCA_963921515.1 of Calotriton arnoldi. Lineage (NCBI taxonomy): Eukaryota > Metazoa > Chordata > Amphibia > Caudata > Salamandridae > Calotriton > Calotriton arnoldi. Next base: position 1,011,660 of record CAWUFW010006960.1, read on the forward strand.
ATTCGGAACGGGGGCGATTCGGTCAGAAACAAACACTCTGTATTGGATTTGCTTCTTCCGAATCCTGTTTGGAGTCCTTCTGAACGACATCGGAATCAACCCCTAAGTATGCGAGAGGAGTATTAATCCTGATCAAAAAGGGGATCCCATTCACTCGATTGCAGATAACAAGGGTAGATTTATGATAGCGCAAGGAGTACTACATGGGGCATAAGGGATGCTAATTAATGAATATATTCCCAATGTGGACGATCCAGATTTCTCCTACCTTCTCTGGAGTAGGTTTCTGCTGCTATCTCCTAAACAATGCTAAGGGAAAGGAGTGATTTTAATGTAACAATTGATTATGCCCTTGATTGATCAGATATGGGAAATTGAACTCTGCGTGCAGCTGCAACAGCACTAAAAATGTTGATATAAAACACAAGCTCATAAATATCTGGAAGGAAAGGTACCCTGAGGGGGGAGGGCATGTTGGACTTGGCCCTTTTTGGCTAAAGTTCCCTAAACTTTTTGCCTTCCCCCTAGACCTTTTTTCTGACATGGTGTTGCCAACTTAGATGCTTAGGGCACTTTGCCACTGCTGATCAGTGTCAAAGTGCAAGTGCTCCCTGTATAAAGTGTAATGGTAATTGGTTGTCCATAATTGGTATATTTGTCTTGCTAATAAAGTCCCTAGTAAAGTGCACTATGTGTGCCAGGGCTGGTAATACAAATGCTACTAGTGGGCCTGTAGCACTAATTGTGCCACCCACACCAGTAGCCTTAAAGAGAGATCTCAGGCCTGCCACTGCAGTGCCTGCGCGCAGTTTGTTAAACTGCCTTGTTGTCCTGACAAGTGCACCCGCTTGCCAGGCCTTACCATTCCCTTTTTATGCACATCAGACACCCCTATGGTAGGCCCAAGGTACCCCCTGGGCAGGGTGCAGTGTATGTGAAAGGTAGGTCATGTACTAAGGTGTGTACCATGTCCTGACAGTGAAATACTCTCCATTTCGTTTTTTACTGTTGCAAGGCCATCTTACCCATAGGACAGTATGGGGGAGGCTGTGCAATATGTTTCCAGCCTATCTTCCCATAGGCTTAAGATGGAGAGGTGAAGTTTACTGTGCCTGAATTCACAATTCAATAACACATCTTTTTCTGAAGGTGGTTTTTGCATTGTGTGTTTAGAAACCACACTTTTAGAAGTGGCTGGTTTTATTGTTCTAACAATTCTGTGTGTCTCTGCCTGGTTGTGGATTGACTGTCTGGATTTGAATGTGATAGGATCTGGGAAATGTCCTGACCCAGGGGAGGAGGTGAGACAGCAAAAGGCTGACCTGCATCTGTAGTGTAGGGGGCAGGAGTAGCCCCTGGAGGTGAAGAGGCCTGGGCTGTCACCATAAAACAATGGCTCCATCTCCTGCTGAGTGATTGAAGACCCAGACCCCCACTATTAAAGGAAAAAGGTGTCACTGGCAGGGAGACACCCAGAACTGGTTTAGACAGGGGTCAGTGCCCCCCTGAACACAAAGACTTCAAAGACATTTAGGGGTATAACTATGAGAGCTGAAACCCCTGAACGTTGGACTGTCCAAGACTGAAAAGGACTGATTAAGACTGAAAAGGATTGAAACTACTTCGTGGTCAAGAGGAACCTCTGCCAAGGAAGAAACAGCTGAAGAGACTGAAGGAAAGGACTAACCCTTGCTGTGTGTTCTGGAGCTGGCCTGCAGTTTGCTGATTTAACCAAGGAGAGGCTAAGGGACTTTGCTGTGTGCTGTGTCCCCCTGGTTGAGGGGACTTTGCTGTGTGTTGTGTCCTGAAGTAACTTGTCCCCAAGGGCCTGAGGAGAGCTGGCTCCCTGTTGTGGAAACTCAAGAACATAAAAGTTTCCAGGTGGGTCTCAGCGCCGCTGTGTGCGTGTGCTTTTTGCAGCCTGAGACCTGCGTAAGAACTGCCCCGTTATCGTGTGCACCCGGAGTCCAAGTGAGTCTCAGCGACGCTGTGTGCGTGTGCTTCGTGCAGCCTGAGACCTTCGTGAGAATTGCCCTGTGATCGTGTGCACCCGGAGTCCAAGTAAGTCTCATCGGCGCTGTGTGCGTGTGCTTCGTGCAGCCTGCGACCTTCGTGAGATTTGCCCTGTGATCGTGTGCACCCGGAGTCCAAGTGAGTCTCAGTGACGCTGTGTGCGTGTGGTTCGTGCAGCCTGAGAGCTTCGTGAGGATTGCCCTGTGATCGTGTACACCCGGAGCTCAAGTGAGTCTCAGCAACGCTGTGTGCGTGTGCCGTGTTGCAGCCTGAGACCTTCGTGAGAATTGCCCCGTGACTGTGTGTCCCGGAGCAGTCTTGTTCTCTGTGTCGATCGAGCAGCGTGACTAGAGCTGCTGCGATCGTCATTGCCATCGGCCCGGACCGGCATCCCCAGAGGAGCTGTGCTGCGGGCCCGTGCCTGCCTTTGCCAAGGAGCGACCTCAAACCATCCCCGTCGGGGGGGGGCCCAAGTTCCACTGCCCAAAGATCAACGAAGTCGCACCGGAGGCCCAAGTCGCGAGGAGAGGAGAGTGAGATCACACCCCCCAGGTAACGCTCAGCGAGCGTGCAAGTGTCGCCGCCTGGGGCGGGGTGCGGGCTCCGAGAGAAACGCTCTCGGCCTTTCCCGTCTTTGCAGCGCAAGCCTCCGCTCAAGTCCGTATCGCGGCCCGTACTTGCCGAGGAGTGACAGTACCGGGGCCGGAGTGTGGAGATGCACTTTGTTTTCCATCATAATAGTGTTGGGGGCATATTTTGGCAGTAGCTGACCGCGAGTCAGTAAGAGTGGCAAAGAGACCGTCCAGAGCACCGCAACCGGTGCTGAAGTATCTTATTTTGGCATTACGAACTGCCTGATTGTTGCATTACGAAGTGCCCTATATTTGCATTACAAACTGCCTGATTGTTGCATTACGAAGTGCCTTATTTTTTGCATTACGAACTGTTGCATTATGAATTGCATTATTTTCGCATTACGAACTGCCTGATTGGTGCATTATGAATTGCCTGATTCTTGCATTACGAACTGCATAGCATTGCATTAGGACTGCATTAGATCATTGAGAATTGCTCATTAATACTGCAAGAACCTACCAGTGCTTGCTGGCCTAATAACCGGCAAGGTGAAATATTACAAACACGCATATGTTGGATTTTTATCGTGTGGTCTCATCGTATATCTTTTTTTCTTATAAACATATAATTGTTTTTTATGAAACTTGTGTGGAGTCCATTTGTGGTGTTATCACTGTGTCACTGAGAGCATTTGGTGCTAATTGTTGATTGTGTGACCAAGTGCTCAGCTGACATGATGGGGCCCTACTGAGGCAACATATGGCACAGCTTTCCTCACACAGGAGTGAAGTCCCCTCATGGCAGTGTGTACTCCTGTGACATTGCCTGCGCCCAAGGTGTGTGTTGTATGTGCATGTCTGTGTGTTCACTTCCGTTTAGCTGTGCATGCTGTGATCCCTAGTGTTGTACCTGTTTGTGATGCTTGCTGAGTTGACCTATGTTCCCCCAAAGTCTTCTCCCTGGGTTCTCTGTGATGTGGGTGCATGGCACATTACTGGTCATCAGGGTGTCACCCATAGGTGTGTTTGCTGTCAGGGCTGAGTTTGTGTGCAGACGCAGATAGGTCACAGTCAGGTTTCCCCTTGGCACTTGTTGTTTGCCCCTGTCATGTGATTTCCAGTTTGTGTTATCTGTCAGTGATTGTGACACGTTGTGTGTGTGACTGCTGGCACTCCTCAGGGTCCGGGCTGCAATGTTGGTTGTTGTCTATGTGTGTTCTTTGTGGGTGACCTTGGCTTCTTCATTGGTGTGTGACTGTGGCTGGGATCCCATTGGTTGGTGTGGTATTGCCGTCATGTCCATGTACAGCGTAGTGTGCAGTGTGTCAGACATTCAAGAGTCTTGTTGAGTGGCCATGTGTGATGGGTTTCTGCACCTTGGTTCCCACCCACCACCCTGGAATAGTCATGGGTGCATGTGCAATGTCACCAGTGCATGTGTGCTTCACTGCTGCACATTGTTGGAGGTCGAGGGGTGTGGTGTTGAGTGTGTGCAGATGAGAGTTGTTGCCCGGCTAGGCCCCTGCCTCCATGTTGGCCTTGGCTTACTGGCCATGCTGATTGATTTGTGCTTGTGTAGGTGTGATGGTAGTTTGTTGCTCAGGACACATGACTGTGGTTCACAGTGTGAACGACATTTAGCTTTGTCATCACAGTGGGATTGTAATGCAGCCCAGGGTCACCACATTGTGGGGGCCCTGGGGGTAGTGCTGTGGTGTGTCTGTGTCTTGCTGTGTCAGTTGCTGTTCCTACGTGCATGTGTGACATGTGTGATTTGTGCTCCCTCTCATCTGACAATGCCTGCTTGCCCACATAGGGGATTTGGATCCATGAGTTACCTTTGTGTGGCACTGTATGCACATCTGTATGATTGGTATTCAGGTCTCCTCATGTGTTGTGTGGTTGCCTGGGGACACTGGCACCCCCCCTCACCTGTTGTGTATGATGTGCAGTGTGGGTCTGCCTGGTTGTGTTTGTGCATCTGCACCACTGCATTGGCATATCTTGGGTGTGCCATTGGCTGTATGTAGTTTGGTGGGTTTCCCCTGCTGTCCCTGGGACTCCTAGGTCATCGGTCAGCACAATGATCATGGTTTGTGTGTCCCATTGCTGCCATGGTATGGTATCTGTTCACCTCACATCTACAGTCTCCACAGGGTATCTGCATTTGTGTGCCCATTGGTGCAAATATGTGGGTCTGCATTCTGATGGTCACTTCTGTCATTGTGTCATTGATGAATGTTGACAGTGTCAGCCCCCATGGGTGTTGTTTGTCTGCACATGGCCAAAGGTATGTCTTATTTGCACTGCAGTATTTGGCTCCCCCAATTTATGTTGCAATGGGACACATGCACTACTTTGCCACTGATGTGTTTTTTGTTCTGTGACCAGGAATCATCCATGCAGTTTGGCAGTTGCAGCTCTTTCTTTGTCAACACTTACCTTTTGGTCACTGTGATGATGGGGGTTTGGACCCCATTGCCACAATGTTCAAAATGTGCTTCAGCTATGGACCCCACACTTACCTTTTGGTCACTGTGGTGATGGGGCGTTAGACCCCATTGCCACAATGTTCAATATGTGCTTCGGCTATGGACCCCACACTTACATTTTGGTCACTGTGGTGATGGGGCGTTAGACCCCATTGCCACAATGTTCAGAATGTGCTTCAGCTATGGACCCCACACTTACCTTTTGGTCACTGTGATGATGGGGGTTTGGACCCCATTGCCACAATGGTCATGGCCTGCTTGCATTGTGGGGGCCACACACATATATGTGTGGCACATGTGCTAGGGGGTCACATTGTATGTTCAAAGTCATGTTCAGTGTTGTAGGCATTTGACACAGTCTACACACGCTTGTCATGGTGTTGGGGGATGTCTTTTTCTTGCATTCCCTAGGTTGTGGTGTGCTGGTTGTGTCATGCATTGTCCATCCTATGAGTGGGGGTGGTAGTGGTGGTAGGCATCCAGCCCCCTGGCTAAGGGTGGTAGTAGTGGTAGGCATCCAGCCCCCCTGGGTGAGGGTGGTAGTAGTGGTAGGCATCCAGCCCCCTGGGTGAGGGTGGTAGTAGTGGTAGGCATCCATCCCCCCTGGGTGAGGGTGGTAGTAGTGGTAGGCATCCAGCCCCCCCTGGATAAGGGTGGTAGTAGTGGTAGGCATCTGGCACCCCCCTGGCTAAGGGTGGTAGTAGTGGTAGGCATCCAGCCCCCCTGGGTAAGGGTGGTAGTGGTGGTGGGCATCTGGCACCACCCTGGCTAAGGGTGGTAGTAGTGGTAGGCATCCAGCCCCCTGGGTGAGGGTGGTAGTAGTGGTAGGCATCTGGCACCCCCTGGCTAAGGGTGGTAGTAGTGGTAGGCATCCAGCCCCCTGGGTAAGGGTGGTAGTGGTGGTGGGCATCTGGCACCCCTGGGTGAGGGTGGTAGTAGTGGTAGGCATCCAGCCCCCCTGGGTGAGGGTGGTAGTAGTGGTAGGCATCCAGCCCCCCTGGGTGAGGGTGGTAGTAGTGGTAGGCATCCAGCCCCCTGGGTGAGGGTGGTAGTAGTGGTAGGCATCTGGCACCCCCTGGCTAAGGGTGGTAGTAGTGGTAGGCATCTGGCACCCCCTGGCTAAGGGTGGTAGTAGTGGTAGGCATCCAGCCCCCCTGGGTGAGGGTGGTAGTAGTGGTAGGCATCCAGCCCCCTGGGTGAGGGTGGTAGTAGTGGTAGGCATCTGGCACCCCCTGGCTAAGGGTGGTAGTAGTGGTAGGCATCCAGCCCCCTGGGTAAGGGTGGTAGTAGTGGTAGGCATCCAGCCCCCATGGCTAAGGGTGGTAGTGGTGGTGGGCATCTGGCACCACCCTGGCTAAGGGTGGTAGTAGTGGTAGGCATCCAGCCCCCCTGGGTGAGGGTGGTAGTAGTGGTAGGCATCCAGCCCCCTGGGTGAGGGTGGTAGTAGTGGTAGGCATCTGGCACCCCCTGGCTAACGGTGGTAGTAGTGGTAGGCATCCAGCCCCCTGGGTGAGGGTGGTAGTAGTGGTAGGCATCCAGCCCCCCTGGGTGAGGGTGGTAGTAGTGGTAGGCATCTGGCACCCCCTGGCTAAGGGTGGTAGTAGTGGTAGGCATCCAGCCCCCCTGGGTAAGGGTGGTAGTGGTGGTAGGCATCTGGCACCCCCTGGCTAAGGGTGGTAGTAGTGGTAGGCATCCAGCCCCCTGGGTGAGGGTGGTAGTAGTGGTAGGCATCCAGCCCCCGGGTGAGGGTGGTAGTAGTGGTAGGCATCTGGCACCCCCTGGCTAAGGGTGGTAGTAGTGGTAGGCATCCAGCCCCCTGGGTAAGGGTGGTAGTAGTGGTAGGCATCCAGCCCCCCTGGGTGAGGGTGGTAGTAGTGGTAGGCATCCAGCCCCCCTGGGTAAGGGTGGTAGTAGTGGTAGGCATCTGGCACCCCCTGGCTAAGGGAGGTAGTAGTGGTAGGCATCCAGCCCCCTGGGTAAGGGTGGTAGTGGTGGTGGGCATCTGGCACCACCCTGGCTAAGGGTGGTAGTAGTGGTAGGCATCCAGCCCCCCCTCGGTGAGGGTGGTAGTAGTGGTAGGCATCCAGCCCCCCCTGGGTGAGGGTGGTAGTAGTGGTAGGCATCTGGCACCCCCCTGGCTAAGGGTGGTAGTAGTGGTAGGCATCCAGCCCCCCTGGGTAAGGGTGGTAGTGGTGGTGGGCATCTGGCACCACCCTGGCTAAGGGTGGTAGTAGTGGTAGGCATCCAGCCCCCCCTGGGTGAGGGTGGTAGTAGTGGTTGGCATCCAGCCCCCCCTGGGTGAGGGTGGTAGTAGTGGTAGGCATCTGGCACCCCCCTGGCTAAGGGTGGTAGTAGTGGTAGGCATCCATCCCCCCTGGGTAAGGGTGGTAGTAGTGGTAGGCATCCGGCCCCCCCTGGGTAGGGGTGGTGGTGCGCATTCAGGCCCCTTTGTGCATATGTGGCATTGGTGATGGGCATCCCGCCCCTATGGTGCTGCTGTTGCTGGTGTAAGTATATTCTGCATCCCTCTGTGTGTGTGTGATGTGTCGTGTACGTGTTGTATGTGTTTTGTGGTTGGTATCTGACTTACCTTCTGCGCCGTACGCGTCCGTGCCTATTCCGGTAGTAAATGTAGAATATTGGTATGATCGGGACGAAGGGATTCATGGTTGGTTCGTGTCGTTCGTCCTTCTCGTTGCTTCGCGTCGTCCTCGTCGCTTCGCGTCGTCCTCGTCACTGGCGTGTTCGTCTCGTAGCCGTGGATTGTGTTGTGGCGCGAATCGGAGCTTATGTGCGCCTCTCCCGGATGCTTTGACGTGCCGTGCGTAGCGACGGGTTCGGCGCGTACGGGAAGCGCATCGTAGTTGTTCGGCCGGACGGAGCTGCATTTTCCCTTCCGTGCGACTCGATTCTGCGTTTCCGGATTCGCCTCGGTCGGAGAACAGGACCTGGATTGGGTGACTACGGCTCGGCCGGATTCTGTGCTGTTGTGCGCATCGTACTTACTCGTTCGGTGTGCTGTACGGATCGGTCGGGAAACAGGCATTCGCATGGCTTTTTTCCCGACCGAATGGTATTGGGTGCGCCTCCGACCGAGATCGGAATCGGCCCCTAAGTGTTCAGGAATTTCAGTGTCCTGATATGTTCTTCAGGAAACATGAGCTTTACTGGTGGCTTTCTTAGTATGTGCTATTAAGGGTTTTTAAATGGGTATTGCTGGTAGCTGACCTCCATGTATTTAGGTACGTTAGGGAGCACACCTTTTAGTATTTTAGCACTGGGTTCTTGGGAACTCTCTTTTCAAGCTTGAGGTACATTCCATAATTCTATTTCAGTTACATTTGGAGGGTGGTTATGTTCTCTCACCTTAATAACAACATCGATTTTGGTTGTAAGCCTCCCATAAGAAGCTTTAGAATAGTATTTTGTTTTTTTGCATTCTATGTGTTTGTGCTTTCCTATCTGTGAGTGAATCCCATGTGTGAGAGCAATTGTGAGCCTTTCTGTGATGTTATACATCTTGCTCTTTATGCCATTCGGTGTGAAAATAGTTTAATAATTAAATATTGTGTTATAAATGTAACTTTACTTTGCTAATGCAGAAGAAACATAATTTCAATAATTTTTCAATTTTTACTTGCATATGTGTTGTAGATTGTAGTTGTAGGTATTGGTTTCAGTTGAAGCTCTTCAGGTATTGTTCAGGAGCCTTCATTTTCTGCTGGGGAAAGTTTGTTTTAGTAACATTTTAAACATTTAGGTGTGAAACCAGGTCCAACAAGATCAAGGAACTTTTCAACATTGTTCAGGAATTCTCCAACCTGGCTGCCAGTGAAAACCACATCACACCCTCACAGGAGCTGTGTGACAACCTCACCCACTTCTTCCATGACAAGATCACAACCATGTACAGAAACTTTAAACCCCAACCCACACCTAAGGACTTCCTCAACAGATATGCCACCACTGTAACCGACACACACCACACACTGACCACCTAGAACATCCTCTCCACCCAGATCACCACCTCCCCCATGAAATCCATCCAATCAGGAGCCGCCATAGACCCATGCCCTCACCACATCTTCAACCTCGGAAACCAAAGGATCGGCCAGGAACTCACCGCCGGACTCAACACCTCTATCACCACCGCAACATTTCCCGACCACTGGAAACACGCCAAAGTCAGACCACTACTGAAAAAACCCTCTGCCGACCCCAGCTAACTCAAAAACATCCGGCCAATCTCCCTGCTCCCATTCCCAGCGAAGGTACTGGAAAAGATCATCAACAATTAACTCATGACACACCTGGAGAAGAACCAGCTACTTGACACCTCCCAGTGTGGCTTCCACAGCAATCACAGCACCAAAACCGCCTGATCGCTAACACCGATGACATCCAAAACCCTCCTCGCCTGAGGAGAAACAGCAGCTTTGATCCTCCTTGACCTCTCGGCAGCCTTCGATACCAATTCCCACTACACGGTGATCAAAAGAATCCACCACATCGGCATGCAAGGGGACGCACTCAGATGGATTACCTCCTTCCTCACCGGAAGAACCCAGAGGATCCACCTCCCACATTTCACCTCTGAACCCAAGGAGATTACCTTCACTGACCCCCCGGTCTCATCCCTCAGCCCCACACTATTCAATGCATATATGATCCTGCTGGCCAACATCGTCAGATCCCATGGTCTAAACATAATTTCCTACGCAGACGACATCCAACTCATCCTCTTCCTCACCGACTACACCACCACCACCAGAACCAACTTCCACAGATGCATGACAAACGTCACTGACTGTATGAAGAACAGCTGCCTGCAGCTGAACACAGACAAGATGGATGTACTGATATTTGGCAACAGCAGCAACACATGGAACGATTCCTGGTGGCCATCAGACCCAGGACCCGCACCCACTCCCTCCAACCATGCCAGAAACCTCTGAATCATCATTGACAACAAGCTCACAATGAAACCACTGCTCAACGCCATCTCTTCTGCCTGCTTCCTCACTCTGTGCATGCTACGTAATATCTTCAAGTGGCTACTCCTACACACGAGACGCACCATGACACAAGCCCTCATCACTAGCTGAGTGGACTACGGTAATGCCCTTCACGTCAGAATCACTGCACACCTTCTACAGAGACTTTAGACCATACAGAAGGCTGCAGCATTCCCTGACCAACCAACATCACACTCCGCCTCAGGAAACTCCACTGGCTACCCATACAGAAGAGATGCTAATTCAATCTGCTGACCCACCCACATAAGGCTCTACACAACCAAGCACCCACCTACATTAACCACCTCCTGAACTTCCACCAACCATCGAGAAGACTACGTTCTGCCTCCCTTTCACTTGCCCATGCTCCCTGCATATACCGAAGGAGAAGTGGAGGACACTAATTCTCCCACATCGCAACAAAGACCTGGAACACCCTCCCCACGTACCTCCGGACCATCACCTCACTCCCAGAATTCCGAACGGCCCTCATGACCTGGCTGTTCGAATAAGCCTCCGGGAACTGCAAGAGCCTGGATACCCTAACGAGTGATTAGCCGCGCTTTATGAATCCTGATTTACAGATTGATTGTTTGTAGGGGTTGTAGGGTTTTATTTTTATTTTTTACATGTAAGGGTTACTAGACATTTATACATTGCTTAATTTTAGTTACTTTTAATGTGCCTTTGTCCAGGTGTTCGAGTGTGGAGTTTAAATAAAGATTGTGCAGTGCTTTGATTTTGCTGCAGTTGTAGATTAGTATTTAAAGATTGCTAGAGAAATAAACACAGAGAATTTGCTAAATTATTTATACATTTATGTTTTTAAATAAAGTCAAAACTATGGTGTAGCCATCTCAAGACTGGAAATGCAGGTGGAGCAATGTATCATCCTCATACTTGGGAGCTCCATAATGCTTATGAAAATGATTGGCTTGCCCAGATTTTTCTATCTCTTTAATAACATACCATTGGTGATCTCTAAAGCAACTTTGCGCACACTGCGCACACTAATGATAAAACTAGCATGGGCGCGAACTCCCCAGTATTGCTTGGGCAGTACTGACACTACCATGCAAGCATGAGTGGTTTGCAGCACCAGATTGGGAGTGTTATTATCATTGTGCACTGGCGCAGCATGGTTATCAGTGGTGCCACCCAACAGCATGGCTCCCCGGCCTGGCTGTCGAAAAGGACAATGCGAGCCCCGTGCCTCTACAAGCTGTGCTGTATCACACAGCAGCAGGTTCACGAACAGAGATATACCCAGTGGCGCACACCATGGCAGCATGGTTGAAATTAGCCAACAGAGCTGAGTCGACAACAGTGTGCTTGGCATACATACCCCTCAAGCACCATCCCAAAATGTCTCTCTCAAGTGAGAGAAGGATGCTGGATGTTTTACACATGTGACGGTTGCAGAATTTTGGAGACACCTTTCCGAATGGCGTTTTTGCATCGTTAGAGCACCTATCAGAGAGCAAAGTCCCTTCGGTGCTAGAGATATTCAACTATCATTGGCTCTGACGGGCATGTAAAATAGCATATCCCACATTCCCAAATGAAACGCCAACACTTCAAACTCTCTTGCTGTTAACTGCTCCGATAATTATAGCCAAGGCAAGGGACAATGAAATATCGATCTGCAAGAACAGCTAACAGAGGGATGGAGGTTCTGCTGTTTGAAAACCAAAATGCTGTAACCCAGTAGCAGTCTGTGTGTCATTCCTTATAAATTTCTTCATTGCATTTTCCACACACCTTATAGTTCAATGCAAAGAGCACTCTGCACTGCCTCATGCTGCGCCCACTGCACTGCCCTCCCAGTAACGAATATTGGGTGGAGGATACCACAGCCTTCACTGATACGATTGAGGAAAGAGTAGCGCCTGGACCAATTTATACATCCTTGGTCTATTTAAGTAAATCCGTCCTGGGAAGTGGAAACTAACCACATTAACGCTCAAATGACAAAGAAAAACATAGCATAATGCTGGGGCCGAGAATGTACACCATCTTGTAAAAACGGTTGTAAAGCCCTAACCTACTGCAATGAGCAACTGGAACTGTTTGCTGAAATGCAACCTCAGGCCTCAAGGCCCAGAGATATATGGGGACCATTGATAGATTAGTTCATGCATAGACCGATTGCTACAATAGCAGACTTGTAAAAATGCAGCAGCATGAATGTTGGAATGTACAAACGATACTGGCTAATGCAGAGGAAAATACTAAGCAGGGGTATACCTAATGTTGCTACTGTTTGATGCAGATCAGTAATTTGCATGTTTTTTTCTATAGTGGAAGCCTCAGTTATGATGAACTAAGAAATGTGTACACTGTGATAAAGGCTCCCAGATTTCTGTTCTTATTGATTTTTACAGATAAATACAGACTGAAAGCCATCTATTTTTCCGTCTTTATTAAGTTTTAAATATTGAAAAATACAGAAAATAGGTTTTCTTTTTGACCATTCTTACTATTGTCAAATATGAGTGCTAGAAAAATAGCTCTGCTGATTGACAGATAGGGCTGTTAAAAAAAAGAAAAAGGATATTATAATGAAGGTTAAGTAACTGCAGCAGTACATCTGTTTGAGCTGTTCTACAATGTCAATGTTTTCAGAGGACTGTAATGTACTCTAAATGGCTAAAACCCATTGGACATTCAAACATGAGTAAACATTTGGCAATTAAATAAATGTGCAAACATTGCCAATGGTAGCTTCATTTTTTACACTAAGGTCAAGCTAAATATGGATAGATACAGATAAAATTAGCAAAACCAAGTACAGATAAATACATATAAATAAACAAATGTCAACATAATAAATACCACACCACAGGGAGCGCTACCTGTAACACATTGAACCAAAGAATTTCCAATATGTGTGCTGGGGAAATGAATGTTATTCAACTGTAGACCGGGTGCTGTTACCTCATAATATTAATCAGAAAAAGAATTAAGCAGTGACTTGATGAGACTGTCCAAAGTGAGGAAGAAGCATGTTGACTTCATGCTGTATTTAAGAACATATTTTAGTGAAAGAATATGAGTAGGTTATCACCCTGCTTCTTCAGAAGCAGCAGGAGAATGTCTTTTTAAAAAACTGAGTTACAGTACTGTAAGAAATTGGGTTAATAGTTTATGGGGGGGTGAAATGGTACTGAAGCAACAACCACAATCCTCGTAAGGGTTAACCAAAAAAGTCACTGAATTAACCTGAGCTTAGCCCTCAGGTAGCTTGGCACAAGAGCTCTCAGGCTTAACTTAGAGTCACTGTGTAAAGTATTTATGCAGCACACAAATCATAAACAAGTGAATACACAACACAAGAAAAATTCCAAACCAATTTTTTTTTAAAAGATACATTTTATTAAAAAATATAATACCAAAATGAATTAAATCCTATCAGTACACAACCGGAGTTATGATTTTTTAAAAAGTTTTCAGTGAAAGTTAGCACCTAAAAGACCAAAATGACAAAGTGCGTATCTGGTTGCGTGAGACTGGGACAAAGACAAAAGTTAAGGTTGACCATGATGGAGCACAAGTCAGACACACAAATTGGATTGGGACTGGTCTCGATTTACCTTCGGACTGACATGAAATTTTGAAGACAAAGTCCAGGAGAAGGTAGAGGCAGCAGGCTGTATCGAAAGAGGAGTTATCATCGCCGAGGAGCGCTGGATGAAGTCTCGGTGAAACATTTACAAAGGCAGGAAAAATCTGAGAGCAAAAGAAGCAGGAATTCCAAGCCAAGGAGTTTGTCGTCATCGATGGAGAGCTGGTCGCCATCGAGCTCGGTGAAGATTTTTACCTCCGGACATAGACATCTTTTTGGAAGTCAAAACCACCAGTGGAACAGAGCTACAAGCTGTAAGAGAAGTGGGCTCCTCGAGGCCAGACGCTGTCACTGAGAGGTCCTGGTGAACAGGATTTACTGCTGCGTAGAAGAACATAGCAGGACCTACTGCAAAGTAGGACCGACTGGCAATGCACCTTGTCTTCTGTCGGTTCTTATGGTATTTTTCAGTGAACCTTTTTCAAAGTCACAAGTTTTAGGGCTAAGCAGGAGCAGCACCTCAAACTCCACTTCCAAGGGTGCAGCACCTAAGAGGCACCATTTGGGGGAGGTGTTAAGACTCACTCCAGCAGAGACAAGGTGCATGGTTCCAGGTCTCCGGAGCTTTTTATGCCCGTGTAGCTCACACAGAAAGACAGCTAGCTAGCCTTGGACTCATGTCTGGTGGTCATGCATTCATGGAGATGGTCAAGTTTCCTTCAAGCATCAAGGCAAGCCTCTAGCAGCAGAGAAGTCCTCAGGGGAGCAAGGCAGGGCAGACATCTGGGGACAAAGGTCGGCCTCAAGCAGCAGGATGGTCCTCTAGGGGTCCAGGAAATCTTTCTGCAGTCTTCCACAGGTTCAGAATTGTCTGAAGAGGTGTTCTGGGGTGCAGTATTTATACCTGGTTCCAGCCTTTGAAGTGTGGGAATTTCCTATGCTACCCCCACATCTGGTTTTGGAAAGTTCTTCTCTTAACCTACCAAGGGTCCAAGAAGTCTGGGTGAAAAAAGGCTAGTGCCAGGTTCCAGAGTGTTTGTGCTGTCCGCAGCCCTTTGAAATGTAGGTGGGCACCTCCGCAGCCATTCTGGCAGGCTGGACAAGCCTGCCAACACCTAATCCCTTTTTGTCTCATTGGGAGGATACATAAAGCCCAGCAGCTAAGCTATTCACAGCCATGTGACCCAGGACACTGGCGACATGCACTAAGTACTCTATCCTACTGCTCTGCTTTATCACTCTGCCCTGACATTTACGGCCAGAGCTGTTGACTTTGGAATTGGGTAACCAGGTTCAAGTCTCAACGATGGCTCAACATTCTATGATTCTTGGCAAATCACTTAACCTCCCCATGTCAAAAAAATTTGATTTTGTGTAATGTAAATTTTGCTGATATAAAGTGCTCAAATGCATTGGGGTTGAGTTTGTGTTATATAAAAACTGTACCCATTTAGTGACTGTTTTCTAGAAAGTGAAACCAGGAAGCCTGGATAAATCATGTCTTCTCTGCTTAAATTGTGTGATCGGAGGCACATATTTTATTTCACAAGCACTTTCAAATACGCAATTTCAGATCGCATGCTGTACAAAAACCTACTGTGTTTGATTTAATAGACCGTAATGTTGCTTGATGATGATCAGATACGCATACAAGGTTCATATAACAAATGTCTTGCCTCTTACTTCACTAATGGCACTGTCACCAGTGTGGAGGTGGGGGCAGGAATGGTTCTACATCAATGTTTAAAAAAGCTATCACTTTTAATAAGTACTTCTCAGTGCAGCGCTATCATGTGACATATTAATGTCAAGGCAAACATTGTCAAGGCCCAGCTCGTGCACAGGCTCTAAGAACTAAGGCAGACACTTTGCTCTGTTGTCCATGTTATTCTGTTGTTATCTATCACATCTGGGTTGAATAGGGAGTAAGAGAGGTGTCATATGAGATATCACCACCAGGCGCATGCATACATGCATATAAGGAAGGCTTTTGCTGCTTCTGTCCATGTAGTATCTCTAAAGCTTTGCATATGTTTCATTATTAAAAAGCCAAAATGTTTTCTTTCTTCATTTTCCTCCCTTGTTCTTTTTCACTCCTGCAATTATTCCTTGTTCACTCTTTTGTTTTTGCATTATTTCTTTGCTTTTTCCAGCACTCTGATGCTTTCCTCTCCCTTTTAATTCTCTTTAACTCGTTTTCATTTCGATCCATTTCCATAAACTGTTCTTCTCGTTTGGTTTAGCATTCAAGATCTCTGTTGATTTTTCTCCTTTGTTTTACATTTCGTTAATACCTTGAGGCCGTCATTTCAAATAGCCAGAGGTCACGGCAAACAAACAGAGCAGGTAAGTTCTTTATTGAGACCCTTTCTTGGTGTCCCTGTAAGTAGAGCGAGGGGTGCCTTACTAGCAACAGCTTGGCTTGGTGTGCTGCTGCTACTTCTGCCTGCTAAAGCTGATGTTCGCCACTCCTGCAGTGTGCCCGTCTGATCTGTCCTATAGGCAGACCTTAGAAGACTACCAAAGCGCAGGGGATACACCATACCGTGGTGTTACCAAATATTACACAACACCAGCAGAGCCTTTTCCGCCATGTGTTAAGTAGGGCCACAAACCGGATTGTGTTATTGGTCATATACATCTGCATCAGCAGCAGATACTCCGCAGGGCTGATTGGGATAAGTGTCCCAACACTCGGAGATAGTAGGTCTTATCCTATAGTATACGAGCCTGTCAAACATACTAACCTTTCCCAGTGAGTGAAACTCTTCTTGTGACATAATGTTGCCTGCTAAAAATAGCTGGCCCAGTTTTGTGAGAATCAGTGGTTGCAATGCAAGCTGGACAGGTCCAACACATTACCTCCCCAAGTGAGAGAAACTCTTCTAGTGACATATATTAGCCTGCTATAAACATGTATTATTTTGTACATTTATTGCAATGGTTTTAAGTAACCACGCAATTGTCCAGATAAACTTAAACTTAAATTGCTATAAACAGCTGCCACAGTTTTGTCTAAGAGAATCAGTTGTTGTAATGTGAGCTGTCCCATTCTGTCCATGGTGGGAGTCAGAGCAGGATTATTTAATAGCAGCATCTCAGGAGGATACATACCGCACAATCCACTTACCTCGCAAGGGTCATGAATACCCAGTGTTTGCAACAAATGGTTTCAAAATAAGCTTGTGTTGTGAAAGTAGTGTGGCAAGTATTGGGTTAGTGCACCAGTTTCAACCTGACCCTGTACAATTGGGAGATGGGTAGCTTTGCAGCATGTTAACCCAAGAGATGGTGTTGTGTGCCAGGGCCACCAAAAATATCTCTCCAGATCCGGCATCAAGAATACTTCCTGTTTGTATTGACGGGTCAATTTGTCCCAGCTAACACGCAGCATTTTGCCCCCTCCTCCCCCAAACTAATCTGATGAGCATGAAGCACGCCCTCACAAAAAAAGTGCTTCCCTAGAGGGATGCGAATATTTACAAAAAAGATAGAGCAGCACTGGGAGAATTAGCATTTCGATTAACGCGACATGGCCCTCCATAGACAGTGGAAGTGCGATCCACTGGTTAATTTGCAAAGCTAGTCTGTCCAGTACCTGGCCCAAATTATCTCACACCATCAGCTCTAGGTATCTGCTAACTAGGATTCCCAGACAGCCTACTGATCCCTCCCTCCATACAAGCAGAGTCCAACAAGAATCCACATCTCCTCTATCAGGGGGAATATGTCTGATTTTGCCCAATT
Organism: Calotriton arnoldi; assembly: GCA_963921515.1. NCBI lineage: Eukaryota > Metazoa > Chordata > Amphibia > Caudata > Salamandridae > Calotriton > Calotriton arnoldi. The sequence goes on from CAWUFW010006960.1 coordinate 1,029,067, forward strand.
AATTGGCATACCAAAGTGGACAACATCCTGCATGATGGGGTTTAAGTTGTGCAAGGATCTCAGAAAAACAACAGACACCTGCATACACAGAGATCAAGTATCTGTGTGTAGGAAACAATATACCGCACTCAATGTGTCTCTCCTGCAAAAGTGGGGCAAGGGGCTCCACCGTGAGTGCAAATAATAATTGCCACAAGGGGCAGCCCTGGTGTGTGCCCCTGAGCACCTGGCATTTGTCAAAGGTGTAAACGTTCACCACCGTGGGACTGGAATACAGCAGTTTGGTCATACTCAAAAAGAAATTACCCATACCCATTCTGCCCAGAACTATTAAAAGAAATGGCCACTCTAAGGTGTCACAAACCTTCTTAGCGTCTAAAAATACCAAAACTGCCTATATCTCTGCTCTGATATTGTGGATGAGCGTCCGTAGATCACTGGAGGTGGCCCTTTCCGGGAGAAAGCCAGATTGGTCGGGTAATACTAGCTCCGTCATTAAAAGTTTCAATCTGTTGCCTAAAATTCTAGCTAGGATCTTATAATCCTCATTTAATGGGGATAAGGATCAGTACAATCCCACATCCTACGGGTCCTTTCATGGGCCTCAGAATAGCTGGAGCCCTATTACACAAGTGCCCCACGGGCGCCATGGGTGTTTGCGCCCGCTTTATATGCCTCCAGGGCACTTTGGTATTATAGAAGGTTCCGCTGATGTCTGTGCGGCCCCTTTTGCAATACAGATAGCGTTGGCACACATATAGCGCCTGAGGGTGTCCCCTCATTTGCCTCTGTGCCTGCGCCTTATTACCGACGTGGGCGCAGGGGCAAACGTGCCTTTAAAAGGTGCACTGAAAGTGTGCCACAACAAGGTGGTGCACTTTCAGTGTGCCTTCTAGATGCAGCCCTCTAAAGGGATGAAAGGGGTCCCATGGATCCCCCAGACATCTCTTGCAGGCAGGTGCAGTCACTAACTGCACCCGCCTGCAAGCCAGGGGATCTCTAATCCCTTTTAAAAGTACAGATGGATTGACGCTTGCACAGAGGAACACAGAGCAGCTTTTAAACAGCTGCTCTGTATTTCTCTTGAATGCGCTGCCCTGGGGGGCAGCGAGAGTGCACGGCTGCCTAAGAGCTGCGCATTCTTCCAGATAGTGTGCACTTCCCATGTTTGCACCCAGTGCACTTGCTTTAAGGTGCACTGTGGCGCAAACATGCAAAGTACGCACTACCTGTAATGTGGACCCAGATATGAGGGTGTGGAAGTAACGATGTAGAAATGTGGTTTAACGTTGACCTAGAAAATGCAAGGCAAAATAGTGGTTAATGAAAATGTGCTTTTATAAAACGTGCAAAAAAAGTGAAAATGTTGCCTTTTTTCTGACGAAAGCTCCCATTTCAATTGTTCTTTTACTGCTAGGCCTCAATATTTTCTTGATTCTTTCTTAGCCCTTTAATAAAATAAATGCCTTTTTGTAAATGCTGATTTAACGTTATAACTGAACTGTAGAACTTGACACCTACGTGAAATGTGCTGTGTTGCAAAATGTATTTCTTTCTTCCTCACACTATATGATTTCATCATATTTTAGAAACCAGGACATGCTGGATATTAATGTTTCATTTCATAGAGCAGTCCATTGTTACACATTAGGACACTGACTAGCTAACACAGTAGGCTTGCAAAGGTTCTCATGAGAACCTTTCAAGATGTATCTTTTTGTAATACGCTGTAGCCACATTAAAATAATCACATGTCAACATGGACGTTTACTGTGGAAATCAAGAAAGAAGTTGACAGAGCATCGTAAGATCCTCTGCTATTGGTTAAAATGATTCAACATTCATAGTTTGCAACATGTGTTGTGCTTTCTATGTAGTATGTGTTCCTAGCTAGAGAGTTAAGGCATTCTATGCACCCTTATCCTGTCATGCCACTTTGCACTTTGTTGTGCTAGGCTGAATTGCCATAAGCTACTAACAGGGATTTCTTTGTTTTCCTTACCCTTTGTGAGGAGACTTTCGGGGGTAGATCTACAAGGAAGTGCCGCAGCGCGGCAACGCAAGCCCTTTTGCTGCACCATGCTGCTGCACTTCCGAAGCAAAGGAATGCGACATATTTACAATAATATGTCGCATTCCTGTGCTTTCCCCTGCGCTGGCGCACAAACAGCTGCCATGCGCCGATGCAGGCACCCTTGCACCATGGTGCAAGGATGCCTGCGTCATGGGGAGATTGTTTTTGTGCAGGAAGGGGCTCCTTCCTGCACAAAAACAATCACTACAGGCATTTTCCTCTTTCAATGCTTGCTGTAGAATGCAGCACGCTTTGAAAGAGGAAAAAACAAGGAGAAATGAAAACATTTCTCCTCGTTGCGCTCGCTTACGCCTCCCCTGGGAGGCGTAGCATTGACTACGCATTTCCAGATTTACGATTCCTCGTAAATCTGGATATGTGATCTCGTTCCATGGGTGTTGCATGGGAACACCCACATCAACACCCATGGAACGCCCCTTCCATGCAAAGTGCTGCGTGTGAAGGGGCCATATTTACAAGGAGAGGAAAAGTCACGCAGGGTGGCTTTTCCTCTCCTTGCAAATATGGAGAAGTGGAATGCGCCTACAGTACGTCACAAAAAGTGACGTAGTGGTGGCGCAGGAGGCTTGTAAATCTGCCCCTCTGTCTTTAGGCCAATCATAACTATCGCTGTGATGAATTCCTTTTACCTGTTTTAACGATTGCTACTGCAGCTGTTAGGGAATCCGACTGAGTTTCTACAACTACTCTTTATTGGGAGTTCAACTTTTTCATAGTTATTAGTATTTTGCTGCAAATTTGAATTGCTCTTTTCCAAAAACAAGAACTCTGTATGGGTTCTCTCAACGATCGGTTAGGTCCTTTAGATTAAGATAGCGACTAATTCCTTTAAAGAACATTCTGGTTTTTTGTATGCTTGTTCTAACAAAAATTTCTTGGTATTTCTGTAAACTGATTTATTTGATTAATCTGAATAAAAAGACAAAAATACAGACTAATCTCGTAAAGAGAAAAAAACTTTTAAAACTTAATAAAACCTCTCATCATTGACTGAACATTAAATGCTGTAAGACGATGATTATTTTACAAATATGTTTGGATTGTACTCCATTCTAATACCGTGGCAAAGATTCATAGACCGGAAGAGGCATGGAAAACGGAGGTTCGCTTAGTAAGTTTAAAGTGGAGCAATTGATAAACTTTTTATGAGATTTCTACGCTCACAATAGTGTGGCGTCATCACTCACTAAGATGCAAACCTAGACCTAAGCAGTCCTGCCTTCTGGTCATTGGTCTGTTACTTAACTTAATCATTGCATCTTGGGCATATCTTGTTCTCTCTATGCCTTTGGCTCTTATCTGCCATTTTATAAGAACTTTGAAACATGTTCCGTACATGAAATGGACACTAAGGTCATTTTCCCAGGACAGGTCCCACTGCTGTATTTATTCATGCAGGATTGTGATATTGAATGGTTCAGCCTAGATGGGAAATTGTGGTGAGGTAAAGACCATATGGATCACTCCATCCCTGATGAATGAAACACCATAATATACTCATTAGTTAGCAGGATGTCTCAATGAGTTTAATGCTCATTAATGACACTTGCTGATGTGAAGGTCACAAGTTTGCATTCTGTCAAGGTGACACTGTCTTCCATTCTTCTGAAGTAGGTAAACTGAGTAGCATAAACTGGTTAACAGCAAAGTTTGCTGTTTACACTTCAAAAAACAGCAGAAGTGAGGCATAACCGTTATATGAAAAAAGGAATGTGTGTCGGGGGCCGCATGCAAAGGTCTGTAGGGGAAGCAGTCATTGGGCTACACTTTGAGTGCCCCTGAATTGGACAGAAGGGGACTTTCTTAATGGTCTTTGTTTTCCTGCTTCTTTACTTTGCACTACCCTATTTCAAGTTGTGCCAATAGGCAGGGGCTTCCATCAAGTCATGAACATAAAATGTCATATCGATCATGCATTACAAAGACGAAGATGGTGACACTTTTAGAAGAATAAAAAATAATGTTCTATTATGTTTGTTTTTCTTGCTGCATCAGCACTACTATGCCTGGGAAATCTTACATTTTATTTTGTGACTTGTTGGAAGCAGCTGTCTGAAGGGGCTGGTACACATAAGTATAGAATACCTGTGTTATCTTGTCAGCTGGGTGTTCTCATTGTTACTGCAAATATTGATATTAACTTTATAATAGTTTCATACATATGCACATATTTTTTCACAAAACTCAGCACTATCACATGTCACAAAATCAAATAGTAATCAAATTATACAAAGTTAGCAACATTTCTTTCCACAGCTATTGGGCAAAATGCAAGAAGATTTGCTCCTGTGGTTAAGGAAAACTCCTTTATTTGAAAAAGTTGCTTGCAGCTTGTACAAAAAGGTTTTCTCTCTGCAGCCAATGCGTTTCATTCACTTCGAGCTTCTTTATGGTTAATAGGTGGTTCCTTTGTAATATCATATAACAAATCCATAGGTCAAAACTCATGATGCGATCACAATTTATTCCTTGAAGCCTTTGTGTTAGTACAATATATTTCCTCCAACTAGTATCCTCTAAACTCTCATATGTTCTCCCAATGCAAACTGAAAGGAAGTACGGTGATCCTAACATAGCAAGGTCTTCGAATACCTGATACCCGCACATAAGGGAAGCAGCACACAGGGGAGAAGGAGGGAGAGCAAGAAAACACATGCACTTCAACTGAATGTAAAAAGCAAAACAAAAATAGTTCCTTTGAGGTAAGCAGTGGAAGAATACCAGTCACCCAATCCAAAGCATTTTAAATAAGCTATGCTCTAGGTGAGGGGCAAACACTCACAGTGGAAGGAAAGCCATTGGATAAGAAGCAATCAATCAATCAATCAAATTACGCTTTATTCGATTTAAAACAATTAAATCATAAAAGCACATCAAAAAATACAAGACATTAAAAACAGGGTATAACTATTCGTATAAATAAATAATATAATATATATATTTTTTAAAACAATCATTTAGAAAGGAGAAATCGTGCTAGTTTCCTTGCACGTCCCAAATGTAATTACAATCCGTAAACAATTACAAAAAAAGGGGTCCTTGCATTGAATTCCTGAATCTGACCACCCCTTTTAAATATTTTGCAATAGGAACAGTGTAGATTTCATCGTCTAGAAATTGCAATTTAATGAACGCAGGTCGACACTGTCTCTGGCCTTGTGATTTCAGAATGGGTATAATCCATCTTTTCCTGATTAATAAATAGAACTTACAGAAGAAGATAACATGGATTGTCGACTGTGGAGAAATATCATCGCAAGGACATGGGTGCAGAAAACGTGACCAATCGTTTATCTAGGGGAACGTGACCATGATATGGAAGTTGCCTAAATGTAGGCGCGTCAGGAGCATCTTATCATAAGTGCACAGATTAAAAGTTAAATAAGGTTGAATTCCTGGGTGGGTCAGGATCAGTTGGTTTGCACTGACCAATGTTTTTGTAATGTTAGAAGACAGTCTTAACATCTCCAGGTGACTACTACATAATGACTTTAGTTCCTTTCTTGTGACTAGGGTCAAACAGTGTGGATTGATCTATATCATTAATTTTTTTCTTAACATAAACAAGCCAGGGAATACGTAGCGCCCCTTGTAAACTCAAGCAGTCATTTATCACATCCCGGTTGAGGCCGGTAGAAACGCTGGTCCAAACTTTATGCCATAGTAATATTGGCTGGATTTTAATTAAGTCGGACACATATGGCAGTCTCAGTTCGGCATGACAAATAAACGTAGCGGTACTGTTTGGGGCAGCTAAAAGATATTTTAAAAATCTGTTTTCAAGTTTCTGGATAGGCTCTACATTTGCATAGCCCCAAATGCCGGCTCCAAACAGGGCAATAGAGATGCACTTGGCTTTATAGATTATCAACAGATCGTTAATTAAGAGCTTGCCTAACTTCCTAGCGAAGTTTACCAAGGCTCCTACAGCTTTGGCGAAGAGCAACATCCTAGAGTTAATTGCATTGACCCATGAGCCCCTATTTTCAAAAACGATTCCCAGATACGAAAAAGACTTGGCAAATTCCAGCCTATTATTAGTTATAAAAATATCTCGACACTTGGTAATGGACTTACTACATTTCATCGTAAAAGTTTTGGCGATATTTACATTAAGGTCTAAACTAGACTAAGAAGCAATCAAATAAGTTTGACAAGTAAGCCAAACAGTGATGATCACTGGGCTGACCCAAAGCCCAATGTAAGCTAAAAGCTGTCTGTAGGTAAGACCTGAAAATGAACTGAAGTAAGATGATATATGCCTTTTGAAATATGATAGGCCTTGTGACCTTATATAACCGGGTATTTTTTTCACAGCCTATAAAATGTATTGATCTTCGGCCAATTTTGAGTGAAAATGTGCTGAAAGGCCACTGTTATGACACTTTTTGTTTCCAAATGTTTCTTTCTATTTCATTGCCACCTCATCACATGTCTGAATTTATAGTCAACTAAATAAGAAACTGTCCTGTGAAATCAAAACTTGGCGCCATACAATTTCCAATGACTATGGGACATCAAGTTATGGGAAAAAACATTGAAGCCAAAGGTAAAGCAGATTTTATGAACAGATTTAGCAAAGAGCAAGAGATGCATACAGCAAGAAGAAAATAATTGAAAAATGACTTGCCACTAGTACTACTCCACATACAAACTAGTAATTTTTTAATTTGTCACATTAATGAAGGGGTGGTTAGGAAATGCAACTCAAGCATGGGTGAGTTCTCCTTATGTCACCCTTTATGAATGCAGGTCTAAAGTACAAGCTAATAGAAAATTAATACACAATAGCCTGCTAATCAGATGCAATTCTGCTTGGATTGTCGGAAGATAACGCTAAATAAATGTTTAAATGTGACAGAAAAAGTCCAAGCCACTTATTGAAAGTTGTGAGGATGCTAAATAATGTTACTAATATAGTGGGATGAACATGCTAAATTTTTGTCTAAATGTGACAAATTCACAGACACTTATTGGAAGTTACAAGGATGACATTAGCAACCACATGGAGAAAGGACACAGCCCTAAATGCAGCATAAAGAGGGATAGGAAAGAGAATGTAAAGTAAACCCACATTTAAATAAAATCTGGTTCACGCACTTTATTTTATGTGCTTTGACTAATTCCAAGCAGGTATTTACACCATATCTCTGTTAAAGTTCACCAGCCACCACAGGGTAAAGGTGCTCAGTAAGACACCATAAGTTAACTGTTTTTCAGTTTTCTGATTCTGTTTACTAAGCCTGGGTGGAGTTTGTGGAGTTCTGCTACACGGAACTCCGCGAAGTGCAAAAAAAACTCTGCTGCGCTATACAGAGTTCCGCAAGCGGCGGAGTGTGTTGGATAAATGCTGTTTGCAATGATTTTCAGTGCCAGGTGATTGTACGCACTGTGCAATCATCGCGAACAGCACCATGCACAGCGCAAGCAGGCGCTGCTTCCTTTCTGCTGCTCGAGTAGATTTTTACTCGAGCAGCAGCTTTCTCAACGCGAGCAGACAGTTTCTCAAGGCGATCGGTCGCGAGCATACGCGTCCATTAGCAATGAGAAATCTGCCTGCCTGCGTTGAGAAATCGCGCTGGGAGGATGATTTTCCACGCTCGCGCTTGCCAACACCAACTTGATGTTGACAATCGCGAACGAGGAAAAATCTCGCCGGGAGGTGGATTTTCCACGCTCGGGCTTTCCAATTTGACGTTGACGTACGCCAGTGAGGGAAAAACTCTGCAAGCTCCGCGTAACGCGGAGTGCGGAAATCTCTGCAAACTCCGCGAGCGGAGCTCACCGCCCAGAGTTATTTTTTACCTAGTTGGGGACCCAGAGAGAGGGCGATTGGGGATGGCATCCCTTGTTGATAGGAAGGTGGTCTGAGTAATACTGTGATTACCAGGAACAGGCTTAACCCAAACTATTGCTATATAGACTGCAAGATATCTGAACAATAGTCTATTTGACAAGGATTTTTAAACAGATTGCCAGACAGCTTCACCGTAAGTCTGGTTTATGGTAATTAGAAGCCTATGTTATCAGACCCTGTTTAGGGGTTCACAGGCTTCTGGGACCCAAAGTGGTGATTGAAATAGTTTGCCAATGCTGTACAGAGGTCCATCATACTATGACTATGCAAACTGGGCCAAGTACAACCCTTTTAATCCTTCACTCCCAAGGTAGTGGGGAGAGCAGTCACAGGCTCCTCAGGCAGGTTTTGTGGGGACAAGAGCTCAAAACTCAATAATTCACCATGAACGTCATAACTTAATGTCTAGCCCAGTTCCTTAATTTCTAGGAAAAGCAAGTACTTTAATCACAGAACAGAACTAAATAGTAAACAATTACATGTATAGTAATGGAATGCAGATTTTTGTCCCTGATTGTGTTGTACAGAAGGTGCTACACCCTCCTGCTCCAGTATCCGCTCCCAACATGGGTAACCCTAGGAACTACAGTCAAGCATATCTGATGGCACAGGCATGAATTGGGCACAGGTGCAGATAATTTCTTTTTTCACCTTAGTTTACTTTGGGCAAAAATTCTCAACTCTCCAATCTCGAATCCATTGAAGCACAACTCAGTCCTTTTGCTCTGGTCATGGCGGAGCGTCACAATGACAGCACATCAGTTCTCGCAGGTCAGGTGGTGAGGCAGAGCAGCTGATGTCTTCCATCTTCCCAGTATCCTCTCTGATGCCAACATCATTTGCGCAGCATAGCTGGTACGGGACCAATGCACAGATTCTCCAGTGGTTGTGGTCTCCCAGGCTGATAAGGTTCATAGAAGCATGGTGCAGTTACGGCTTGCCAGGATGATCGGGCTAACAGTGGCGAGACACATTTCTCATCTTCTGCCATCTCCGATAGCACTAGTTCATGACCTGCAGTGGCTGGTGGCCATGTTTTATTTAGTGAAGTCTTTGGGTCATATCTCAGGTTGGAACCATAGAGAGACTGGCGTATCCACACTTGACATGGGTTGCTCCTGGCTTTGTCTCTGATACTCTCTGCTTTCTCTGGCTGTATCGCCTCCTTGAGAATCACTCCTGCTAGAAACCTAACTCTCGCTGCAGGCAAGCTTCTAGAAACCAGGGGAACTCACAGATCTTTCAGCAGAAAATTCACACTTCAGGTTTAGTACCTTTGCCTCTGAGAGACGGACTTTCAGGCATACACCAGCCCTGGTTACACAGCAGATCTTTGAGTACTCTGTGGAGCACCTCCTTACTTGGTCCAGAAGAACTTGAGACTGGAACAAAGTTAGGTAGTTTGAGTCCCACTTTTACACATCCACTGACTTTAACTTCAAAATTGCATTGGGTTGGGTTTCCTTTCAAGTGGCCTTATCAGGCTGTTCTCCAGACACTATGAAGTGTGAGATTTCTACACCTGGCTGTGATCAGCCTTTCTAAAGCAGTTAGTCCTCTCTCCGTCTTCCTCACTTTAGCGTATGGATCTCAACCCCAAGCCAGAAGAATGCAGACAATACACTTTCACTGTATGGGGATGTCATCCTCAACCTCCATCTTGTGTCATGCTAAACCGGAGGCATCCAAAATGTGTCCCTCTGGCTGCTGTACTCTGACTCATACACACATTGGGACCTATTCAGAAACTGCATTTTTTAGAACATTTATAAGTATTACAATAATACTACTTATATAGTTCAAAATGTTAATCGCTAACCTACATGTGAGGTCTATGTCTCCACCTCGCTTATCTTTTCTGTGCGGGGACCTCTGCCTCAACTGTGGAGATCTCTTCACAAGTATGCCTATATTTCAGTAATAAATGTGGGTGGGATGGGAGAGAGTAATGGAAAACGAGAAATATTTAGGGGCTTATTTACAAGCCCCTTACACTGCCTCTGTGTCACTTTTAATATGGGGAGAAATGACGTACTGGAAGCGCAAGGGGCTTGTAAATAAGACCCTTAGTATTAAATAGGGTGTGGTTCAGAAGCAGTAAGCAAGAGTTAAGAGAGGGTTAGGTAGGAATATGAGTAAGTATTTAAGAAGGGACATGCACCAACCCACAAAAGATTAAGTCCATTGATAGTCACAAAATGTGCTTCAATAGTTACTACAACTAAAAAGACTCTATCATATCCATAAGCAGTTAACGGTGTCACTCCAAAACTAGTCAAGAATGAGGTTAAGAACTCGTTGTGTCTCCAAGTTTTATTTGGAGTCTTTTGTGCTTATTACAAAAATGTTGTGAGGCACAGCCAACACGTGTTTCACTCCCTGTGGCCCATGAGCCGGGGCTTTTTCAAGGTTGGGATAACAGAAGCAGTGAACAAACAACAAAATCAAAAATAGAACCAAAAAATATAACAATTCCAGAATGGTCATACATTTAGCATAACAAATGTCAGTTCGTGCAATGAAAAAAAAAAACACTGTGTCATGTACAACAAAGAATGAAGTATATGTAAAAGTAAAGAAGATAAGAAATAAAAAAAGAGAAAAAAAGAAAAAGATGTGAAAATGACGAAAGACATGTAATGTAGATAGAGGAGATAAAGTCCGGAGCAGAAAGCCATATTTAATATGTTGAAATCATATTAAGCAATGCACAAATGACAAGAATTATTTAAAAAAATTGTCATTGGATAATACTTATGTAATCAAATTATTCAAATCAATACCGTGGTTGTAACATAGGATGTATACCCAGCATTGTAATTCAAGTAAGGCATGAGTTTGCAGCAGTGTGCACAGCCACCAGTGACAATCCCCGATTTGGGTACAGTAGTGATAAAACATTCATGTACCATATCACGTATCTTAACAGTATACATACGTTCAGTGATGCAGTACAGGTATCATCAGTAAGTTTGAAGGGGTCCAAAATAAAACAAGATAAGAGGAGGACATATAATGACATTAGAGTTTGAAGTTCCAGTAGGAAAGATCGATACACATACGCGATCTCCTGCATGAATGTTTTATCACTACTGTACCCGAATCGGGGATTGTCACTGGTGGCTGTGCACACTGCTGGAAACTCATGCCTTACTTGAATTACAATGCTGGTTATACGTCCTATGTTACAACTACAGTATTGATTTGAACAATTTGATTACATGCGTATTATCCAATGACGATTTTTTTTAATAATTCTTGTCATTTGTGCGTTGCTTACTATAATTTCAACATATTAAATATGGCTTTCGTCTATGGACTTTATGTTCTCTTTTTTTATTTCGTATCTTCTTTACTTTTACATATACTTCATTCCTTGTTGTACATGACACAGTGTTTTTATTTTCTTTTGTCATTGCACGAACTGACATTTGTTTTGCTAAATGTATGACCATTCTGGAATTGGCATATATTTTGGTTCTATTTTTGTTTTTGTTGTTTGCTGTTTGTTCACTGCTTCTGTTATCTCAGCCTAGAAAATGTCCTGGCTCACTGGCCACAGGGGTGAAACACGTGTTGGCTGTGCCTCACAACATTATTGTAATAAGCATAAAAAAGACTCCAAATAAAACTTGGAGACACAACAGATCTCAACCTCATTCTTGACTAGTTTTGGAGTGATGCCATTAACTGATTATGGATATGATAGAACTTTTATAAATACCAGCACTTGTCCAGGTACCTCCTCCCCTACTACTGAATGAATGGGTAAGGGGTTACCCATTTCTATGGATAGGTGACACCGGATTTTTCCTCATTCATCTACAGGGGGGCAAACAACTGGACCTATTACCCCTACTACCCTTCTTATCAACTAAAAATACTCCACCAGGAGTAAATGTACTCCAGTCTAGACCTCAAGTAATTTCAGCTCCACATATGGGCAAGCACTGGCACTACAGCACCCTCCTATATAAAATAATGGAGGCCGGGAATTAAAATAAAATACCATAGTAAATAATTTTAATATAGATTTGTTTATTTGGAACTGTAAATATTAAATATCATTTTCAGTATAAAATATTTCATTAAGAAGTTTTAATATAAACATAAATGAAATTATTTAAAAATATATTCATTTAAATTAATTCTATATATAACATTCAGTAATTTACAAGACATAATAAATAAATGCAAACATTCAGTTTACTTTACATGGAGTTTTTAGAATTAAAATAATTTTCACTTCATTTTAATATACTTAATTACATTTTTAATAAAAAATTAAGCAAATAGTGATCTAGGTTTTTATGTTTTTCTATATTTAAAATGAATATATAAAATGAATTTATATTAATATTTAAAATTAAAAATTTACTTTCTTTGTTTAAACTTTAATAATCTTTTATAGATGTCCCTGCGCTTTACATAGGGAGATCTCTACCTCAGTTGTGGAGGTCTCTGCCAAGGAGTGCAAAGTGTAAAAATACAGTTGTAAAGTTATTACTAATGTAACTTTACAATCATATTTGATGTTTTTGAAGACTTCAACCCATTTCAGGAGCTGGAGGCATGTAAGATACACTTTGTAGTAACTTTGCTACTTTTGGCAACTCACCATTTCGGAGTGTAAAGTTGCTACAAATTTTAAGAGTAAGTGTAAATTTACCTTTGAGAATAGGCCCCTCGGTCTTACTATCATTCATATGCTACACACATACTACACACGCACACTCAACTGACACACATATGGAATGTCAGCGCAAGGTTCTAGGGTACTCATAACAGCAGAGCTTTACACAAAGGGTCAAGAGACCTCATTATCTTTGACACAGATAAAAATATCTGGTCATATTGAGGTTTGCTAAACACAGTACTCTGCCACCACCGAAACAAAGGCTACACATAGGATAGTGTTGTACTGTATCTTTAAGTTATGGTTCCTCCTAGCTGCTCTCGTGCACTTCTGTGTCTTTGTTGGTGGTCGAGAGTGGTGACTCTTGTAATGGTTTCGAATTTATTTGTTAGAAGTAATACACACGCAAATGTTTATTTTCCTTTGAAATGTGGGCCTGTTAAATTGTAGGGCTATGCTTTCAGTTAAGGCAGTCGTTGCTGTTCACTGGAGGTGTGTGCCATGCTTTTGTGGGCTCTTTGCATATCTTATATGTTGTTTAAATAAACTTCATACCTCTTTCATCCGGCTGAAGTCTTCTTCCATGACAAGTGGATTTCTTTCCCTAAAACCCCACGCAACGTATAGGGACAGTAGTCCTAGGTCCACAATGAAGGCATGCATAGTGCATCCATCCAAGTCACAGGACAGGTCCTGGATCTCACATTTTTAGAAGCAGGCCTAGGCCTCTGTGTAAAAGCTAGATTATTGTGGAACCATAGCCACAATAAAAGTCAAGATACCCGATTCACATGCAGTCAGGCACTCAGAGCAGAGGAACATGACCATAAACTATGCAGGGAACATCCACATTCCAGCACCAACTTTCAAACCACTTGCACCACAAATGACAATGTTTTTTTTAATTCAATCTAATTGCAGGTGCTTATTCACAAGATTTGTGTATTTTGATGCCACTTTTGATGGATTGAACAGAAACAAACTGTGGGATAACCTGCAGAACCTGTATTTTTCTACCTGTTTTCGTAAGTGCTATTCAAGTTCTTTACCTTGGCCCTTAGGTGGGGATAACATTAGGAAATATCCCTAAAGCATTTGAATGTATTTACACTCACAAGGGCTAAAGGCAGAGTGTGTTTTGTCTACACAGCAGATTTGGGCTAGGTATTGTCGAAAGCCTGAGCCGTTCTACCAAAACGTGGCAGGCATCGAATACATTTCTATTACTTACAACATGGAGTTGGTATTTCGATTATGGATTGGACTGTCAGTGGCCTTGGTGAGATCCCTAAAGAGCCTGGCCGAAAACAATAGGACAACTCTGCTAGTCCTAAATGGTGACAAACTTAAAGTGACTGCCAGAAAAGCTGGGGCGCCTGACAAGTGGATTTTATTATTTATCCTTTTCTTATTTATTCTATGAGTGGGATTGTGTATGCACACTTTCACCTAGTAACTTAAAAACAAGGAGTTGTCACTCTTTTATGCTTTTGGGAGGACTAGTGACAAGTTGTATAGTCCCACTGCAGATACTGTATTGCGAATCATCGAAGCAAAGTTATTGCCTGCTCTATCCTATGGTCAGGAAGTCTTTTCAGAGGGATTTGACCCAGCACCTTGTCCTCAGTCAATGTATCCCCTTTACAAAGCAGTTCAGGGTACCCAAGTCCATCCCTCACATCAGGCTTGAATGTGTCCTGATGAAACAGATCTTAACAGTGAAACCCGCCTCTTTGAGGTTCTGTCATTTAGGAATGTTGAAGAAGGTTCATTATCAAGTATGATCGTCCTGGAGGTCACAACTGCCAAAGACGTCTTCACTATCAGCCTGCAGGTAACGCCTGCCATCTCTGTGCCAGTCCGCATCCGGTCGAGGAAGGCTACTACGACTGAAGATGAGTTCCACCACATAAGTTGCCATGCTTACATCTTCCAGCAGTCCAGTTTCAAGTGTGGTCACCTTTGCCATGCAGTTTGAGAGGGAGAGACACCACTGCTCTTATCTGTCCTGCATTGCCTGCACTCAAATGAGAAGAGCAGGGCCTAAAACTGCAAGCATAATGGCAGTCTGAGGAAGCTGCCAGAGGTCTGCAATATAATCCTGAGACTTTATTGAGCAAACTTAGAGGTGAACGTGAACAGAACTGTTGAAGGATTCTACGCCTTACAGGTTGTTCTGGGTGAACAGCATTTGTGACTTATCAGTGCCTTGCTCCATGTTATCAACCAGGGGCTATATTATACGTAGGGCGCATTTTCCTTGATTGCGCCGGGAGCACCTTTTAAAATGCGTGCCCGGCACAATCAAGGAAAATGCGCCGGTGAATGCGCTGCCCCCAGGGTAGCCGCAAACTCGAGCTGCCCTGTGGACAGCGCATTTTTGTGAAAAACAGAGCGGCTGCTTTGAAGCCGCTCCGTGTTTTCACAGTGCAGGCAGCACCCGCCTGAACTTTTAAAGGGGATTAGAGATTCCTTTGCAGGCGGGTGCAGTGAGTAACTGAACCCGCCTGCAAGGTGATGTCTGGGGGGTCCATCGGACCCCCTTCCCCCCCACCAGAGGGCTGCAATCATTAGAGATGCTGGGGAACTGTTAGCAGACGGAGGGTACTGAAGCATGTAGTATCTCCGGGAAGATCGCACGCAGAGTTCCATCCCTGGGTAGGAAACCCTGTATTGCGCTGTGTAGCATTACATTGTGCTGTGTGATTAAAGCACGTTCATTTAACCTAAAAGCTTAGCACTGGACTGGACTGGACAGTACATTACAGTGTGTGTTGGTGGACTGCTGAGATTTAACCTCTTGCCACCTCACTCTACCTCCCTGAGAAGCCTTTGACTGCTTGCCCTCACTGCCCTGAGAGCCAAGTGCAAGGTAGGACAGACCCAAGGACATCGGAGAGGCAAACGACCTCAACCACCATGGTTGGGGTTCGGTAGTCCATGCCTGCCCTGTTGCCCACCAAGTGGGGTTTGGCATATAAACATGATATCTTAATACCTTTATGACCCTGTAATAAACAATGTAAGAAACTTTGATTTGCCTTCTATTCCAGAGCTCGGATTTATGCCTGTTAATTAACACTCATACACACATTCCACTCACCCAGAAACAGAGGTGACTCACTTCTCTGTATGCCCTACACAAGACTCATATGTTGCATGAGAGACACTACGAAAATGCATCATCTGTTGAAAGGAAATACACTTGGGCCAGAGGAAGTGAAATAAGTGAAATGTAAAATCCTGCATTACTGACTTAGAACTCTTCAAGGGGTTTAACTGTCATGGTTGAAATATCAATGACTATTTTTTACTTCTAAAGATAAGATGAATATAGGGCCCGACATGGACTCGTTTGAAAGTGCGTTTTTAATTCCTGCTGGGTCTGAGCACTAACAGGACCTGTCCCATTTAATGTCCTGACTTCAGCCTGCAAAGGTCCCAGCAAGTGGTACTCACGGTCCCCATAGCAAACAGACAGGCCAGGGATAAACCCAGATGCACCCCCATTGTCACTGCCCAGCCCCAAGCACACCAAAAAGTCACTGCTGGTTATCGTGCAGGTGAGTCAATGACGTAGAAAGCAGGGGCTGCATGTAAAGCATTAAAAATAACACCGGCTTCCTTCCGTTTGCTGGATGGACATTTAGTGGGCCCAGAGGGCTTACTAGGGAGGGGCTGCCCCCACCCCTCTAGAACCGAGCCTGAGGATCTCCACCTGGCGCACCTCGTGCGGATCGGGGCCGGCCTCCCTGGGTGTAAAAGGGGTTGGGTTTTGATGAAGACGCTGATGAGTTCCTTTAAAGGGAAGGGATTCAGCCCGTGGCACCCAGTACCGCAGAGCTGCTCTCGGACATGGCTGTCTACAAAATACAGGTGGAGACCGGCACGGCCTTCCATGCCAATACCCTGGACTCCGTCTCCATCACTCTGTTGGGGTCCCGGGGCGAGGGTGAAAAGCGGAGTCTCAATCACCTTGGCTGTGATTTCCTCCCAGGAGCTATAAGTAGACCGATAGGTTTAGGCGCTGGTGCAGGAGAGGGCGTATACAGTAAGGTGTACAGTGCATACACTATTGTATTTATATAGCGCGTGCTACCCCTGATCGTTTATAGTCGTAATTTTCATTAAATAGAAAGTGGCCCGTGCTGCTTCGAGGCGCTAACAAAAGACCGGAGTTGCAAATAAGAGTTACCAATGCGGGCGGCAGACAGCGCGAGCAGCCCCTGTAGTTTGTGTAACTGTGGGTGTTGGTCACAGCGCGCCGTGTGGTTCGCTCCTGCCCTGTTTTCCTTCACTCACCGCCCCAATCTCGCATTTTACTCGATCCCCCTCCCATGACCTATTTCCTCATCCTGCTTTCTTTCGCTCCTGTCCAGTTTTTGCACTCTTCCCTGTCCAGTTTTTGCTCTCTTCCTTGGTCCCTTTTCTCTCTTCTGCTCTCCTGCTCTTCTCATTCTTTTATCACCACCCGCTGCTCTCCTTGCAAAATGTTCTCCTCTCCAGTTCTTGCTGGACGAACTGCTTTCTCTTCTGTTCCTGCTTTACCTTTATTTCCTGATAATCCCTGATCTCCCCTTTCTCAATAGCAATCTTTTTTTTTCTAGTTACCAAACTATTTTATTTAAAACTTTGTCTAAAATCCCTCAATCAGTACCTCGTTTTACTCACCTTTTTAACTCCCGTCTGTCTCTATCTGTCAGACCATGAACCTCTTTCTTTCCTTTTCACCAATTTCAGCACTTTCAATTTATTTCGTGGTTTCTTTCTACACTCCTAATTTTTCTTTTCAGTAGCTGCATATCTTAAAGCGTCCCCTTTCCCTCTGTAGATTTTTCTCAATATATCATCCTGTTACAACAATCAGCACAGTGCAGGAATTAGAACACATTTTATCCGGAGAACCTATAAATTGGGGGTCGAGGTGTGGCAAGCGAAAGAGGTGGAGTCACGAGGGGCGGAGTCATGGAAAGCAGAGTCTGAGAGTCAACTTATACATTTATTCAGTAGAAAAAATATGCTGCATAGAAATTGTCAACAAGGACAAACATCGGAGTAAATATGTTCTACTTAATTAATGTGCTTGCTGCAAAACACTTCGGGGCTTATTTACAAGCCCCTTGCGCCGCCCGTGCGTCACTTTCAATATGGGAAAAAGTGACCCAGTGGCAGCGCAAGGTGCTTCTAAATAAGCCCCTTCGTGTACTATGAAGACCGCAGATTTATAAGTTGTAATCCTTTTAATATAGTACAGTGATCTATGAACAAGCATCAAAAAGCTGAATGCAAACTTTTAGACATGGGTTTAGATTCTCTTTAGGTCGAGCCTAGTGGCAGCGCGCATGTGCTGCTCGCTCTGCGAGACTGCTGTAGTAGAGTATGGGAGAGAAGCCGGTCCCACTCTCCTCCCATATTTTTCATTTGCGTGTGACATTGTCTTTCGTAAATGCTGCCTTCGGATTCGTTAATAGGCTTGTTCGTCCCTCCTTAGTACGCTCTTGTCTTCATTTGTACCCTCCCATGGCGATCGGCCCCTTTACTTCAGTTGTTTCACGGGACCTGTTATTTAGTCTGTAAGCACTATTTACTTTATTGAGTTTCTCTTACTGCAGGCCAGCCATGCGCTGCTTCAGCTGAAACCGCTTGTGTTTTTTAAGCAGCACGGCCGCCCCGTAACACAGGCGCCTGCTTTCAATCACTTTAACCCGGCATTATCTTGTGTCTGTTTCAACCCCCCACCCACCCCACCCCACCCCCCAAGTAAAATTGAATTAGAAATGATTAGAAAGTCATGTGAATTCCAGGTAGCACATAAACCTGTGCTCATGGGCTGAAGCTGACAACAGCACATCTGTGTTACATGTTATCTGTACTAAAGCCACCTGATGGGTTGTTTTCAAAAGCCTGTTTTATTAAAAACAACACCACCACCACCAATACCACCAATACCACCACCACCAATACCATCACCAATATCACCAACATCAATACCACCACCTCCACCAATACCACCACCACCAATAACACTACCAATACCACCACCATCGCCAATACCACCACCACGACCACCAATACCAACACCACCAATACCAACACCACCAATACCACCAACACCACCAACACCACCACCAACACCACCACCACCAACACCACCACCACCACCACCAATACTACCACCTCCACCACCACCACCACCAATACCACCACCACCACCAATACCAATACCACCACCAATACCAATACCACCACCAACACCACCACCAATGCCACCACCAATACAAACACCACCACTAATACCACCACCACCAATACAAACACCACCACTAATACCACCACCACCACTAATACCACCACCACTGCCAATACCATCGCCAATGCCAATACCACCACCACCAATACCATCGCCAATGCCAATACCACCACCACCGCCAATACCATTGCCAATGCCAATACCACCACCACCGCCAATACCATCGCCAATGCCAATACCACCACCACCGCCAATACCATCGCCAATGCCAATACCACCGCCAATACCAATACCACCATCACCAATACCACCACCACTAATAACACCAACACCAATACCACCACCAATACCACCACCACCAATACCACCACCACCAATACCACCACTACCAATGCCACCCATACCGCCACCAATACCACCATCAATCCCACCAATACCACCACCACCACCACCAATACCACCACCACCAATACCACCACAACCAATACCACCACAGCCAATACCACTACCAGCACCAGCACCAATACCACTACCATCACCAACAACACCATCAATACCACCACCTCCACCAACAATACCATCACAAACAATACCACCACCACCAATACCACCACCACCAAAACCACCACCATCAATATCACTACCAATACCACCAATACCACCACCAATACCAACACCACTGCCAATGGCAATACCACCACCAATCCCACAAATACTTCCACCACCAATACCACCACCACCAATACCAATACCACCACCAATACCAATAGCACCACCACCATTATCACCAATACCACCACCACCATTAATACCACCACCACCACCAATACCACCACCACCAATACCACCACCACCAATACCACCACCACCAATACCACCACCACCAATACCACCAACACCAATAACACCAACACCAATACCACCAACACCAATAACACCAACACCAATAACACCAACACCAATAACACCACCAATACCACCACCAGAATTACCACCAATACCACCACCAGAATTACCACCAATATCACTACCACCACCAATACCATCACCACCACCACAAATACCACCACCAATCCCACCACCACCACTACCACTACCACCACCACTACCACTACCACCACCACCACCACCACCAATACCACCACCACCACCAATACCACCACCAATACCACTGCCACCACCAATACCACTACCACCACCACCATCAATACCACCACCTCCTCCAATACCACCATCACCAATTACACCACCACCAATACCACCAGCAATACCACCACCAATACCATCACTACCAATACCATCACCACCAGCAATACCACCACCAATACCATCACCATCAATACCAGCGCCAATATCAATACCACCACCGATACCATCAATACCCTCAACAATACCACCAATACCTCCACCACCACTAATACCACCACAAATACCAATACCACCACCATCAATACCAATACCAATACCACCACCAATACCACCACCACCACCAATACCACCACCACCACCACCAATACTACCACTAATACCACCACCAATACCACCACTAATACCACCCCCACCATAAATAACGCTGATACCACCACCAATATCACCACCACCACTAATACCAGCACCACTAATACCACCACAACCAATACCACCACAACCAATAGCACCGCCACCAATAGCAGCGCCACCAATACCACCACCAATCCCATCACCACCACCAATACAACCACCAATACCACTATCACCACCACTACCACCACCAATACCACCACCACCAATACCACTAATACCACCACCACCACCACCCCCACCAGTACCACTACCACCACCAATACCACTACCACCACCACCAATACCACCACCACCAATACCACCACCACCACCAGTACCACTACCACCACCACCAATATCACCACGACCACTCATACCACGGCCACTCATACCACCACCACCACTAATCCAACACCACCACCAATACCACCGCCAATACCACCGCCAGACCAATAACACCACCAATACCATCACCACCAATACCAATACCACCACCACCACCAATACCACCACTAATACCACCACCACTACCACCACCACCAATACCACCACCTATATCACCACCACTAATACCAACACCACCAATACCACCACCACCAATACCACCATCACCAACACCACCACCACCAATGCCAGCAAACCCACTACCACCACCATAAATACCAGCAATACCACCACCAATATCACCACCACTACTAATACCACCACCAATACCACCACCACCAATACCACCACCAATACCCCCACCACCAATACCACCACCACCAATACCACCACCACCAATATCACCACCACCAATACCACCAATACAGCCACCACCAATCCCACCACCAATCCCACCAATACCACCACCACCACCAATCCCACCACCAACCAATACCACAACCAATACCACCACCACCAATACCACCACCACCACCAATAGCACCACCAATACCACTACCAGCACCAATACCACTACCATCACCAACACCATCAATACCACCACCTCCACCACCAACAATACCACAAACAATACCACCACCACCAATACCAATACCACCACCACCAATATCACTACCAATACCACCAATACCACCAATACCAACACCACTGCCAATGGCAATACCACCACCAATCCCACAAATACTACCACCACCAATACCACCACCACCAATACTAATACCACCACCACCACTACCAATACCACTACCACCATCACCAATACCACCACCACCATCACCAATACCACCACCATCACCAATACCACCACCACCATCACCAATACCACCACCACCATCACCAATACCACCACTAACACCACCACCAATACCACCACCACCAATACCACCACCACCACCAATACCACCACCACCAATACCACCACCAATACCACCACCAATACCACCACCACCAATACCACCACCATCAGAATTACCACAATACCACCACCAATATCACCACCACCACCACTAATACCACCACCATCAATACCATCACCACCAATATCACCACCACAAATACCACCACCAATCCCACCACCACCAATACCACCACCAATACCACCACCACCACTACCACCACCACCACTACCACCACCACCACCAATACCACTGCCACCACCAATACCACTACCACCACCACCAATACCACCACCTCCTCCACCAATACCAACACCACCACCAATTACACCACCACTAATACCATCAGCAATACCACCACCACCAATACCATCACCACCAATACCATCACCAGCAATACCATCACCACCAGCAATACCACCACCACCAATACCATCACCATCAATACCACCACCACCAATCCAATACCACCACCACCAATACCATCACCACCAGCAATACCACCACCACCAATACATCACCATCAATACCACCACCACCAATCCAATACCACCACCACCAATACCAGCGCCAATATCAATACCACCACCACCAATACCATCAATCACTAATACCACCACGAATACCAATACCACCACCACGAATACCAATACCACCACCAACACCAATACCACCACCACCAATACCACCACCACCACCAATAGCACCACCAACACCACCAATACTACCACTAATACCACCACCACCACCACCACCAATACCACCACTAATACCACCCCACCATAAATAACGCTGATACCACCACCAATATCACCACCACTAATACCAGCACCACCAATACCACCACCACCATTACCACCACCAATCCCATCACCAATCCCATCACCACCACCAATACAACCACCAACAATGCCACTATCACCACCACTATCACCACCACTACCACCACCAATACCACTACCACTACCAATACCACCACCGCCAATACCACTAATACCACCACTACCACCACCAATACCACCACCACCAATACCACTAATACCACCACTACCACCACCAATACCACCACCACCAATACCACTAATACCACCACTACCACCACCAATACTACCACCACCAATACCACTAATACCACCACCACCCCCACCAGTACCACTACCACCACCAATACCACTACCACCACCACCAATACCACCACCACCAATACCACCACCACCACCAGTACCACTACCACCACCACCAATATCACCACGACCACTCATACCACGGCCACTCATACCACCACCACCACTAATCCAACACCACCACCAATACCACCGCCAATACCACCGCCAATACCAATAACACCACCAATACCATCACCACCAATACCAATACCACCACCACCACAAATACCACCACTAATACCACCACCACTACCACCACCACCAATACCACCACCTATATCACCACCACTAATACCAACACCACCAATACCACCACCACCAATACCACCATCACCAACACCACCACCACCAATGCCAGCAAACCCACTACCACCACCATAAATACCAGCAATACCACCACCAATATCACCACCACTACTAATACCACCACCAATACCACCACCACCAATACCACCACCAATACCCCCACCACCAATACCACCACCACCAATACCACCACCACCAATATCACCACCACCAATACCACCAATGCAGCCACCACCAATACCACCACCAATCCCACCAATACCACCACCACCACCAATCCCACCACCAACCAATACCACAACCAATACCACCACCACCAATACCACCACCACCACCAATACCACCACCAATACCACTACCAGCACCAATACCACTACCATCACCAACACCATCAATACCACCACCTCCACCACCAACAATACCACAAACAATACCACCACCACCAATACCAATACCACCACCACCAATATCACTACCAATACCACCAATACCACCAATACCACCACCAATACCAACACCACTGCCAATGGCAATACCACCACCAATCCCACAAATACTACCACCACCAATACCACCACCACCAATACTAATACCACCACCACCACTACCAATACCACTACCACCATCACCAATACCACCACCACCAATACCACCACCATCACCAATACCACCACCACCATCACCAATACCACCACCACCAATACCACCACTAACACCACCACCAATACCACCACCACCAATACCACCACCACCACCAATACCACCACCACCAATACCACCACCAATACCACCACCACCAATACCACCACCAATACCACCACCATCAGAATTACCACAATACCACCACCAATATCACCACCACCACCACTAATACCACCACCATCAATACCATCACCACCAATATCACCACCACAAATACCACCACCAATCCCACCACCACCACCACCAATACCACCACCAATACCACCACCACCACTACCACCACTACCACCACCACCACCAATACCACTGCCACCACCAATACCACTACCACCACCACCAATACCACCACCTCCTCCACCAATACCAACACCACCACCAATTACACCACCACTAATACCATCAGCAATACCACCACCACCAATACCATCACCACCAATACCATCACCACCAATACCATCACCACCAATACCATCACCACCAATACCATCACCACCAGCAATACCACCACCACCAATACCATCACCATCAATACCACCACCACCAATCCAATACCACCACCACCAATACCATCACCACCAGCAATACCACCACCACCAATACCATCACCATCAATACCACCACCACCAATCCAATACCACCACCACCAATACCAGCGCCAATATCAATACCACCACCACCAATACCATCAATCACTAATACCACCACGAATACCAATACCACCACCACGAATACCAATACCACCACCAACACCAATACCACCACCACCAATACCACCACCACCACCAATAGCACCACCAACACCACCAATACTACCACTAATACCACCACCACCACCACCACCAATACCACCACTAATACCACCCCCACCATAAATAACGCTGATACCACCACCAATATCACCACCACTAATACCAGCACCACCAATACCACCACCACCAATACCACCACCAATCCCATCACCAATCCCATCACCACCACCAATACAACCACCAACAATACCACTATCACCACCACTATCACCACCACTACCACCACCAATACCACTACCACTACCAATACCACCACCACCAATACCACTAATACCACCACTACCACCACCAATACCACCACCACCAATACCACTATTACCACCACTACCACCACCAATACCACCACCACCAATACCACTAATACCACCACTACCACCACCAATACCACCACCACCAATACCACTAATACCACCACCACCAGTACCACCACCAATACCACCACTACCCCCACCAGTACCACCACCAATACCACCACCACCCCCACCAGTACCACCACCAATACCACCAATACCACCACCACCCCCACCAGTACCACCACCAATACCACCACCACCCCCACCAGTACCACTACCACCACCAATACCACCACCACCCCCACCAGTACCACCACCATCCCCACCAGTACCACTACCACCACCAATACCACCACCACCCCCACCAGTACCATTACCACCACCAATACCACCACCACCAGTACCACTGCCACCACCAATACCACCACCACCAATACCACCACCACCAGTACCACCACCAGTACCACCACCAGTACCACCACCATTACCACGACCACTCATACCATGACCACTCATACCACGACCACTCATACCACCACCACTCATACCACCACCACTCATACCACCACCACTCATACCACCACCACTAATCCAACACCACCACCACCAATACCACCGCCAATACCAATAACACCACCAATACCATCACCACCAATACCACCACCTATATCACCACCACCAATACCACCACCACCAATACCACCACCACCAATACCACCACCACCACCACCACCACTACCACCACTACCACCACCACTACCACCACTACCACCACCACTACCACCAATACCACCAATACCACCACCACCAAAAATACCACCACCAATACCACCACCACCAATATCAGCACCACTAATACCAACACCACCACCACCAATACAACCACCACCACCAATATCTCCAATACTACCACCACCAATACCACCACCACCAATACCACCACCAATACCACCACCATGACCAAAACCACCGCCGCCAATACCACCAATACCACCAATACCACCACCACAACTACTAATACCAAAACCACAACCAATACCACCACCACCAAAACCACCACCAATACCACCACCACCAATACCATCAATACCACCACCAATACCACCACCACCAATACCACCACCATCACCATTACCACCACCACCACCAATACCCCACCACCAATACCCCACCACCAATACCACCACCAATACCACCACCAATACCACCTCCACCAATACCAGTACCACCACCATCAATATCAATACCGCCACCAATACCACCACCACCAATGCCAATACCACCACCACCAATGCCAGTACACTACCACCAATACCAATACCACCACCAATACCAATACCACCACCAATACCACCACCACCAATACCAATACCACCACCACCACCAATACCACCTCCACCAATACCACCACCACCAATACAATGCCACTACCACCACCAATACCACCACCAGTACCACCAATACCAGCACCACCAATACCACCACCACCACAAATACCAATACCACCCCCTCAGTGCCTCTTGCTCACTAGTAATAGCAGGGGCACTGTACAAGGCCAGAGCTGCAGCCGAGACCATCCCTCCCTCCATCCATGCCTGCCATAAAGCACAGCCTGCCCTGCACCAGGTTGGGGAAGCCAGGGCCCTACAACAGCTGGAGTGTTTTTTATTAGGCCAAAGATAGCAATGACATTACGCAATGCCACCCTGCACACTCAAATCACGGAGAGGGCAGGAAATAGCCCCCGTCCCACTCCTCCCCCTGAGCCACGACAGTGTAATCACAGAGCGAAAGGTGTTGGAGCACTTTGTTAGTGTTTATAGCTCGGATCATATGTATATCTCACTTCACACCTTGTGTCTGTGTAATTTACAACACTTACACATCTTCTTCACTGCACTATTTATCACTACTTTGAAGTCGTTGCAGGCCGGTCTCTTCCTCTGATATTTATAATCTAACAAGCAGTCGAAAAGGCCCTTTTTTTGCAGTGCAATAGTTCTCGTATTTGCGAGAGATTAAGCTATTGGTATTGTAAATGACAATGCCTTTTATTTATGTTTTAATACCCAAAACATAAATAAAATTTACAATGCCAATACCTCAAACTCGCATGAATGCCAGACCTATTGCATTGCAAATGCTTGTTTTTTCCCTTGATCTGTTATTCTTCTAACTTTGAAAAGAAGTGTTCCTTTGGGTAGTAATAAAGTTGTGTTAGTGCAGATAACCCCAATTACTGTGTTACATTTCAAATCCTGACTTTTTGTTTCTCCCAAAACATACACCCACTCACATCCGCCCAACACCGTTGCAGAATGGGAACCGACCGACCTCAGGTCGGCGGTTCTGACCGCTTCATTTGGATGCAGCCACACACAGTGCGGTCGGAAACCTCAATTTTTCTATGGGAGCTTGTGCAGCACGTGGAAAAAGCCCGCAGCATAAGCTCCAGTAGAAAAATGGATGTTTCCAATCATCCCTGCACCGTGTGGCAGGCAACTCACGATGTTGAGTGTGCCCCCATGGCAGGTTGTGGAGGCCGCGGAGACACTTTCCAACAGCCATTCCATGTCGGAAATGCCAACATGGAACTGCTGTCGGAAAGTGCAATTATAATCCCGATTGCGAAAATTCCATCCTTAAGGGATTATGAGGCCTTTCCGACTGGCCGATGGGCTCCTTGAGCCTGCCAGAATTGCGTCAGATTCCACAGCCAGTTTAAACTCCGACCATCATTATAATACAGCAGACGAACTTTAAACCTCACAGTGCAAATACATTTCTTACTTGGGAACAGGCTGAACGAAGTCAAAAACTTGTCTTCAAATTATAGTTTCTCTGAAATACGTGTGAAATGGTAAGCTGTGTGCCTTTGTTTCCTTCCAATACATTAGCATTTAGGTGGTAGAGTCAAGATGGCTCTCATCCAGGATGATACTTGAACAAAGGAAGGGCTGATGGCCCATTAAATCCAGCCTTTGTTTTAGGCCCAGCTGGAAGTGAAAATAAGAAAGCTCCCTCGCTGCTTGCAGGTTGCTGCTACGAACAGAAAGCAGGCAATGTGCGAGTGTTGCTGAATTGCATCCCAGTGTCAGGAAAATACCCCAGGTCAAATTCAGCATATTTCACTGGATCAGCCGGATCCCAGATCCGGCTAAGAATTAGCTGCTGGAAACATGATCCGTTATGATCCTCCTCATTTCCTGCAATGAATCAACATAAACCAATCACCATATGTTATATGTCATCTCACAAACCAGTTCTACTCTAAAGGGTCTTGAGGTAAGAAAGGAAAAGCAGAGAAACGGTAGCAGAAATCAGACATATCTAGGACAAAAATGTTCCAGTTTTGCCCCCCGCAACCCACATAAGCCACGCATGTGTGCATAGCCCAGGGCTGCAGCTTCATGGGTGTCTGTCACAAAGGAAACCTCTGCATTGTACTGCTTGTTGGTTCCTGTTGGATGTCTCTGCCACATATTAGTGGTGACAGGGGCTCTTAGAAGATGGTCCAAAGGGAGGCAGTCCCTTTCCTCTGCGAGAAATGTTTCTGACTCCTATTTCAGCAGGAAAGCCAGCTAAGTCCCAAGCATTGATGTTGCCTGTGAGTCCGTAAGGCAGTATTGGAATAATGGTGGAGGTTTGCAAGGCCGCCATGCATTTGCTTTAACAGTCAGTGCCTCCTACAGCAGAACACTTCTCAAGAAAAACATTATCCTGTTAGACTCATCTACTACAAGCCAGTATCTAATATCTTAGATGCCCATACCTTAATAAAGCGTTTAAAAAAGTGTTTTTTACCAAACTCTCCAACTTTATTCAAGAAATAACTCCATGTTGGATCTACAATCCAGATTCAGTCTAGAAAGTGAAGGAGTCAATCCTTCTATCTATATTGGATTATCTAAGAGTCACAGTGGACAAGAACTATCTGACTGCACTTCTATTGGACATATCAACAGCTTTGAATACTCTCCATAACCGAGCAGTACTAATCAGTCTCAAGGACCTTGGCATACAGAAGATTGCCTTAAAATGGATCATTTTCTACCTCAGAGGTAGTAGGCATAGTCTAGTATTCATGATGTCTTCTACACCTACCCCTTACATTCTAGAAAGCGCTGTCACACAAAGTTTGACTGTTTCCCCTTTTCTCTTCAACATCTTTCTACCATCCTTGCCGGAACTGATTAAATTTTACAATCTGACACATTACAACTATGTGAATTATACACAGATCATACTGAAAATGGACAATCCAGAAGTTGTCTAGACACTGAGACTTGATGATTGTCTCAGTGACTTACATGTCTGGATGTTGATTAATCACCTTAAACTCATCACTGTGAAAGCTAAAATCATGACCTGCTGCACATGGCACAAAGATCAACATATGACCATGTAGCCCAAGCAATTTGATTTACCACCATCTACTGCTAGAGAAGAAAGGAATCTCAGGGTGGCCATGGACCCTGAACTATCAATGATTCCACCTCTA
Source organism: Calotriton arnoldi (assembly GCA_963921515.1). Taxonomy (NCBI): domain Eukaryota; kingdom Metazoa; phylum Chordata; class Amphibia; order Caudata; family Salamandridae; genus Calotriton; species Calotriton arnoldi. The sequence goes on from CAWUFW010006960.1 coordinate 1,058,564, forward strand.
AACAAAGCTGTAACAAACTTCTTTCACAACATTAGAAATCTAAGCGGCATCTTCCCATACCTTGGAAACCAAGAATATATACACTTTTTACCCTTTGTGATATCCAAAGTCAACTAAGCCAATAGCTTAAATGTATGCTTCCTCTGCTTCCTTATACTCAAACTATAGTAAATTCAGCATGCAGCTGTAAGAACCGTCCATCTCCTAGACCCCTGGTCTTACCAGTCATTTATTGCCTCCCCACAGTCAGTCTATCAATGTTTAAGGCAGTGTGCATCACCACAAAGCCACCCCTGGAAAATAACCAGAAAAGGACTACAACTGAGTTTCAAACAACACTCACAGAACACTGCCCACTCCAGATTACTGGCAAGAATCATTGTCATCTCTTAAAAAACTAAATCTATTAGTGGATTTGCCTTTTCTGTCCAGGCCATACTGGTCTGCAACTCATGATGGCCACACTATTAAATATGCAAAACACTTAAATTTCATATGTGGGCCATAATCTGGCTATCTCCAAGGTAAAACCATAAAATACCACTCCAGGCATAGTAACTGGATTGGCAATCCTCTAATAACACAAATAAAAGCCATAACAAATAGGTTCACAAGGACAAGGTGCCCATAATGAGGTGAGAGAGCTTCAGATACTGGGCATGGACAAGAGGTATAGAGCATCCACCAACAGTTCACCATGACCCTCTAATAATACTCACCGACAAGTCTTAGACCCTTACATATGGGCCTTCTCCAAACCAATAGTGCACACCCTCCATTCTATTTGCAGTCCACACTAGTAAACATTCTGGTGCTAGGTAATGGGCAACTGTAGAATCTGAGATTTATCTCTTGGCTGGTGAAATGGAGGATTGTAACTCTAGTCCTTCTCTTCAAACCTTTGTGTCTCAGACTCTAATAATATGTCAAACGGCAGTGATTTCATGCACCCAGGTGGATTTCAGAATTGGCCTTCATAATTGGCTTATACATTTGCATCCCCCTAACTCAAGTGGATACCCTTCTGCTGCATGTAGGATAGAAAGAGACCTGACAGAAATTCACAACTTCAAAGGGTGTGCCAAACCAATTTTCAGGGGCACCAGCCAATATACACTTACAACTTATCTGTTTATCTCCTGCACTTTCCATCCACCACATTGCTTCGCCCTACATTCCCAAAAAGTCAGTACTGTAAGAAAGTGGATTACTATTTGGAGTCGGTGACTGCCTGCAACAAGGAATGATAACATTTCTTGTCAAGGTGAAACCTCAAAATCTAAATATTACCCTGACCTCAACACACTGGTAGCTATGGTACAAAGTAGTCAGACTAAACTTAGAGCAATGTATAACGTATTTATGCAGTAACAAAACAGTAAATAAGTCAAAATACCAAGCAATGAAAATCCCAAACCAAATTTAAAAAATAGAGTAAAATTTAATAAACAATATAATACCAAAATTACAAAACACCAACAAGGGGGACCCAGCTATGAACGTTTAAAGTTTCAAGCAAAAATAGTGCCAGAAAAAAGCACTAGGGGCCAATGATAGTCTATTGAAGCAGTAGACTGGGACTTTGGCAAGCTTTGAGCCCAAGTTTGAGGACACTCTGTTTTAATACACCACGTGGATAGGTGTTGGTGAAATTCTGGAAGGCAAAAAGTCCCAAAAAGTTTCTAAGCCACACTTCAGAAAGGAACTTTGGCACTTTTTTGAAGAAAAGTATTTAAGTTTCTTCTAAGTATCCATGCAGAACATCATTGAATTTGTAGCCTTCTTCATGGAACCGAAGGCCGTATACCTGAAGCACGTTTGTCTGCTAGAGCTCCGGAGCTTTGGAAATTTCTCACTGAAAATAATTTCTATTTCCAAATTCAGAAAGAGACTTAGGGGCCCATTACGATGGCGGGCGGAAGCACTACCGCCGTGCTGGCGGATGCAAAAACCACCAGTTACCGCCGGCACGCAGCAGTCCACACGCCCGCCCAATCACGATGCGAAAAGCAGGCCAAACACCGCCGGCAAGCCAGCAACACCGTCCGCCATCAAAGTGCGCCCGCACACGTAGCGGCGCAGCACAACTGACACACACCGTCCGACGAAACACGTCCCGCCCGGCGCATAAATTACGATGCCGCAAACAAACGGCTCCCACGGCAAAGAGACACCGCACGTGAAAGAGAGGCGGAAACACGGACGCAGAGCACGGACAACGAAGAAGCGGCACCCCGGGCATGAATCCAGCACTGCAGGCCCTTCCCATGCTTCTGCTGATGCACCACCAAGGACGCAACGTACCGCGGAGACGCAGGTAGGCACACACACAACAAGTGCACGCAAACAGCGCACACAGTGCAAGGGCGGAAAAAGCGGACAACCCCCCACCAGCGCGTGCACACTACACATCCACCATTGCATCCACATATGACACACAGGCCAAATCCTAACATCGCGGAACACATGTGTACACACCACCTGGGACTAGGAACCAACCACCCCGTCACGGCCCCAAAGCGCCGATGACGCCGCCACACATGCGCACAACGCAGAGGCCAACCGCAGCGCCATGCATGCGTCGCACACAGACACAGGGACACAACCAAGCAGCACACACACCAGCCCCACCCCGAACGCACATGACACGTGACAGGCCTGCCACAGACATGTCCCCAACGCCCAATTCACGGACAACACCCAACGCCACACAACCGACGCACACATGTCAGTGAAGTCACGCAACAGCAGGACACACCCCAGTGTAACAAACATGGCGAAGCACACAGCGGCGGCAACACCAACTAGGAGAAGCAGGGCCCCTTCGGGAAGAGGAACGCCAGTACCACACTGAAAAACCCATACCACCCTGCACATATGAACAAGACACATGAAACGGAACACCAAAGAGCCCGGTGACCGACAACAGGTGGCCCAAGAATTACATCCACACACAAGGCCCAACGCAGAGCGGAAAGGCAGCCTGCCGCCCACACAAGGGAGAGCAGACAGCACTGAATGACCTTCCATTCCAACACCGAAACCACAGCCCTACGACAGAAGCCGGTGAATACAGCCATTGTCCAAGAATAGACCAACACAGGCATGCCGAGGAGACCGACCACAGGGCAGATAGCGCATATCACAGAAGCACACAACGGACGGGGAAGAAAGAAGAAAACACTCCCCCATGTCGGCCACATGCAAGTTAATTGGAAGGAGTCACACAGCACTGACCTTGAACTGTCTGAGAAGCATGTGGGAAGAGGGCCCGTGTCCTCCAAACAAGCCAACAGAACACAAGTCCTGTCTCCCCACGACTACACAGAGCTCACAGCAACCCCGGAGTGTGCACATTGCAGACTGCACACACAGCCGGAGCACGCCACCACAACGCACCGCTGCGAAATGGCAACCGCAACACACCTACCCAACTACGCCGAAGAGCTCAAGCTGTACCAAACCAGCACGATACATACATTGGGATGCGATCTCCTGTCCCTGCTGAACGTAAGTTACCGACTGACTTACCGCATCACATTGTTCAGCTGCGTCATGCCCGTCTTCTACTGTCGGAGGTGTCCCTACCAGCATCCCGTCGAGATATGCCTCTCCAACCCGGCATGTCTGAAGGCGGACCTGCTACCACTACTCCTCCCTCTGGACGCACACGACAGGGCCTGCTCTGCCTATGGGGGCATGGCGTATGTGGCCAACATCGCACGCGCACTGAAATGGAACCACTGTGCCTCCACACGACGGATCATCGAGAACAGCTACATCGAATGTCACCCAGCATGCCCCATCATGGTCCTCCAAGGGACAACCTACGAACAACACCTTGACAGCCACCATCCGCTTCATTGGCTGGCAAACATGTACACCACCAATGACATGGAAGCCCTGCTGGACGGCATCGCATACCTGACAACCTGTAAATACGTCGGACCACAACGCAGGTTCCCCGAGTGACCTATGAAGTCCAACCCCGCACCCATGCTCAGCTTCCGCACGGACTGGCCAGTCACCACCACAACAGCCATACCAAACGACCGGCAACTGTAACCACACCATCAACGACATCGCCATGACATCGGATATGACCGGGACATGCACACTGTTCCCCATCACATCCAGGAACACCGCATGCATCGTGGGAGGCAGTGGCATGGGCTCTGTGCATCGCACCCACATGGACGGAACTGCACGAACAACCAGGACACGACATGGATCCAGCGCACATGGACACACACACCGCTCAGTGGACATGAATAGGTCGCCTGGAGTCTGTGGGTGCTGCACCCCTCCCACCCCCGCCCCGGGAATCCCATACCAGGACCTTTGCATGGACGACAAGTGCATACAACAACAACACGACCCCAGTGACTGTGACATGTCCAGTAACCACCACAGTGCAACAACAAGTGGCACGCCGCTGCATGCACGCAAGCACATGCCCTGATGTCATCTCACATGCACGCGTGCATGAGGAACAACCGCAGCAAACCTGTCACATGGAACTGAGATGGACTGTGCCCATGATGCCGAGCGGTCTGGTAGGCTACATGTATACCGTCTGTGTCAAAGTCCGCAGCTCCGCAGCTATACGTAAATGTACATTAGCACAGCCTTGGCCAAGCAGATGTAACCCCACACCCTATCCCATTTGTAATCATGCTCAGTATATCCTCAATATGTATTCCGCTGCCAGTAGTGTCCACTATACTGCATCACAGAGGACAGAAGACTCAATATAATGTTTGAAACCAGAACTGTCTCCGCTGACTCATTTCACAAGTACGAATGAGAGAGGATGAGAGTATGTGAAGTACACGGCAGTCGTGACATGACCATGTAGTCCACTGGTATTGGATGTCAACGCAAATGAGTAGCACTACTGTGGAAGACACACATGTGTCGTGTGAAGTCGTATGGACGCAGTGCTCAGGTGGGTGGGTGCGACGGGTAGATGCGCACATGCCAAGTTGGAGCACGCCGTGTTGGGAGGGCTCATGAACAGTACACCACCGCTTCCCTGGGCATTGTGAGAGGACACCTGTCGGGGGGAGTGAACACGTGTGTGCACAGCAGCCGGGCACACGTACAAAGCGGTACCAGGCGCACCTCAGCCCACCCTCTGTGGACGAGCTGGATCCTGTTGTGCGCCCGCCATGCCCCTTGACAAGGCACACACAGCCCCAGTCGACCAGGTGTAACCCCAACATAGTCAATCCGCACAGGCGATACAGGGCACGGGATGGCAGTGGAGCATGGTGTGTGAGAGGTCTCCTCGCGCTCCTCCTGGTCATATCACGCAGGCAATAGAACCTCAACGTCCAGCATGGCAAAAAGTCAAATGGAAGTGTAGGGGGGACGCACCACAGCACGAGCAGCACTGACGTCACGGGAGGTGGCTCGCACCATCCCATCCATTGCCCATCATACCAACCACGACACATGCCATTGCGACTAAGTGCAAGCGCGTGCGCCACCACCCCTGAGCCCTCCCCAGAGAGGCCAAAGAGTGAATGTGTGGGCCATCAGCCACAGACGGACGCGGCATGGCCGCAAGGGCAGCCACAGCCACTGGGTGTCGCAGGTGGCGGATCCGGAAGGCGAAGACTGTGATGCATAGTCCATGCAGGCCGGGTCTCCATTTGGGGCACCACGCAGGTGGACGGCGTCCCGCCACACATCATACCCTGAGACAGCCCACTCGTGCAACTGGACCCACACATACACTCCTTGCCCTCTCTGGTGCAAGCTTGGGGCTGCCTGTGCAAGCGCTAGCCTCGCAGGTGAGCATGCATATTGGGGGGCGAGGGGAGGACATGAGGGCTGGGGCGAAGATGACTGTATCACTGTCAGTTAGTACAAGGGATGACCCAGATGTGGAAAGGAAGAGACGTGTCCCGTGTGTACTGCAACTAGTCGCCAATCCAACTACCCCCCATGTCCGGAATGTAAGCCCGCACCTAGGCCCGCCCATCCGCCACATCGAACATACCACCAGCACGACAACCTTCCCATTCGAAACACTGACTGGGGGTGGCGACCAGTGAACAATCATGTGTAGCCTACCCACGCGTACATGTGGGCCCTCCATGATCCATGTCACCTGCGGCAAAGACATGACATGCGCAATGAGGGAAGTGAGGAGAGCTGTCCGCCCCACGCGCAGAAGGTGCATCAGCTCCACAGACCCAGCAGCGAGTCCAGCAGGGGTCACATGTGCAGGGGCAGCTGTGCCTGGTGTGAAGGCACATGCATATAGACAGCACATCGACCAATGTGTAGTCTGCCCACATCCACAGTCCATCATCATGCGGACATAGGAATTGAACACAGGGCAACACATCTTAGCTGGTGCACCCACCGTGACCAACAATGCGCAATCATCGACGTACCCGCCCTGTGCATGGCCCCCCCCCAACGGAGGCACATCCAGTGCCACCATCCCACACACACAAGCCTTCCACGGAACATGCTGTGTCCAATGGTCAGTACAGAGTCAGCGCCCATCTGGTGGATCCTGAACAGGAGACACATGCACACACATGCCAGCTCCCACTATGTACGACTGCCACCTGGCACGTGCAATGTAACCTCTCACCTGTGACGTGTGACTGCAAGCACACAGCCGTCTTGGCATGGGGCTGTCAATGTGGACACCAGTCAATGTTTCGGGAGCTGTGATCCGTACAGTGCTGTACATAGGGTGCAGTGCTGACACCTACTACTGTCTCATATCCCCTCGTGCCACAGGTCCCACTTGTATTGGCCGCTCAGCCCGTGCCCACATCGTCGTCGTCGTGTGCCATACTCATCCAGCCTCGGAAGCAGTACCATGCTCAGCAGACACTCATGTTGCCGTGGCGTTGCCGCTTGACGAATATGCAGTCAGTCCCCATCAGCACGCCCCGCAAGTCATTGGGGCCTAGATCCCCATGTGCATGCACATGGCAGTGGTATGTCTCACTTGCCATTGCCATTGTTGGGAGACCTGTGTAAGTGTATTGTGGCCGTGCCGTCCCAGCTTGACAGCTGGGCTGTGGCTCATGTGCTTGCTCAGTCATGTCAGTGATGTGTATGCGAAATTGCTATGTGCCGTGTTGCTTTGACATGTGTCCTCTGCCATTTAACCCAGGCGGAGACCGAACATTGACCGCCCATACCAATTGCTGGCGGACATGGACGATACAGAGGTAATCAGGAAGTTTCGGCTGGACAGGCCAACTCTGCATCGACTGTGTGCCATGTTAGAGCCCCATCTCCGTCCCCGCAGGGTGTATCCGACTGCTGTCACCCCCACGGCTAAGGTGATGGCCGCCATGCATTTCTTCGCCACTGGGTCATTCCAGCACACAGTGGGCAGTGGAGGAGGGATGTCCCAGCCCATGTTCAGCAAGGTGCTGAGGGATGTACTGGCAGCCATGATGCTGTACCGGAACAGGTACATCAGATTCCCCAGGGCTCGTGAATTGGCGGCAGTGAAGGGTGCATTCTATGCCCTTGGCAGAATCCCACACGTCGTGGGAGCCATTGACTGCACTCATGTTGGCCTTGTTCCACCACAGGCCACTGAGCACCTGTACCGCAACAGGAAGCACACGCACTCCCTGAATGTGCAAGTGGTGTGCCTTGCGGACATGGTGATCACCCACGTGTGTGCAAAGTTTCCAGGCTCGGCCCATGACGCACACATAATGCGCAACAGCATCTTGCCACGACTGATGGCCAATCTGCAACAGGATCGTGGCTGTATTGTCGGTGAGTATGTGGAGTGGTGTAGCGTGCTGGTTGTGCGATGCTGTCCCCTGTCCAGTTGGAATAGCAACGGTTCTCTGTGTCCCTCACACCCAGGTGACTCTGCGTATCCGAATGGGGCATGGCTGCTCAGTCCATTGAGGAATCCTCGCACCCCAGCAGACGATCGATACAATGAGGCACATGGGAGGACCAGACGTGTGGTCGAGCGTACCTTTGGCCTCCTCAAGTCCAGGTTCAGGTGCCTGGACCGCACCGGGGGTGCACTGGCGTACTCCCCACAGAAGGTGTGCCAGATAGTGGTGGCGTGCTGCATGCTGCACAATCTGGCCATTCGGAAGCAGATCCCCCTCATTGTGGATGACGGAGATCAACCAGGGCCCCAGCCCGCAGACCAGGACAGCTCGAGTGAGGTGGACAGCGGAGAGGAGGAAGCTGGGAATGTGCGCCAGCAGCTCATCGCCCGCTACTTCACTTGACGGTGAGTGTCCATGTACGACGGATGATGTGTCTGTATCTATGCAGGTGTGTGTGTGCTGTGTCAGGGTGGCCGTATGTTCACTGCGTGCAGTGTGTCAACGCTCCATGGCCAGGGTAGTATGCCACTGTTGGTGGCTGTGGCATTGTGCCCTATTGCTCTGTGCGATGTGTGTACATTGCTTGTAGTTGTTGACATGTACTGTGTGATGGGTGTGTGACACACTCATTGAATGTGCTCCTGTTCTGTCTCCCACCCCTAGGTCCCTACAGGCCCTCCGGATTCCATTTCCATGCCACGCATCAGGTGCCTTTCCGCCCAAGGTGGCCGTTGTATTCCGTACAATAAAGACACAGGGCACAAACAGCAGTTAGTGAAAAAGGTGCATTTATTACAAACTGTGACATGTGATTGTGTGTAAGGTGATGACAAAAGTGGTGCGTGCAGTGACAATGAGCTGTCGGTCATGGCTGCGTGATGATCAGGGTGTACCCACTGGTTCTATGTCCATAGTCCAACACACACATGCCATCCAGATGGCTGTGTGGAGTGGGATCGTAGAGCAAGTCAATGCAGTGGCTGGTCAAGGAAGGCTGGCGGAAGGCTGGCTGGCTGCCTCACTTGCGACTGGAGCGTGCGAAGTCCTCCCGGGAGATCTGTTTCCTCTTCGGACGGCCCCTTCCACGTTTGGGAGGGGGGTGTGTGGTGGCGACCTGCTGGTGGTGGGTGAGGTGTGCTCACTGGCTGTGGACGCAGGGGAAGTGGACACTGCTGCCCGAGCCTGCGCCCTAGCAGGTGGTGGCGGAGGTGGTGTTGCTGGCCTTGCCTGTGACCCCACCGCCACCACCAGCTGGCCCATGAGGTCCACGAGTTGGTCCATACGGGACACGAATTGGCCCATATGGGCGTCCATGGACCTCAGCACCCCCAGCACCTCCCGCGTGTCAGTAGCAGACCTGGCCCATTGTCCTTGGGCCTCTTCATAGGCCCCAAGGACTCTGTCCATTTGAGGCAGGGCATGGCTCCCAGGGGAGGCTGGCGTTTCCCTGACCCTGCTCCTCCTACCAGTCCTGCTGCCACCGGCCTGCCCACTAGCCACATTGCTCACCACGGTCCTCGCTGTGGCTCCCAGGGTGGATCCAGTCGGCCGGGCCACCACCTGCGCTGGGGCTGGTGCCAGCGAAGACGTGGTGGTGGTGGAGGCGGTGGTGGTCGGTGCGGCGATGGTGGCGGTTGCGGCAGTGGTAGTGGCCGCAATGACCGTGGGTGTGGCCGCAACGACAGTGGCAGCAGGGGACTGGGACTGTTCAGCATCCCTGGATGATGGGTTGGTGGGTAGGAGGGGTCCTGGGGAGCGGCTGGGCCCTGCCACGCCAGATGGGCCAGCTTGGTGGTCCGTGTCCGAAGAGGTGGACAGATCCTCCAGATCCGTGTGTCCTCGTTGGGGGCTTGTAGGCTGGCTGTGCTGGCTGCTGTCTCCATCCCCAGCGTCCAGCAGTTCGTCACCTGTGGAGAGAATGAGATTTGTTATTGTGTTGCACCTGGCGAAGTATGTATTAGTCGTCTGACATTGGCAGTTCGTGCAATCTCGTACATGGGTTTCCCGGAGGCGAGTGTGTGGCTGTGGCATCTGTAGGTGTGTGTGCTAGGCAATGGGACTGTGTGCTGTGCACATGTGGCATGGGACGGATTGGCCATGCCGATGGGTGTGTTGCTTTGCCCCTACTCATTGTGACTCTGGTGTATGCGGGCTCCTGGCCCATCCTGGGTCTGGTTTGTACTTTGCTTTTGGAGTTCAAATGGAACGCTTAGGAACGCATATGGCAACATGGGGGCCATGCCCCAGATTCGCATTTGGGAGGGTATATGCTTTTGGGGTACATGCTGTGAGCCATGGGTGCCGAACGTGACATGTGTTGTGGCAGCATGACAGTGCATGGTCTGAGGTGTGTGCATGCCTGACATGCCCTGCATATTTGCTGTCTGTTGTGGTTACTGGACATGGCATTGGACGCATCGTTATGAGTGAGTGATAGTTGTGTGCCAGCCAACGTATTGCAGTTGTCCCATCTCCTTGGTGTGCGTGCTGCCCTGTGCCATGTGCATCACTGCAGTGCTCGGGGGGTGTGGCCCATGTTGTGTGTTGTTGCTCACAGTGTGTCGTGCGCTTAATTGACTTCTGGCACATGGTTGGTCATGGGCATGTGTCTTAGCGTGACTGCTGTATGTGTGGCAGCTGTGCGGATGACATGCCTTTCATGAGACTGGGGCTGACGGATGGGATGGATGGTATGTTGTATGTGCATGGTGTGTCTGTGTGTTTGATGGGTTCAGTGGTGTTCGTGTGCATTTCTGTTGTTCCGCTCTGTTGCGTCTAGTGTTGTTTGTCTTACATAGGCGTAGTTGTGGGGTGTGTGGTTGACAGGCAGTAGGGGCTACATGGACAGGACTTCAATGGTGTTTCGGTTGTGTGTGATGAGTTGCACAGTGGCTGCCGTGTGGGACTATATTCAGTGTGGCTTGTGCATGCAGACGTGGCTCCTTGGGTGTTGCTATGTCTGTGATGGGTCATGTGGGGTGTGAGTCTGCTGTTCATGTCCGTGTGCACATTGTTCACTTGTTCGTGACGGTGGGCGGTGCTGCGTGTCCGTGTGCTACGTGACATGTCCCATGTGTTGGTGGTGTTATGGTCCTCATGCCTCCAGTAATCCAGCCCTGTCCAGTTTCCCACCTGCAAGTTGTTCGTGCGTGCACTGTACTGGATGCCACATGGCTCTTAGCGGGGGTGCTCCATGTTGCAGGTCTGTGGGGGTGGGGGGTGTAGTGGGTCGTGGGGGTGGCTGTACACCCACTGACACCGATTGCTGTGGACCGTGATGTCTGCCTTTCGGCTGTCGTTGTGCACTGCGGTGGCTGACACGTGGGTGTGGGGTGTGGGGGATGCTCCTCCTTGCTGTGCTGTGGGACTGGGGCCTGGTGTGTGTTGTACTTGGGCTGTCCACCGTCCCACCCACTGCACTTTGTGTTCCTGCCACTTACCTGTTACTTGTCGGTTGGTGCAGCTGTGCCTGACACATGGGTGTGGGGAGTGCTCCACCTTGCTGGTCTGTGGGAGTGGGGGCCTGGTGGGTGTTGTACTTCAGCTGTCCACCGTCCCACCCACTGCACTTTGTGTTCCTGCCACTTACCTGTTACTTGTCGGTTAGTGCAGCTGTGGCGGACACATGGGTGTGGTGGGTGCTCGTTGTGGCGCTTCTGGCATATTTGTGGACCTGTTGGTGGTTACGTGGCTGGCTTAGTGTACACATGTCCCCACGCATCTTACAGTTGTTCGGTTTGGCCTGTGTGTGGTAGTGTCTGTTGCATGTGCGTGTGATGTGTTGTGTATTGTGTGCTGGACATGGGGGTGTTTGTCCCTGGGAGCTGTGGCATGGTGGTTGCGCATGTGTGTACATAGCGGTGTGCTGGTATACATTAGTTTGTACTTACCAGCCTCCACTCCCCTGCTAATCCGGCGAGGATCTCCGGATGGATTACGACTCGCACCTTCTCCTCCCACGCTTTGAAGGTCTTAAAGAGCGCGGGATTCCCTCCGCCAGTGACGGCAGCCAGCTCTCTGTTTTTGCCCTCCTTCTTCTTGACCAGGCTCTTTACGTCATTCCAACGTTTGTTTATCTCGGTTCTGTTCCTGGGCAGGGTCCCGACTGCATTGACCTGGTCTACGATCCGGGTCCACATTCTGTTTCTGGTGGCTAGTGGTGTGTGCTGGACCATGTTCCCATAGATTTGTGGGTACACCTTGATGATCTCGTCGACCATGACCGTCAGCTCCATGGGCGTGAACTTGGGCATCCTTTGTGGTGCCATGGTGTTTGTGGTGCTGGTGCGGTGTGTGTTGTGTAATGTGCAGGGGGTTTGTGGTGCCGGTGTTTGGTGGTGGTGGTGGTGGTGGTGGTTGTGATGTGTGCGTTTCTGTGGTGTGCTGCTGTCCTTGCTGTGTCACTGTGTCCTCTCCTCTCCTCTCTGGTTTGCAATGTAGCAAGGGGTTGTGGTCTGTGGGAGTGCTGCTTTTGTACTCACCTATGTGGGTGTGTCCTCATGGTCTGTTGTTTTCAGGTGTGTTGTGTCTGGGGTTCTGGCCTTTGTATTTTTTGTTTGTCCGGGGGGTGTTTTCGGGATGTGTACTGTGCTTGTGTATTTGTGCGTGCCTTGCTGTGTGGACTTGTTGGCCATGTTGTGTGCTATTGGTTTTGTGTGCGGATGGTTTCTGTGCAGGTACGTGGGCGCCATGGCTTCTGCCGTGTCGATTCTCATCGGCGTTGTTTGCGCTGGCGGGCGGTATTTTTGTTGTTTTTCCGCGCTCATGGCGGTGCGATCGTAATTTCACGTGCGGTGTGTCGGCCGTGAGGGCGGGCGGTTTTGTGTTGTCGTGCGTGTTTCCGTCCGTGGCGGGCGGTTTGACTCCGACTCGGACGATGGCGGGCGGTATTTTGTATGATTTTTCCGCCGATGGCGGTTTTCAGTTTGTGTACTCATAATGGCGTGGTCGGTGTTCAGGCGGTGTGTGCGGGCGGATTTTTGCCGCTTCCATGCCTGGCGGATTTTTTTACGCCGGGTATCGTAATGTGCCCCTTAGTTTTTTTCGAAAGGTGCAAGGACAACGCTGAAATTCAATCTAACGCAGTATAACTGGCAGTTGGATAATTTTTCTGGCAGGTCCTTCTGAAGACTTGGAGCTCCTAAGAAGTTTTCAAACATTTATAGACTTTCTTCTGCTTCCTAAACAGCCAAAGGGCACACTTCGAAGGCCGCTAGAACCTCAGTGAAGGGCACGTAGAGACTCTCAGGGTATCAGGCAGACACCAACAACAAAGTCCAGCTCATGTCCAGTTGTCAATGGTAAGCTGGGCACTTTAGGAAAAAGTCCTCATGCAGCTTGTTGTGTCCATGTAGGTAAACAGGAGGTCAGCCAACTGGCCTCTGGAGTCCATGTCTTTGTGTTGGATGGAAGAGGTAGCAGGTTGAGTCTTCCATGGCTCCACTCAGGTCACAGACAGCAGGTCCAATTATCTTCTGATATTCCACAGGTCCAAAAGTGTTCTCAAGTTGGTGCCTTGGTGTGCCACATTATGCCTGGCACCAACAAGCGAGTGGATGTGAATTCTGGGTACTCCCTAAACAATAGGGTTAAACTTCCCAGAGCCAACCCCACTCACTTTTTCAGACGTGCCTGTTGCCTTACTTCAAATAGGTCCAAAATGTTATGTTTCAGGGCATTTTAAAGATGCCTAAAGTCTTTAGCCACACTAATCACGGGGTCTGAGGCTTGGGGTGTGAGCAGGGAGTGTACTATGGTAATCTTAGGAGTCCTCCCACATCTAGCACTAAAATCCAGTTTGAAGCAGTCATCTTACCCACAATAAACCTAGAGACAGAAGTCTGGTAGGACAGAGTCACTGTCCTTCAGCAACCAGACCTGGGATACACAAAGAATTGTCTTGTCAAACTGTTCTCTCCTTTGCAAATGTGCCCAAGTTTGACATGTGGCTCAAAAAATCTGTCAATCAGGACATGACACGGTGGTGTCACATTATGCCAACAGCCCTCACCCTGAATAGTCTGTTGAGCTCATCTATGCCCCTTCAGATTAGCCTATTGTTGCTCTTCCAAGGCATTTCACATCTCACTCAAACCCTTTTAATGCTGAGCACAGACCTGAAGAAGTTAGGCACAAATTAGCCTACAGGAACTTCAGGAATAAAAATGTGACTTTTTAAAAGTTACTTTCCCTAATAGTTAATAAAAATCCAACTTTACAATTGAATTGAAATTTTTATAACTATTAAAAATAGTGGTTTAGTTAATTTTCGAGATGATCCCTTTCCTAAGTTAGCAGTATTGGTATTTTAATCTGCAAACTGATTTCCTACATAGGACAACCAGGTATGCCACATTTAAAATAGCTTTTTGGGCTTTGTCACTGTAGGGACATTCTAATATTTATTTTCTACTTGTCAAACTTTTAAATACTACACACACTTTTTTGTGGGTTACATGACTTACAGTGGCTTGCTAATATTGAAAAGGGAAGATTTTATCTGTCAAAAACGGATATTTTGCAAGGTTGCATTATAGGATTTACATTGCAACAGTCAGGCTACAATGGTAGGCCTGAAGCCATGTTTGCACTGCAACTGAGGTAGACGATACAATAGGTGCTGCGGTCCACAAGTGGCATTTAACTTCCAGGCCTTAAATCTGGCAATTTCCCATCACCCATCAGCTCAGGAAGTGACATCACTGGATCTGCCACCATCCACCTGCACAGGGAATGACATCACTGAATTTCCCATCACCCATCTGGATAAGAAGTGACATTACTGGTCTTCCTGCCACAATCTTCATTAAAAGAAAAGCCAAGCAAGAGGACTTTATTTCCCATCACCCACCTGCACAGGAAGTGACATCACACTCCTCCCTCCTCTCAGGACCTACTTAATGGCAGCTGCAACATGGACACGCAGCGGACACACTGTTGGCGCACTAAAGTCGTGCAAAATACAATGCCTGGACCACGCCCAGCGCTAGGAACCCTGGTCTGATCACGGTCCAGCGATATTTTGCAGCACACCTAAGGTTGGTAAACCCTAGATGCCGCTCCCCCAACTGCTGCCATGCCGCGCCTCACACCACAGTAGGAGGTTTCATCTGCAACCACTGCCAGTTCTCTTAGCAACCACCCACGTAAATCCCCATGCAAATACTAACAATGCCTCAACACCCCTGCCCACACACACGCCACACAAGCACCAACAATGCTCTACAGCACCACCCTATGCCAAACCTCACAGCAAACCCACAGGTCAACAAACAAGGTGGCCTTACCCTTCCTCCTCAAACACCTTATAGGGCCTAGTCCAACGGTCCTGGAGGCCCCTGGGTTCCACAGGTTCCATAACTCACACTTTCTTTATTTTTTTTATTTGTCCTCATTTTCATCAGAGAGGTCAGGGAACTCTGAGGCTGTATCGAAAGTCCCACACCTCCTTCAGGAGAATCAAAAGAGCCCAGGGGCAGTATGATCCCCCAAGTTCGAAATCCTACGCCTGAAACGCAGATCAGTTTGAAAATAAGAGCTCTAAATGTGACTACCGAGCCAACTCCCTTTCAACTTAAGTTGTGTTGATGTTTAATCATTGGACAACCGCATTTTGCAAACAGAGCGGTGGTTACAGTCTCCTACTAGAAGAACAGGATTTATGCCAATCTTCCCAAATATCCCAAACTTTTGTTCTTTTGGAGGGGTGACCACTACAATCTAACATGTGTACCCTTTGAGCTGACGTTAGCCATTCCCACACCAAAGGGGGCTGGAAAGAATCCAATTTAGACATATCTCTCTTCGTGCAAGCAGGATTAATACAAAGATGAGAGATTTCTGTGTCTTGAAAAGATTCAAGGGATTCCCCCCACTGACAACCCCCAAAATGACCAGTACCAGGCTTTACCTTGATCTCTTGAACCATTGAGACCACCATACCCACTTCTTCACAGAAGATCTCAATCAAGAGACACTGCCAGAACATATGGACATTATCAGCTTTCTCCACACTGAACTTGGGGCACTTCCTTGCCTACCGGCTTCCCAGCTTTGATATCTTCCTTGGAGTCCAGTAAGCCTTATGCACAGTAAACAAATTATTTTTCCTGAGAGGCACAGATTTAACAGAGGACCAAAGAAAAGACATTAATACTTGCCACAGGGTTTTGACATCCAGATTTGGCAGGTCCCTCTTCTAGATTTCCGCAGGCAAGTGGAACTCTTTCCTCTTCAGCCTGGACTAACATCCAGTACCACTCCGAGATTTCCTTTTGCTGGAGTGATCTTTTTAATCTTATCCTCCCCCAAAGAGGTCGCCTTTTCCATCTCTGCCTAGCCCCTTTGCCCAGCTTGAAAGTTGGTAATACTTAAATTACAGCAATACGCAACTGAACGAAG